>JAGSMP010000231.1:0-600000 GCA_029286625.1 Parnassius orleans | reverse complement strand
GTACGTACACAAAATAAAAGTAGTTATACAAAAATAAGTGATGTTCATTCTGTAAATACTAGGAACAAACACAAGCTAGTAGTACCAGTTACTCGACTCCACCGAGTCAGTAATTCATTCTTGGGGCGATGTACGCTTACAACAAAATCCCAGAAAATATACAAAATTCGACCTGTTCAAAATTCAAAAACTTTATTAAACATAGTTTGTATAAAAAGGGTTATTATAATGTTAAGGAATTTATGGATGATAATAACCCTGGGAATGAGGTGTTCGCTGCCAGGCTGTTTCTAATTTGTTTTGTGTGGTTAATTGTATACACGATTGTAAGCTGTTTAAAAAAAAAAGTCCGCTGGGTTTCTTGCTGGTTCTTCCCAGGACAGAGGTTTTTCGAACCAGTGGTAATTAGACAAAGAGTGACTTTCAATAAGTATTAATTATAATCTATATTGAAAAAAAAAAGTTTCTGTTTCTGTTTCTGTTTTGATCCCAAGCAGATGGCAGCACCCATCCATCTTCTCTATTGAAATTAGGATGTTTTTGGAACGAAGTTCTTTATCGCCCGGTACAAATTTGGCAGATGGGGCTAGGCGAGAAAAAGTGAAAAATTTTTCTGTCACGACCTTTTATAGTGCGAGCGAGATGGAATAATATCCATCTCCTCGCACTTTCTTATCTTTTATGAAAGAAATATTATTTTAATGACGCTTCATTTTAATAGACGCTAGTATATCATTAATTTGTATTTGTTAATCAATAATATAATACGTTTATCAATAATATAATACGTTTATCATCAATAATATACTCACGAAAGGAACTTCGTTCCAACCGAGTGTTCCACGACACTCACACATGTTTTTTTTTTAAATTTCAATAGCCTCGCGAAGCATCCTTGGTAGGAATCGATGTTCTTTTGCGAGGATTTATGGTCTATCAAATCTACTTAAATGGCGGTGACGATCTTGATCACAGACTGCAGACTTCCCGGAACGTCGGTGCTTCAAGTCAGCTATATGTTCTTTTACGCAAGTTTTTATAGATCTTTTTTTTTGTCCTATGTAGGAGAGACCACATTCACAATCCAGCTTGTACACTCCTGCATCTTGTAGAGGGATATGATGACACTTAACGGATGGTAAAAATTAACTAATCATCTTCGGTGGCTTAACACTAGCAAAACGGGAAAAACAGCTAACCTACAAAGGCGGTCAAGGGTTATGTATTATGTATATAAAATATATATTTAATAATAATATATTATATAATAAAAAGTTATTTACAGTTGTGACATATGAATATTTTTGATAGATTATATCTGCCACATAGTGGTTTTTTGCACAAGTCACACACTTTATTAGTTTTTTTTTTACAATGAGTTTGATAGCAATTACGCCTCTTCCTCAACTCAGCTGCTGGCATTTCTGAGGCGATAGAACGTTGCAGTGAGGTTTCACGAGTGGGTTTTTCTAAAATGTTACTCAGTGCAACCGCCAATTGCAGAATAAATTATCTTCTTCGTATTTTCTTGTTGTTTATTTCTTGGTACAACACCCAGGCATTTATTGCAGATAAATCTAAAATATTATAAAATACTTGTAACGGCCATCTTCTAGAAGATGTTTTTGTGCTGTATGTTCTCGCCATTTGATCGACCACGTCAACACCATATTTAGTTGAATTGTAAAACATAACAGTTTCAGGTTTTTTCTTGACATCGCCACTGTGTATATTATGAACACTATCATGTAATGTACTCAATAACAAAACATTTCTGCTTCTCTTTGTTTGGTAAACAGTCAATCAGCATTGGTCATTTTCTGTTTTTCATGCTTTGCTGTCATATAAATCCAATGTTAGATTTTTTACGTACGATGGAATGTCACGTCTCCCTTTATTTATAGTACCAACCAAAGTTGTACGTTTTGAAAGCAAGATCTGCGAGAGACACAGATGTGAAAAAGTTATCTGTAGCCACATTTCTATCTTTATTTCAAAATGGTTCCATAATATGCGTGACGACGTGTTGTCCAAGACTTTGCGATCGAGTTTCATCTTTCCCAAGATATGGGTAAGTATTCAACAAGTTTTAAATTTATCAGGTTTACAGCCATATCCTGCATAAAAGGGCATCGAAATTTTGTAGTAAACAACTGTTCATCTATTGTTCCATTTTCTCCCGGTTTGTAGCACGAAATTCAGTTGTCAATAAAGCGACTCCATACTTGAGAAATCAACGCAAATTTATCTGTTATAATTCTCGTAGATCATTCTGATCTCACATCGAATCGTAAATATTTCATAATTTCTTTGAATCTATCCCTAGGCATAGTTTTAGAAAAATATGGAATGCCCCATATTTTATTCCATAAATCATTTACAGATATATTTCTCGCTAGAAAACAACTTAGCTTCTTCTTTTAGGGAAATGTACCATGAATGACCAAGCCGACGACTTGTTTCGGACTCAGTAAATTTTTTTATGTGTCGTAAAATTATTGTATCATCTATCAAAAGTTTCCAGGCTGTCATGAATTTCTCTCCAAATTGCCTCCGTGCATAGCTGGTAGGTACTGGCCGTTCAGTCACACAACACAACATTATGCCTTCCTCGGTGACTTGTCACCTCTGAGCCATTTTCAAATATGGATTTCCACAATATTTCACCTGGTAAGATCATATTATTTTGAGAGGTATTTCCATAAAATGATGTTTAAATGCTACGTAGTCTTCGTCGCCGAGACGATCTTCCCCTAGTTTGTTGTTGAATGGTAGTCAACGGTATGTTGCTGTCTGAATCATCACAAAAACTTGACTCAGGAGATGTAGGAATATACGAATCGCTACATTCAATTTCTGGTGGTAATGAGACACCTCCACCTTCACTATTCGATTGATCTTCTGGCAACGATTGCAAGAATTTAAATATTTCTGCATCACTGATACGCTGAGACATTTTCGCGAAATCTCAACCAAAATAATGAAATTGACTCAATGAGAACGCGTAGAGTAATGAACCTATAAATTAAAATATTTAGGTATGTGAATCAAGATCAGGCAATAAAATTAAAGTAAATATAATTATCCTACTCACAAAAGCAATGCATTCATTTATTGAATAGGTCAAATTACCCTAACAGGAAATTGATTTTCACCCAGATTCTAGAAAAAGTTGCCAATCATTCCCGTAATCTCAAAGGAGAGTATATTCGTGGCATAAGATTGGCTGTGCGAATCATCAAAGCTGCGGCAGAAGAACTCGCGCGAAGGATCAACTCAAATGATAACGTCGCCATGCTGGAGAGAGAGAAAGCAGAGTTGCGTTACCAGCTTGCCAGTCTTTCGACTAAGACGGAAAGACTTACACTAGAAATTAGCCTCCTCCACAAACAGATGCAGGAACGGTCTACCTTGCCAACACACCTTGTACCTGCTGCATTCAAACCTAGGAGCGGGAAAGAGGAGCTCATGGCAGACATAGGGGCTCTGATTGACAGAAAGCTTCCATGCCAGATTGATTCCTGAAAGGGCATCAGCCAACCAGCAGCTGACATCGCGGGAACAGCTGCCAGCGTCAATGAAAGCAAGACCTCTGCAGTCAGAGCCACTGCCATAACCACCGCAACCGAAAAAGAAAAAAAATCGAAGGGTAAAGAAGAAAAATGAGCCTACCCATCTGCCGGTTGTATATCTGCCTCCAGTGTCTGCCTCGCCACAACCGCACAACTTGCCACCGCTGATGGTAAGCTCATGGGCGGACGTGACAAGAAGGCCAAAGCAAAAGCGGTCTACAGAAATGGCGGATCCTCTCCCTTCTCCAAAAGGGAGAAAAAAGACAAGTGAAACTGAAATGCGTACGCCAGCATCAGCTGCAGTTACTGTGACGTTGCCTAAAGACTGGGTACTCGCATATGACAATGTAATGGGGGAGGCAAAGGCCAGGATTCAATTGACAGAGTTGGGAATCTACTCCGTTCGGCAAAAGCGAGCTGTAACAGGGGTTTATTTTCGAGAATGCGGAACATGATTGCAACTCAAGGGCGGACAAGGTGGCAGCAAAACTGCGCGAGGTTTTCTCTGATCTGAACGTCCAACTTAGTCGCCCAATTAAAATGCGCGACGTTCGACTGAGAGACCTTGACGACGCTGTCAACCCCTGTGAGATAGAAACTGCGATCGCCGAGTTGGGTGGTTGTTCGGTAGACGACATCAAAGTTGGGGACGTCCGCCGAACCCCCAAAAGCATGTGGACGTGCTAGATGCGGTGCCCGGTAGCGGCGGTCCGAAAACGAATGGCTGAAGAACGTGTATGCATTGGCTGGGGTTCTCCTCGAGTGGAACTACTGGAGTCCAGGCTTATGCACTGTTACAGATACGTCAGCAGTAAATGCCTAAAGAGGCAGACAGGAGAACCTGCTGCTACGCCTGTGGCGAACCCGGTCATAGAGCAAAGCAGTGCACCGGGTCGACACTTAAATGTCCAACCTGTTCCGACCTCGGGCGTCAATCCAACCATAGGTTGGGGAAAAAGTGTGCTCAACCTGCGAAAAGGGGAGTTAGGAAGAGTAAACACCCTCCCACTCCCTCCAGCGAGACGGGCACAACAGTACCTGTTGCAGCACCGAGCTCCGGATTGGCAATGGAAGTTGCTGAGAATTAAACGTGGTATATTAATTGTATAGTTGTAGCACGAATGGGTCGGCTCGACCGGGGAAGGACTACACTTTCACAGAATACCAGCGTAAAATAGCAGCTTAACACTGTTGTGTTTCGTATGGTAGGTGTAGAGAACCGGAGACCCTTTTTACTGGAAAAGAGGCATTCCATTTTCGTCCTCACGGGTAACAACGCATCTGCATTTTGATTATTTATTGAGGATAGATGTAGATGTCTATGGGTCACAGCAACCACTTACCATCAGGTGGACTGTGTGCTCGTTTGTCACCCTATCCTATAAAAAAAAATCACGCCTCTCAAAGTCCCCCAGGGTAACCTGAACCACTGTCGCAATGCGCAACATCTGCTTATGCAGACAATGGGAGTGGCGGGTTGCCCTTGCAGTAGTAGCGGAACCCCATTCCGTCCCCGAACATCCTCGCTGGTTCGGCAACGAATCGGGCTCCGTAGCCATCTACCGGAGGGGTGTTGATGGTACTCCACCCTGCGCCCTCCTAGTAAGAGGGCAGGAATTTGTTGCAGTGCAGTGGGGCACCCTGGCAATAGTGGGCTGCTATGTCTCTCCTAATAGGACCCTCGCCGACTACGAGGAGTACCTGGATGAGGTGCCGAATTGCATGTGCGGGTGCTTACCTCGTCCGTTGATCGTTCTAGGAGATTTTAGCGCCCATAACAGGGCTTGGGGCAACTCTAGGGACGATCCAAAGGGAGAGATCGCTGATCGGCTGGTCTGGACCTTCGACTATTACATCGGGGGTCCGAGAGTACATGTGTGCGGTGGCAGGGGGAGTCCATGTAGACCTTACGTGGGCGACTCCTCCTGTAATGCGAATGCTGTCGGGATGGCGCGTTGTGACAGAGGTGGTGACATTTTCAGACCACTGCCACATCGTGTTCAATGTCGCACTTCGCCACTTCGACAGTAATTCCAGTCGTCCAGAAAGCAGCCCACCGCGGCGTTGGTGTCTCAAGCGGCTCGACCGAGACAAGCTCGGAGCCACCGCCATCGTCGCTACCTGGCCAGAAAAAGCCGAAGAGGTTCCGTTCGATCCGGAAGTGGATGCGAACTGGTTTCTGGCTACGATGGCGCAAATATGCGACGTCTCGATGCCCAGAACCAGTCGTCCCAAGCGCAGGGCGGTGTACTGGTGGTCGGCAGAAAATGCACACCTTCGTGCGATCTGATTCCGGAGTTGGCGTCAGTACTCAAGAGCCGAAGAAGAAGGCGAGCTCCACTTGAGGAGATAGCCAGACTCTACGAGGCATACCGAGCGGCTACAACGGCGTTACAAACTGCTATATCTAACGCCAGGTTTCGGTCCTGGAAAGAGCTCCTAGAGGGATTCAAGGAAGATCCCTGGGGGCGACCGTACAGGATGGAGCTGGGAAACCTCCGGCACTGGTCGCCGCCCTTAATGGAGACTCTCGATCCGGACCTGCTGGGAAGAGTGATCAGCACGCTTTTCCCAGAGGACCGATCAAGTCCCTCAGGTCACTTGCCATCGTCATTGGAGTGGCATGATGAGATGGAGGTGACCTTGGAGGAGCTGGACCGAGCCGTTAGCCAGCCGCTTGAGAGCCCGGAATACCGCACCGGGGCCTGACGAAATTCCTGGTCGACCTCTGGTGCTGAGTCTGGCTGCCTTGGGGGACAGGCTAAAACAGCTATTTACCGGCTATCTGCGGAGTGCCGAGTTCCATGGAAAAGCATGGAAAGAAGCAAGGTTGGTCCTCTTGAAGAAGGAAGGTAGGACCGCCGAATCTCCCGTTGGATGAGACAGGCAAATTGTTCGAAAGGATATTTGCCATTCGGCTCAACAGACATCTGTCACGCGTCCGTCCCGATTTGTCTGATAGCCAATTTGGATTCCGACGGGAGCATTCCACTGCAGATGCCATTATGCGCTTCCGCTCCTTGTCGGAACAAGCAGTATCCCAGGGTAGTGTGGCGTTTGCGATAAGTATTGATATCGTCAACACCTTTAACTCTCTACCCTGGGATACAATAAGGAGGGCATTAGCAGATCACCAGGTGCCTGCCTACCTGCAAGGTGTAATTGGGCACTACTTGCGCGACAGGTATATTCTGTACATGAGGCAAGATGGTAGAAAGATCACTAGTCACTAGACGTGTGAGTCCGTAATGGTTCAGAAGGAGGCTGCTGAGCGGGATCGAAGGAGGACAGATCCCACTGATGGTGTTCCCCTACCAGAAACGGGGCCTCTGGGGTTGCAAGCGTTTAGAGCGGGGGCCTCGAATGCCTAGTAACGTAACCCCCGAGGAGGACGATGGCTTGGAAGTGGTCCCGAGAAATTGTGCCAGCATTGTGAGGGTGCTAGAGGCAGTGAGTACTGCCCCCGGGACGTGCTTCCAATAATGCAAAGCAAGAGAGGGGCCCCGGTTGCGTTCCGAACGGAAATCCCGGAACCCTTCGTACACGCTGATGGAGACCACCGTGGGGTTTTAGCCGGTAGGAGTTCGGCATAACCTTCCGGTTGCCCCTGCCGCCAAAGGTATCTATAAGGATTTACCCACGCAAAAAAAAATTTTAATGGAAGCTCGCTTCAAGATGTAGCCAACCTTGTCTGTGACTCCTCTCACATAGGGTAGTACAGCAGGCACACGCTCGACTGTGGCCGGCTTCACTCGGTCACTATGACTTAGGCGCGGGAGTCGCAGCTTGTTGTCTTGTAATACTTGCTCGACGCAGAAGCTCGGCGCCAGATGTTTTCTGTCACAGATACCTCGTGCTCTTCAATAGCTACATGTCAATAGTGACTGAACATCAAAACTGACCATAGTTTCATTGTCAGCCAGATAAAGGTTTTTATCTCACTAACAAATTGTATGAATCCTTTATATGTGCTCTGGTATGTGTCCTCTCAGTGGTGACAGTATTTTTGTCAAGTGTTGAGTCAACTTATAAGTTGGTGAATCGATCTGGCTTTTGGTTTGTGTATTTTCGGTAACTCATACAACCTCGATGGTTTGACACATGATGGTATTATCGAATTCACGTCGAGATTAATTTTTCGGAGTATTTCTTTATTAAATCGGTAGTTGTTTTATTGCAGATGTGCCAGCTGGCTAACATTCATCCCACATCAGCAAAGTTTGTTTTTCTAAGGAAGAGATATCAAATTTAAATTATATTTACCCCAACACTAGGAATTTCTCCTTTTCTTGCGATAGTGAAGGCCCTCAGTGTCGCAACTTAACGCCAAACCACTGCACCACGGAGCCGTCAAAGTGAGGAGCTAGAGGCCACAGATGAGGATTGTAACATCACTGTGGCCTAAGTGCATACCAACCGACTGTGTAGTGACGGTGTAAGAATATTCACTAACCCATATCATCCCGTGGGTGTCGTAAGAGGCAGAGGGAAACAAACCATTACATGGGCAGCGTCTTCTTGAAAACAACTCAAAGTTATAAAAAGAAGAAGAGGGGGCAAACGAGCATGAGGCTCACCTGATGGTAAGTGACTACCGCCGCGCATAAGTAACTGCACCAGAAGGGGAATTGCAGGTGCGTTGCCAAAAACGTTTGCTATTCCCCTCTATGAGGCAATCTATGGGGAGGGTTATGTTGAGCAGTGGACTTTCATAGGCTGTAATGAGGATTATAGCGACCAAATTTCCGGGCAGTATGTTAATATAAAACAGTCTTAAAAATATGCTTAAGGTTGGTAAATTTGAATATTTTGTTTGTTTATTCCGCAGTGCAACCTTACTGTTATTATTTATTATTTATTTATTATTCCAGCAAACAGATTCGCAGTCTTTTAATGTAAACGTGTAAGACTTTAATGTAGTAATAATTGGCTTGATTGGGTCCTGTATCCAAAATATTTTTAGCGAAATTATTGCTCACCGATAAACTAGTTGATGCGCTACGAAATTAAGTAGTTGTTTCTATGTTTAAGTTTTTAGTCTTAAGATTGCATTCTAAAGTTCATAAAATTTTCGTTCGGATCACTTCCTTAATTAATACTTTGTTCAAAGTGCCGTTTTTTGTTTAATTAAATCTGCGATAACTCTCATCATGGGGGGTATATTTCCATAGTTCCCACGCTTGGCTAGCGGGTTGGCAACCGTAGTTTTTTATTGTTATTTTGCTGTTATCAGAAAGATGCTGCTGCCCATCTCCTGCCTCAGTTTTCCTCTGTCGCCTCTTACGATACCCACGGGAAGATATCGGGTAGTGGTTTTTTTTGCGTGATAAACGTATAAATGAGGATATCCACAGTAGAACCAGAGTGACTGACATAGCCTAACGGATTAGTAAGCTGAAGTGGCAATGGGCCGGCCATATAGCTCGAAGAACCGAAAACCGATGGGGAAAAAACGATCTCGAGTGGTAGCTTCGTACCGGTAGGCGAAGGGTAGAGTGACCCCCCACGAGATGAAGTGACAATATGCTAAGACATCCAGGAAGTCGATGGATGCAGGTGGCTCAGCACCGTGCTTTATGGCATTCCTTGGGGAAGGCCTATGTTCAGCAGTGGACTTCTGACAGGCTGTAATGATGATGGTGATAAAATCTGCGATAAATGCTTATCTAAACATTTAATCGACAATAACTCTAAATTAATCTAAAACTAAAACTAATAAATTAATTATCATACAGACCTACTCCTCGTGGTATCCTGCCAAGAACGCTGGCTGCGTTTCCTCGCTGAATTGCTATACTTAGCCTTTGAGCGAGAAAAGAACCAGCTCTCTTATAGCCAGCAGCACCAACCAGTCGCGGTTAGAGTTCCTTTAGGAACTTCACCGCACGTGGATCCCACGGACCGATAGTGTCTACAGTAAATGACAGAAATATATAGTCATCTCTCATAAAGTAATTGGTTTTATTTATTTTTTTATTATAGTGTTTTAATATTGTAAATGTAATCTAAAACTGACTCTTGTTACGACATTAGACTTAGCATGATTTTTGGGATGCCTGATGAAAGATTGCTCTAAAAACGTTATTCTGTCAATGTCGATGAATCTACTATAAAATTATTATGACGGATTTATGAAAGAATTATCCGTTGACAATGAACGGTTTTATTGCGTTGACGTAAAGTGAATGATCCAACACTGCTACATTATTTTAATTTATACTACTATGGTAAAATATTTTGAAAGTCTGTTAAAACATTCACAAAAGATTCTCCAGATTCAACAAAGTATCGGATTTGTTTGCGTTAAATATGTAGGTGAAAGGGCTTTATGCTTCTCACTTCGCGTGAAATGAAAGTTTCAATTATGTAATGTTTGGGAATAAAATTTTATTATAATTGTTCACTTTGCATTCATTATTCAATGGTGCTATAAAGAAGAAGGAACAGAGGTTTAATATGCATAGACAATTCTCTTTGTTGCTGGACACGAGGGAGTCGTCTCTCTATATGTAATGCCTTTATTATGAAAACATTTGACGAAGAAGTTATAGGCTACTTTAATTGTGCTAAAAGTTCCCGCAGGCACGACCAAGGACAAATAAGAAGTGTATTTTTATAGAATAAAGATGCCAAACGATCGCACAATCCATTTAGTGCTAAGTACTCAAGTCTGTGGCCCAAAAACACCTACATCTATTCTCGCTTAGGAATCAAAATTAAGATACGTTTTTACCCCTGAAGACGAAGATGGAATGCGTCGTTTCCATAAAAAAGGGGCAACTATTTTCTACACTCCTATACAAAAAAAGCAGGATTAAGCTATTATTTTACGCTGGTATCCTGTGACAGCGTGTTCCTTCCCCGTTCGAGTCGACACATTCGAGTTAAAACCATAAAATAGCTGCAGCATGATTCTACCACGTATAGCAATGTGGTATAGCTTCTCTGTCGCCCCCACAGAAGTGGAACGCCGCCGCGAGTATTGTCCTCCCTCTTAAGATCTTCATCTTCTCTATCAGTCCGTAAATGTACATTGCTGGATTCTGGCCTCTCCCATTGCAGAGAGAATTTGCCTTAACCGTGACGATTGGTTGATGGATTGATAATAGCATTACCGGACGCTTGCACCTTTGGAGTTTGGGGCATTGGTCCCCGTCAACGGTCTGGATATTTTTTACTATAATAATATTTAATGATAAATATGTGAAATATTTATCATTAAATAATGGAATCAGGAAACTAAACACAAACTTAAAGGCTATCCGTGTCTGGTCAAATAGATTTAGTGTTTCAATAAATCCGTCAATATGTAAAACAAAGGTCGTTGGTAGCTCCATATTGCTGAATATGATTGACTATGGAAACATTGAAACAGTTTCATTCAATGGAATTTCAATTACATTTTCTTATTCCATAGTTAATTTGGGTTTGCACATAGATCATTCTTCAACTGGGGAGTACAGATCTCGGAAATTAGTCGCAAAGTTGTTGCGACTCGTCGTGCGAAATACGTTCCTGTTATCGTTTTAAAAATTTCTTACCCTTTAAAACCAAGCTTTTGCTGGTTTATTCCCTTATGCTTCCTATTATAGACTATGCACATGTGTGCTATCCAGATCAATCGCAAAATCTTCTTAACAAGTTGGAGCGCCTTCTCAACAACTGTATAAGATTAATCTTCAACTAACGAAAATACGACCACATCACTGCTTTTCGTTTCAAGCTTAAATGGCTTTCTATTCGTCAGAGGCGTTGCTCCAGAATCTTACTAACCCTTTTTTATATATTAAATGATCCGAAGTCTCCTTCTTATCTTAAACTTTGTTCCTCTAACGTCCTTAAGATTCATATACCCCAGCATAGTACTGGTTTATTTAATTCTTCATTTATAGTTCAGGCAATACTTCTTTGGAACGCCCTGCCCGTTGATATAAGAAAAGCACCGAGTAAGCATGCGTTTATAAGACTGGTCCGACAACATTATCTTGAGGAAAACTCAATTTGATCGTCGATTTCTATTTTTATTTTTATTTATTTTATATAATAAATACAATATTTATATTTATATACAGAAAAATAATTTATTTGTTTAAATTATTTTTCTATATGTATTATTAGTAGGTATGCGAATATATTTAATGTTTATATATAAAATATGTCTAGTCATTTTAACACCTACCAACTTTTACGAGTACTTGTCTAATTCTCCTGGGTTGACTGGTAGAGAATAACATAAGGCATTAAGTCCGCCCATTTTAACCCTTAGATTAAGGTGTAGCACAATAAAGATTGAATTAATACCTAAATATCTGATTGCTGAACTCGAAATTATACCTGTATCTTAGTTATCCTCTTAGTGACCTCTCTCAATTTTATGACCTGTTAAATAAACAATAATGTATCAAACAGAATAAGAAATATAAATTGATAGAGAGAAGAATAAGAAGAATGTGTAAATGAGTACTGTATGTGAGTGTGTGTGTGTGTGTATGTGTGTGAGTGCGCTCACGCGCGCGCGCGCGCGTGTGTGTGTGTGTGCATGCATGAGCGCGCGTGTCTGTGTCTATTTTATGCTTGGCATGTGTATGTGTTTATTTATATCTGGCAAACGAGATCGCCCACCATCGGAAGTCTCATTATTTTCAGGGTATTTGTCTTAGTAGCTTTTTACGAGACCTACGGGTGGAATAGAGTGATAATATTCCGTACGTCTATATACTTCATGACTAACAATAATAAAAAATATAAACAAGATATAATGTGATTAAAGGAACGTTAATCACTGTTCACATTAATTACTAAAGTTTATTTCAAAAGTACTGACTTAGGAAACAACGCGTGAAGTAAGTTCTTAATTGACTTTATTACTATAATTTCCACTGTACTATAATTTTTGTGGGGTTATTGTTATATTTTTTGTTTTACTTCTGGTTCATTTTGTACTTTACATTTTTATTATAATATCATAAATATGTAACATTGCTGACAATTTAAGAAAGTACAGCTACCAGTCTATCATACCCTTACTAAAAAGAAACAGGCCTAGTCTCATTTCTAAGAGTGCGAGAATGCGTGATGCCGAACTTCACCGTTATCGTGACTAAACATAGCCCTTCCTCCATGAAGTGCCTAATAGTGCGGATATCTGCCATAGTTGCCACGCTTGGCAGGTGGGTTGGCAACCGCAGTTTTGTATTTTTTGCTTGTTATAAGGAAGATGCTGCTGCCCATCACCTGGTTTGTTTCCCTCTGTCCCATTTTACCCCACACCCACGGGATAATATGGGATATTGGGTATTCTTACAACGCCACTAGGTTCAGGTTCCCCGCGATGCCTTCATACCTTCACCGAAGAGCGTCAATTTAGAAATTAAAATTGTAAATGGATAGGATCAAACGCGAGCTACTTGCGTATAATGAAATTCACGGCAAGCCCTTATCCTTTGAGCTAACACGACTCTCATATTACTTGATATATTTTGTGGGTACTTTTGTCTTTTCATATTTCGTCTAAAAATAGCTTTTCAGAAAAAAATGTCGAGGCAAGAGACGTACGTAAAGATTTGTTTTATTGCAAATATGACGAGTGGATGCTATCAGTCGATTTAGTTTTATTTCGGATCTCCGATGAAAGCGAATAAAATAATAGGAAAAAAACGTTATACCTTCGACTTTTTGGATTTTTTGGCCTATAAAAATCCGACTGTAATTATTGGATCATTTGGTAGATACGTTAACAAAATGTTATTTTTGTCGGTACTGTAAACATTTGCGTGAAAAATGAATTCTTTGTAAAATAAATGTTATAATAGGCTTAAATAATAATGTACCACCTCTGATGTAGGCTTTACATGAACTAATTAATTAAACGGTACTTTAGAGATGACATGCGAGTAATGGAAACTATTACTTCGCAATTATGTGACTATAAAATAACAAATATTAGTGTAATAAGTACGATAAATGTTTATTGTATATAAAATATTATAAAGTTAAATATTATTTTAATTATATATTATGATATTTTCTGCCTAGGAACCCGGTAGGCACCAGCCACTTACCTATTTCAGCCGCTATATAGCAATGCTTGCGCTGCTGTGTTCCGGTCTAAAGGGTATTTATAGATAGTTAGTAAAATTATACGTGTAGTGGCGGGGAAGAATACCCACTAACCCATATCTTCCCATGGGTGTCGTTAGAGGCGACAGAGGGAAACTGAGGCTGAAAATGGGCAACAGCATCTTTCTGCTAACAGCAAAAAAAAACAATAGAAAAACTGCGGTTGCCAACCCGCTCGCCAAATGTGGCAACTATGACAATATACCCCCATGTTGAGAGTTACAAAGAGACGGCCCCCAGTCCCCAGCGGCCCCGCTATGCCTGGCTATAGAGGTGACCATGGTAACGGCGGGGCAGGGAGTGCTAAGAATCTCTGGTGGAGGTTCGGTTGCCACCTAAGACGACTCGACCTGGCAACATATAACGTCACACACCCTGAGGACTGACGAGAAGATCCTGGAGCTGGAAGAAGAGATAGACAAGTTGCGCTGGAATATTGTAGGATTATCCGTGGTCCGAAGAGAGGGGGAGGACACGGTAATCCTCGAATCCGGCAACTTGTTCTATCACCGGGAGGGCGACCATCTGTCCCAAGGAGTTTAATTGTCCAAGTCTCTCGTTAACAACGTAGTAAAGATTGGGAGTGTGTCGATGAGGGTTGCGTACCTTATACTCAGAATCACCAGACAGTATTGGCTGAAGGTAATACAGGTTTATGCACCAATCTCGGCACATCCCCATGAGGAGGTGGAGGAAATGTATCAGGATATGTCTAGAGCCATACATTCTTCATAACCCCACAATACGGTGTTAATGAGAGACTTCTACGCCAAACTAGGCACAAGAGAGAACGGTGAGCTGAAGGTAGAGAAATTCGAGATAGGGCAAGGTAATAAAGAGGGAATCTTTATGATGTACTCTTTCTTCCAGAAGCGGCCCCACAGAAAGTGGACCACGTCGAGCCCCGACGGTTCAACAAAAATTGAGATTGACTTCATTATGATGACTATACGGCAACTGTTCAGTGATGTCTCAGTAACGGCGAAACAAAAAAGACCTTTATACTGACGGGGTAGCAAAAGGGTAGCACAATGGGGTCACATCTACTTCTGAAGGATTATGTTTACAGCCTTTGGTATATGTAAGCAGAACTTTACAGCTCATATATAATAATGAAATGTGTAATGCATACATTACTAGGTACTACTAGGTAGGAAATTCTCTGCCTAGAAGTCCTACAGGGAACGCCCTCTGATTGATTTCTGCCGCAAAATAGTAGCGCTTGCACTGCTTTGTTTTGGTCGGAAGGGTAAAGCCAGTATAATGAGGGCTAATAATTTTCTGCTCACCAGATATCGCTAGTTGACACTGAGGTAATGTTTTTTTGTTACACAATGTAATTTAAATGAGAATTCGTTTTTTTAATAAAAGTTTATCAGTTTCTAGAGTATTATATTAATACACAAAACAATGCAGCAGTGGTTTGCTCATTAATTTTTTACATATTTTTAACTTTTTTTTAATTTTTCTACTTTTATGAAAATGTGTGTTTTGGTTTATTTATTTTTAATGTTATTAATATAAAAAAATAGCTAATAGTACAGAAAGAAACAATAACTTTTACATTTTCCAAACAAATTGACTTCCCCGCTATGAAATCTGTCAAATATTATACCTCACTTTCTAGTGGCGCCGCCCTGGTGGCAGAAAAAGTCGTGGATGCTCTCATTACAGGCTGTGAGGCATTTCATCTTAGACAACACAATTAGTATTTTTCCCGTTTAAAGTGGGTCTACGTGTCTATGTACCGCACTAACCACTTTCGATAAGGTGGACTCTATGTTTTGTTACCGGTGTTTTTATACAAAAAAAAAAAAACTTTTTTTATGTTGTTCCGGCTGAGTGGATCAATTGCTATTACGTGGACTTAAAGAAGAATGACCAAAAGTGGTACCAAAAAGTCTCGCGCATCAAGACCAAAATTTTATAGTAATTAGTTTCATAATTTTTTACGACATGACGCGTTTGTGGATTTGATTTTTGAATAGGGAATTTACTTTTAAGTTTAAAATTATGGATATTGCGTATAGTCAATTTTATTTGACATTTGGCTAGGGAAGGCTCAATCCATGCTCTATGCCTATTGTTTTACTCCCTATAAATGACGTTTATAGTAGGCATGTCGATTCACTTAAATAATAATCGATCTCCGATTCGATTCAAATATACTAGAATCGATTTTCGATTAAATGGAGTATTAAGAGATCTATTTTCGATTAATCACGACATTTTCCAACATGTCTAATAAAGACACAGAAAATTGTTTATGATAATTTACTAAATACAACTAACTGAATAGAAATATAGATAGTGCGAGCAGAGATGATGCTGTGGCCAACACATTAGAAACCATAGTAGGCTATTGCTGCAGCTGTCTCGTCGGTAAGCGAACAGTGGGCTGCTATGCTCATATAATGACGATAGTGTGGTATTTGAGCTGGGGACGGTATGATGACGTAACTACGCCGGCAACGGCTTTAGATAATTTTTCAGGAGTATGATGAATGATTTAAGTAAATGTATTTTAAATATTTTTGACTTCTAATCGCTATAAAAAAAACCTAAAACCTATTATTAAAAATGGACTTGTTTGCTTTTTAATTTTTCTATAACTTACCTAATCGATTCACGACAACAACATGACCATGAGAAATAATGTCTGTCATGAATATTATCTTAAGATTATTAAAGGGTTATTGTTCAAGACGCTCTCTAGACTCAATGAGAGTTTTTTTCGGTCTGACTGGTCACCCTTATGAAAATGTTTTATTGGTTTTAGTTTGTAGTATAATCACAGTGGCGTCCAATGATATATTACCCTTAGATACCTTACACGCTCACAGTATTGGCAATATGTATAAAGGTCGTGCAAATCTCCGAGTTTCAGTCACGCATCCTGTGGCGCGGCTATATGTTGATATAACTCGTAATTCTTACTAACATTAGTGGATTACGCTGTTTTTAGAGCCATAATGTTCGTCCAAGTTTAATGTATTTATTTAAAATAGATCATTGGTAGCGTCGAAAAAAACTAGTTTTTAGGTTATTTTCGATTTTATAAAATAACTCCATAACCCGGGTTTTATTTTATATAAAAAATAACTTTGGCATGAGTTAATTTATGTTAATAATTATTATAATAATTTATGTTTTTATGATCAGTGTAGTGTATAAAAAACAAAGTTTGATTCTGATGAAACTTGGTACGGGATTCCATATATTAATGGGCATTCTCCTTTAGTTTTTATCCTAACCAGTAACCGTTAATGAAATAAAGCTAACAAGCCAAAAATTTATTTTCTTAAACATTAGATATTTTCTTAAACAATACAATTTAAATTATTTAGGGTAGATTATATAGGTATGAAAATAACAATTATATTAACGATTAAATAATAATAATAATAAATATTTATTGCCACACAATAATAAGTTTACAAATGAAAACAAAGTAAGCATACACATAAAAATAATTAGACTTAAAAATTCTATAAAAAATGAACATTCACAATTAACAAATTAACTACTATTACAAAATATACGATTATAATGTGAGGCAACGGGAACAGGCTCAGTATTCGCTGGGAATTATGCTCAGCACTGGTTTTCAGCCAGTCCCTACTGTTTTAGGTATATTTTGGTCGCCGCACATCGTATTTAATTATTATGTCTTAGTGGTAACCCTCTTTACAGTCTATATGTGTTACAAAAATACTTTATTACACAATAAGCATACAGCCATTTGGCATAAAAGACTTCTGTTTATGAAATAACCCTTTAACCTTTTTAAATGTTGCAAATGTAATATTAAAATTTTCTTTTAAGGGTGGTGGTAAATCATTCCTATTTTTTAGCCGAATATGTAAACTTTGTAGTTATTGTCTTATGGCATGAAATATTCAGCATGTTTGAAGCCTTTTACGTGTATTTACTTCATGGGCATTCTTACTTCAATCTAATTTGTATAAATACAGTGGACTTTTGTTACTACTAATTTTGTGAACTAGCAAACCAGGGTGAGATTCACGTGCGTCCATTTTAAAATATTGTTTATTTAATATATATGAGTAATATGAGCTCTCTTTGGGACGTTAAAGCAAAACGAGTACATGCGTTTTGCACGCGTTGAATTGCCTTTTGTTTTTTTTTCATCGTGGACCATAGACGTTATCGCAGTAATTAAAATGTGATAACACTAAAGACTCAACTAAGGTCTTCCTGATCGTTACTGTTAAGTATTTTCTTATGCTATATAATACCTTTAAACGATAAAAAGCATTACGTATATTAATATTTACATGGTCATTAAAGCGTAGTTGGCTATCGAGGGTCTTACCTTTTATTAATATGATCGACTCTGAGTACCTTTTTATTGTTGATGAGTATTTCCGGTTTCTTACTTAGTATTTTTTTACATTGTGTTTTACTTCCTAGCATCATATATTTTGATTTTAAAGGATTAAGTGTCAGACCGTTTTTTTTTTTGCCCATTGGAAGATTGCCGACAAATCTTCATTTAACTGCATGACTGCATTTTCCGTGTATTCTGGCTTGAACGAATGATAAATTTGAGTATCGTCGGCATACAGATGTATTTTTGTATGTTTTAAGACTTTGCTAATATCCGTTGTAAACAGTATAAATAGAATGGTGCTTAAGATAGATCCTTGCGGAGTGCCTCTGGACGTTCTTCTTATGCTTGATTGAATTACTTCCCCTTGGTCAGTGTTAATTTCAACATATTGACTTCTATTTGATAAGAATGAGTAAAACCATTTACATGTTGCTTCCGATACTCCGTGTTATGACAATTTCTTCAGAAGTTTATCATGGTTTATGCAGTCGAATGCTCTGGTAAAATCCAGTAGCACCAGTATACTACCCTTACCTTTATCAGAAGCTGCAGTTATATCATCCGTGGCGTGCAGCAGAGCTGTTTCCGTACTATACCCTCGACGAAACCCTGATTGTGCTTCTGGTAAAATATGATTATCTTCTGGATATCTCGTTAACTGTGAACATACTACCCTCTCCAATATCTTGGAAAGTGTAGGTAAAATGATGATTGTTCTTAAGTTATTAATTTCCTGTACATTTGAACTCTTAGAAATAGGTTTAATTTGGGCCACTTTCCAAGGATCTGGAAAAATCTTAATATGAATGGATTCGTTTATTGTTCCTGTTATTATAGGTAATGTTACCGGTAAAGATATACGAATGGTTCGTATATATTTATCTATATTAATTAAATCATGTCCACTGGCTTTAGTTCCAATTGATGTAATTATTTTATAAACCTCATATTCTGTTGTGGTTGTAATATTAAATTCAATGTTATTTAATCGGTTGCTATTGAAGTAATTGAAAGTACTTTTATCTATTCCATTATCTCCTGACACTTCTATGAAAAAATTATTAATAGTATCGGGGTTACAGAGGTGTGATGGTACACATATTTGGCCTGATTGGCTCCCCACGGGCGATATTCGCTTCATATAGCTCCACATAGTTTTTGGATTACCCTGATTTTTGTTAATAAAAAACGTAAAATAAGCTGACTTTTCTCTATTGATTGCGCTGTTTACTAAGTTTCTGAGACTTTTATAATAGTCATAGTGCGAATCCTTTCTTGAAGTTCTGGCACGATTATGAGCACAGTCGCGGAGTGTCATCATTAATTTTATATTGCCTGTAATCCAAGATGTTGGTTTTCGTTTTAACCTAATTAAATTTAAAGATGCGTGTATTTCAAAAGCGTCAAGCAACATACTACTACTAATAACGAGTGTATTGTCAGTCTCATTGTCAGCACGTTATCCTGTGCTACTTGTCCCGACATCGCTTTTCGTCGATTATGGCCCACGTGACGAAATTAAGCATAAAACTAAAAATGTATAAAGTTTATTCATCCCACACCTCCTACCATGATCCCGGTATAACTTGTGCCTCAGTGTTACAATACCAGGATGACCGGTTTGCCCTTTTAAAATATTGCTGGCAACTTTCATAAAACATTTCATTGTATTATTTAAGAAGATGCCAATGACTTAGTTTATTATTAAATTAGTATCCATTACAAATATTCTACAACATAAAATACATCATTTTATGTTGTATTGTATACATTTTGTGAAAGTATATTTTTCATTTCTTACATATTATCTTCTTACTATTATCGTTACAACATCTGGTGTTGAAATAAAATGTAGCTATAAAATCAAGTTTAATTTTATACATATTTTTCATTACTTTACTTAATGACTCTTACATAACGTAAAATGAGCGAAACATACATAACGTAAAATGAACGAAACAGACTGTGTCTGTACTCTATAAACGGATTAGCAATCAGTTGCAAGAGAAAATTCAAATGTAATAATGATATATAGTGGAAGCTTAATTTGAATTCAAACCGTTCATCCTTGTCTTAGCTAACACCTTTATGTAAATTTGCAATCTATCTCTGAACAGTATCTTTTATTGCAAATACTGTAAAATATAATAGAAGCTGAAGCAGCTCTCCTACAATAAAATTATTTGAATAATGTGGCTTTTTGTAACTTATGTAAGAATCGGAAACAGAAAATTGATTGGTAAGGCAATAAGGTCAAGACAATCAACTTACGCGCTAAAGCCATACTGCAGCACGAATGGGTCACCATCAACTCGACCATTCTAGGACCACGATCTCACAGAATACAGAATAGCGTTAAACAGCAGAATTATGCTGTACTTCGTATGGTGAGTGTAGAGGTCCGGAGACTCGTTTTAGTGGAAACGAGGCATTCAGTGTTAGTTTCCAGGAGTGTCAACACATTTCCATTTTGATTTTTAATCGAGGATAGAAATGTAGATGTCTATGGACAACAGCATCCACTTACTATCGGATGATGGTCTCTGCACTCGTTTGTTACCCTAATTCTATACAAAAAATTAAATAAAATTAAGGTCGTCTTTTATATTTTAATATTGAAATACCCAATAATTAAAATTAATTTTGTTAGTTACTTAAAATATAAGGCTTGAGGAATATAAATGAGGAAAAAGCAATATATTAATAAATTTACAACTTTATAATATATAAAAGGTCTCCTCTCATTTCTAAGAAAGTAATGGAGCATATAATCCAATCCTCGTACCCTCAAAATATTTTTTCTTGGACATGTAGTTTTCCTCACAATGTTTTCCTTCATCGCCGAGCATGTTTAATTTAACATAACAATTTACAATAACATTGGCCAAGATTGAACCGGGGTTGCCTCCGTTGAGCATTGAAGTAACATAAATATTTTTTTTAACGTAAATAATAATATTTTTACACCGATTTTGACGGTGTAGATCATTCGAATAGGGTTGAAAGGGTTAAGGTGATGTTGTAGTAGATTTTTAACATTTTTGGACCTCTTATAATGTAATAAAATTACTGCACAATATCAAAATAATTTTATAAAAATTTTACATATTCTGGCCAAATACTTTGTTAAGAAAAGCGAATCATAAAATTACACGAAAAAAAAATCATGTGACAAAAATTTCCATAAATTGATTTTTAAATAAGTCACAATCGCCGTCACGAGTCAAGTAAACCATCGCCGAGTCTATTTCTCCCGATGATGCATTGTTTAGAGGCGGAACATGTCGTATTACGCAGGAGTATCTGGTTTCTGATGATGTTAATGCTGTTAGCATTTTTGGCTTTTACAGCTTCATTAAGGCCGCGAGCTAAAAAAGGATGAATTTATATTACACTGCATCGTTACTTGCGTACGACAGTGTAATGTACACGTAGATGAGTAATCTAACGGCCGTCCGAATAGGGGGTGGCGGACCCCAGCTATGACGGCTAACACGTATCGTTCGACGCGGGTGTACGGTGTATACGCGGTGTGGAGGGGTGTGCGGCGCGCCTGTCTGCGGACCCACTGCGTCCCATCCGTTGTCCTAACAGTGTTTGTGCCACTAAGTGATTGTGTAGTGTTTGAACTTTCCGGGGTCTCCGGAAGCTTTCCGGAAAGTTCGGAGTCGGAGCGTAGGTGGCTGCATTTACCACTAGCGGGTTGGGATGGGTCTCGGCCCTCTCGAAATAGCGCCGAGACGTTTCCTTGAAATATTCAGAGATTGTCGGAAGTTGACAGTCTCTGTGCAAGTTGGAATCTATTTTGGACGACTTGGAGGTCGTACAAATTTTGATGAGCCGCGTGTGTTAAAACTACGCTTGCGTAGGACATGATAGGTCTTACGCACGCTTTGTAAAGATGGAGCTTGTGTCTTAAGGACAGTTTGCTCTTGCTGTTAACTAGCAGGTGGAGGCGACTAGTGACGAATTTGGCACGGTTGCAGATATTGCGAATGTGTTTCGTGAAGGTCATACCGTGGTCAAATATGACCCCTAGGTATTTAGCCGTTGATTGCCATTGGATCTGGCGACCGAATAGGGTTATCGTACTTATTGATTTATTGGGATTTAGGTTTTGACGATTGAGAGAAGGGTTCCTTTGAAAGTATATTGCTACACTTTTCTCAAGATTCACTTCGATTATCCATAAGCGGAACCAATCGCCTAAGCGGTTGACGGCTGTTTGGAGCATCTTGGTGAGAATAGTGCCGTGTCATCGGCGAAAAGAGCAGTAATAATTACTGGGTCTTTAGGGATGTCACTCGTAAAGAGTGTAAAGCCTCGAGGAGGCGATTTGTAGAGCGGGTTCCCTCTATTCGATAACGGAAGTAGCGATTAGCAAAAAAGGCTCTGATGGTGTGAGTGAGCATATTAGGCAAGTTGAGTTTATACAGCTTGTAAAGCCAGCCGTCGTGCCATACTTTGTCGAACGCTTTTGCGATATCGAAGAAGAGGGTGCCGGTGCTAGTGGTCCCATTGCCTCTTTTTGGGAGGTTGAAGCCTTTCAGAATGTACTCTGTAAGGCGATGTAGCGAAGACGTGTTTACGAAGCCGATTCAATATGAGTCGCTCGTAAACTTTCCTCAGTGTGCTGAGGAGACTGATTGGTCTGTAACTGGAGGCTAAGTTGCGCGGATTCCCCGGTTTAGGGATTCCTATTACGTGTTTATCTTTCCAGGCATCCGGGAAGGAGCAGCTGGAAAGGAGAGCGTTGAAAATGCGTGCTAGAAGGCATACAAGCGGGGCGGAAAGCGTTTCGTTTCGTCTTGGAGGTTGCGCAGTCGAAATTTGTTATCTATTTTATGATAGTGATCGTATTGTCTTAGGGCCACGTTCTTCACTCTGATTAGCTGTCGAATATCACTCGGAAGCTTTAAGTGTCCATTACTCGACACTTGAACCTTACTAGAGCATTCTTCGACCGCTGAGTTGAAGTGGGCTGATAGGGCGCTAATCGCCTTATTGGCTTCCTCTGGCGAGTCTGTTTTGTCGGGAACTGTGCCTAAGTGCCAGGAGGTCGTAGACTCGAGTTAACGCCAGTCCACGATGGTTTTGGCTTGAAGAACCTCACCTGCGTGCTGGCCCAGCTGGATCACTGGCCTATGATCCGAGTTGAGTTCTAAAATCGTTTCGATTGATGATATCGACAAAAGGATATCTTTGAGTATTGCTACGTCAAGGACGTCCGTTCGGTGACTGGTAGGGAATGGGTTGTGGGTTGGATTCATAGGCGCGATAACATCGAAGTTTAGTCAATTTGTTCTACTTGGTTTTATCTTGAACTATGATGGGTGGTGATGGCTTTTCCATACGTTCAGCAGGGGAGCCTTTCGCTGTGGGCTTGGCCGCGGGCTTAAGGGGTAGAGCGCGCGCCGCGGGGGCTGGATTTTTTTGCCGGAGTAGCGGTGGGGACGAGGGGGCCGAGTTAGGCTCGGCTGCCATTTTAGGGTCCGCGCGTTTACGCTTTTTGCCCTGAACGAGGGTGAAGCCTTCGTCTTCGCGCTTGGACGTGACACGCGTGTCGGTCTCCATGTCGAAGCCTGATTCAGCATCAGAAAAGACTGGAGAGGGGCCGCGGGTGGATATCTGGTGTATACTGTTTTTAATTCGGAACTTTGATAGCGCGATTTAGGCTTCGATGTATTTCGCTTGTGGCGCGACGACAGCGCCGCCACATCACCCCCCTGCTCAGACCGGAGTTCGATAGTGCAGTCTAGATGTCGACGAATGTGCAAGTGCCAGGTAATTGCCTTGTAGTCTGCGGTGAGTCGAGAAGAAGGCAAGTAATCTGCGAGAGTGCTGTGAAGCAGAGGCGAGCAGTGAGCTCAGAGCCGTGCCGAACACTGTAGCGCAGAAGTAGCTTGAAGGAACGGAAGCATTATTTCAGTGCTATGAACCTTTGTAAAGCTAGATGACTTTGCAGGATGTGAAGACTGCAGACAATATCTGCTCGGGAGCGAATGAATGGGGTACTTGAGAACGATGACGAGGATTTGAAGTTGTAGTTTTTCCGAAGGTTGTTGGTTGCGTGTTCATATCACGTCGGGGTCACCACTGTAGCAAGTGGAAGGAAAGGGGAGATCTCCCGCCGGGCAAGGTGTTCTGCCCGGGGAGCGGCGGGTGCGTTTCACTCTGCTTACCATTACTAGGAAGCCAGGAAGGAGAGTTACGCACAAAAAACACTTTGCACCACAACAAGCGTCGGATACACTTCACACACTTCGCAAGTGTATCTTTCTTAGCGTAGTACTGTTGAAAGTAGTGGTGTTGGGATTAGTGTAACATTGGTGACAGGGATATACAAGCAGTTGATGGAGGGCAGAGGTGTTACTTTAAGCTAGGTAAGATACGTCTTTTTATATAATTTATACTTGCGATTGTTGTCTCTTCACAAATCCAACTTCATTTTATGATTTGGATAAACACTTGTGTTTCACAATATTTATTTTAAAATTATTCTTTTTATCCAGTAAGTTTTATAATTAGTACAATAACAATAAAAAAAAAATATTTTGAAACTAGTACAAGTGAGTATTTTTCCAAATTACAAAAACCTCTATTTCATACATTCTATTTTTCACTTGTATCTTAGCTAATTAATTTTTACCTCTCTGACAAACGATTATAGTAAACCTCGTTTCAAGTAAAAAGTACTTCGGTTCTCCACACTCACTATTCGAAACACAGCAGCATTAGTCTGCTATTTTTGCTGATATTCTGTTAAAGTATGGTCCTCCCCGGTCAAGCCGACACATTCGTGCTACGACCATATATAGCTGCAGCATGGCTATATCACATGTAACCTTTCAGAGATTCTATATAGAGACCGTTTAAAAGTTATATCAAATGCACAGATATAACAGAAATGAAACAGGGATGTGGGGTACTACATTTCTGATAAGAATTCAAAATAAAATAAAATAAACGCTTGCTAATCAGCAAATAACTTTTGGTAGATTGCGTTGAATGCAAAAAAAGAAAGATAATTATAAACACCAGTCTCCAACAATCCACTCCAATATGTATAGAATAGGATTGTGTAATTAACTGTAAGCAAAGCCAATATCTTGTTTATTAAATTATACAAGTATACTTTATAACAAAGCTAACTGAGTAAATATAATAATACCGGGCGTCGTGGAAGGTGTTTGGTTAGACAGTCCTAATCAATTTTCATCTTTTGAATAGCGTATATTCAATCTGCCTAATTCAAGTTTAAATAATAGTCTATGACGAAGTGAACGGTGTAGCAATTGGTTTAATTTTGATTAAAAGTTAAAATTTACATTTAAATATTTAAATTAATACATAATATCCAAATTCTTTACTGATCCCTTGCAGTATGTCAACAGTATGACGAAACAACGTCTCTTTGTTTCGTCTTGGTAGGCACCAGCCACTTACCTATTTCTGCCGCCAAATAGCAATGCTTGCACTGCTGTGTTCTGGTCTGAAGGGAATAGAGAGCGAGTATAATCATTGGATGTGAGGTAGTCCATCTTAGTCCCCATAGATTGCAACGCATCTTTAGCTTTCTTTGTTTGAATTTGGCTGCAGGTGTCCATGGACTACAGTAGCCATTTACTATCAGGTGGACTGTAAGTTTTCAGTATAGAGTTAATTGAAGCAAGATTCAAGATCATGCGTTATGACAGTCTTAGGGAGAGACCTCAAACATCATTTCTTTTAAAGGGTGAAAAACGAGCCAATCTGATGATAAGTTGAGTCTGTGGTCCATAGACACCTACATCTATACTAAATAGAGAATCAAAATATTGATGCGTCGTCACCCTTGAGGACTAGGATAAAATGGTTCATTACCAGTAAAAAGGAGATCCTTTTGTTCTTGTTCTATATACTCACCATTCGAAACACAGCAGCATTAAGCTGCCATTTTCCGCTGATATTCTGTTAGAGCAGGGTCTTTCACCGGTCGAGCCGACCCAAACGTGCTGCAACCATAATTTAGCAGCGTGGCTCTACCACATTAAAATCACATCAACCAATACATATACAATTAAATACTAATCGTAATCATGCAATCTTAGTGTCTTATAGCTGGCTAAAGATGTTTTACAGACTCATAGTTTGCATCCCATCTCGTTCTCATTTCGAATCATCATATTGGGGAAGGTGGTAGAGGCGTCGCCATTTATCTACATACCTTTATCTCGCATACTGTTTTAGGGTTGTCTCCATCATTATATTTATGAAGTCAAGAAAGGAGGAGTATCTCAATTCGACTGTGCTATTTTTTGTACATATGTTTCGTAACATATTTGTTAATTTTGAACTTATTGTAATGATAATTAATAATTAAATTGAATTTACTTCAGGGGTGGTCGCATATAAATTTGGAGAAAAATATCTACTCCTATCTTTGGAGAAAAATATTTACCACGTGTTCAAAGAGATAATTTCTGCCAGACCGAATTTTCGGTCATGGCGACAAGTCTCAACGTAGACTAGCCACCAGCGCAGAACAGTATTATAGCACCCGAGTGCATGTGCAAGCACACTATCGGTACTCTCCATTCCTTCACTCTCATAGTCCGATGGGACAGTAATCTCACACGACCGGAGAGAGATCAAGA
The DNA here is from genome assembly GCA_029286625.1 of Parnassius orleans. Classification (NCBI taxonomy): domain Eukaryota; kingdom Metazoa; phylum Arthropoda; class Insecta; order Lepidoptera; family Papilionidae; genus Parnassius; species Parnassius orleans. The sequence continues at coordinate 573,319 of JAGSMP010000231.1, read as the reverse complement.
GCAGGACCGACAGGTTTACGTGCTTTCCGAGGCACGGGAGTGAAACATCGCCAACTTCCTGACTCCGGGCAGCAGCTCGGGCAGTAGCAACTGAGAATTTACTGACAGAAAAACCCAATAATTGATTTTGGTCTGACCCGATATTTGAACTCAGGACCTCATTTTTTTTTTTTTTTTTTTTATTTGGATTACCAACACAAGAAACAGCAATTAATGTTTGGTTACATTTCAGCGTTTTAAATTTACATGATTAACTGCTCTTATAATTATAGGCAATCACAGCATGCATTGTGTTACAAAATGTTAAACAAAATTGAGAAAAATATGTTCTTAAATAAAAAATAAAATAAAATAAAATGAAGAAATAAAAGTTCATTGTAACTGTAGTTCAGCGTACGTCAACATGTTTTAGCTTGGCAATAAATTGAGCAAGGGTATCATGGTGAACGTCGAGGTCGGGTTCGTTTTGGTGAGCTTGTTGTACAGGCGAGATATGCGGATCACTGGGAGTCGCGACCAAGTTGGTTCTACAAAATTTTATCTTAAAAAGGCTACACGGATATCTCGGTATTCTGCATGGTACATTAAATTGAAATTTGGACAATAACGGGACACAGTCAATGTTATTATTATAATCTTATGTAGTGACATGTCTAAGTGATTTCGCGTAAGGAAAGGGTTCTAGTTGAAAATGCTTAATTTTTTCATGATAGGTTTTGACATTTCTGGAGTACCAAAACGAAAAGTTAAACTACGAATTACTTTTTTGAACTTTTCAATCCTCTATGTGAGTTTTATAAGTAGGGCACCATACTGTACTGCAATACTCAAGCTTGCTTCACAAAACTGTTGTAAAGCTTAATAACAGTGGCTGGTTTTCAAACCCTTTGTGTTTCTCAATATGAAGCCAAGGACCTATTTGCTTCCGCCACTATCTTATCAATATGATCCGCAAACTTCAGATGACCATCCATTATGACACCAAGATCTCGAATAGTGACCACTTCTTCCAACTTTGTGCCCGCTATTGTGTATATCGATTCAAATTTATTATGTTTTCTGCTGTACTTAATATGATAGCATTTTGTAGCATTTAGAAACATTTTGTTGTTGTTACACCATTCGTGAAGATTATTAATGTCTTCCTGGAGGTGTTGCGCATCTGAAGCCGTTGAAACTGTTTTTGTAATTTTAAGATCGTCAGCAAAAAGATATACATCACTATGGTTAATCACACATGTTATGTCATTGACAAAAATGTTAAAAAATAACGGTCCCAAAATTGAGCCTTGGGGAACTCCCGAAAATGCTTCAAATAGCCCAGATTGTTTGCCATCAATTACCACCCTAGAAAAGCGATTTGAAAGGTAAGATTTACACCACTCCAGTAGGTTATCTGTGATTCCAAATAAATATAATTTATTAATCAGGATGCTATGATTTACTTTGTCAAAAGCCTTGAAAAATCTGTATAAATGGCGTCAACCTGTAAGCCTTGATCTACTTTTTTTTAATTGAAGTGAAAAGAATAAGATTGGTGTTGGTCGACCTCCTTGACATAAAACCATGCTGATTTTCGTTGATGTATTTATGAGTATGCCGATAAATTACAGAGTGAACTAATGATTCAAATACTTTAGGTATTGCTGATAGGATAGAAATCGGACGGTAGTTAACTACTAAGTCTTTTGCTCCATTCTTAAATATAGGGACTACTCTTAGTTTCCATTCATTGGGAAATATGCCCATTTTGAGAGATCGATTGTATAGAAAAGTTAGTGGAAAAGTCAACGCATCTGCACAGTTTGATAAAAGTAGGTGTATATTATCTGGGCCTACTCCCTTTGTGACATCTAGCTTTTTAAGTTTATTTTTGACATCTTCTGGTTTAAATTGAATTTCCCCGATAACATCAAAAGAATTAGTTATTAGTCCAGCGTACATATTATTTTTTAAATTATCATTAAGATCTCTTTCATATGTTGAAGAAAAATGACATGTCCACTATTAGCTTTGAATCCGACGATTTATCGTCTTTAAAGGTCATGGTATTAGGATATAATGAACAATTCTTTCGTAGATTTTTGACATATGTCCAAAATAGTTTGGAGTTGGTTTTAATATCTGTCTCTATTGTATTTATGTATTTATTATAGCACTCCTTTATTAGCTTTTTACAGTTTTGTTTTAAATATTCAAATTCTATTTGATCTAATGGATTATTATACTTTTTTATTTTTTTATGGTATCTATATTTTTGTCTTAAAAGTTTGATTAAATGGGATGAGTACCACACGGGATAAGGCCCATGATCGGCTTTAGTCATAGGAATATGCTTTTCAATTGCATAGTTTAGTAGTTCATAGAATTTTACCATTTCATTAAGATTTTACAAGAACTAAATTCATTCTCCCATGACACCGAATCCAGGTAAGTGTTTATAGCTCTATAGTTACCTTTATAAAAAATACGTTTGGTAAGATGCACTTTTCTATTACTTTCTAATAAAATTTTCATTTCAATTACAAGAGGAGGATGAAACTTGTCAATATTTCTTACTGGATCTTGTGTTTCGACAATATTCAAGACTTCTTTATTGCAAAGTATCAAATCTAATATACGATTTTTATGTTTGTTATATAGTTAAATTGATTTAAGTTATTGAGATTTATAAAATCAACAAATTTATAACATCTCATTATTACCGAACCCTGATGGTAACATATGATTAAAGATGTCGTTTCTATGATTGCATAGCCAAGTTATTCCACTCAAATTGAAATCACCGGCAATGAGTATGCTCTATCAGTTCGAGAACCCAGTATACCATTTGCTTTATCTATAAAAATATCTAACGTATCTTTAGTGACTGGAGGTGGTAAATACACAGCGCATATTAGTATTGTATTTGGATTTTTAGAGTTCGATGTAACCGACACCCAAATATCTTCACAATCAGTTTCCACTCTACGATACGCCTTGACAGGAATCGTTCGATACAGCAATGAGCACGCCCCGCCTTTTTTAGCCCTGATAGAGGAGAGGTTTCACGATCTCGTCTGTACACTGCATAGCCACTGGCAAAATTTGTGTCATAGCAACTGTTATTAAGCCACGTTTCTGTAAATATATAAACATCGTATTTATTATTAATAATATGTTGACGTACCTCGACCGCATTTGTGTTTAAGCCTTACATTCTGATAATATATGTTCAAGTGATCTAACAACATACAGGTTTCACAAACAAAATAATTTAGATAAACACTAAAACAACTTTATACACTAAGTTTGCTATGACAACTATTTTAGTTCAGACAGTTCTTGGATGGTCTTTATTAATTTGTACTCGGATGTTTCGTCTTTCGCATAAATATTCTTCCTCCTTGACCCAGACAAATTTGTAGTCGAGTTCTTTTGCCTTAGATCTCGCTGCAGCATGTATTTCCTTTTGGTGGGTGACAGATGCTCCAACAAAACTGGCTGCTTCTCACCGCCAATGCCCAGATGACTACTATTGCTTTTCACTTTGACTCTTAGCTGATTTGTTAAATCTATGTAGCAGCTAAAAGTAATCACGTATTCTGGGGAACCAAATTTTATTACAACGGATCTAGGGCGTCGGCTATCTTTATTTACTTTGGCTACTCTCGCACAGATGAATATCTGATTCTTCCAATTTGCAGTTAACTGTATTGGCAACCTGCTTAACTATTGTGATTAAGTTTTCCGATTTATGTTCGGGTATATTTTGTATTTCAAGATTGCTGGCCCTAGAGTACTGTTCAAGTCGTGTAAGACTTTAGTTAAGGTTGATGATTTTACTTCGTAGTGTTGAATTTTCAGATTCTAATACATTAATTTTCTTACAATTGGATTGTACTTCGTTTTGAATATGTTCCAGTTGACTTTCAATTTTGGACATAGACTCAGATATTTGATTGAATTTATCAAGAACTTCCTTTGTTTTTACCTCTAACTGTTTAATTATCTTGGTTTTGAAACTATCGAAAATACTTTCTAATTCTTCTCTGACAATTTGCCGTATATTATCGGCGGATACTTCCAACTTTTGTACTGTACCCCTTCTTAAGTTTATATTTATTGGGAATTCCTCACTATCCGATTCAGGTTGACTTGTAGTTGCTTTAATTGGCGTGTCAGTGTTATCAAATTTTGGTAGCATTACAGCATGGACAAGTCCATTTAGATTTGAATTCTCTGGTAACTCTTTAACGATTTTTATGTTGACACAGCTAAGATGATATTTGATTTTACAGGAGTAACAGCTTAATGTATTAGGTGATGACGTCTGTCTTTCGCAACACCCATTTCACTTTGCTTGTGGCATAATTACTTAAATTAGCTAATAGTAGTATACTTAGTTTTTATTATCATATAAAACTCAACAGCACAAAAGCAAGTGAACTTACTCATTTGAACGCAGCACAAAGCAATATGAAATTCTATATTATGAGTCACACACATCAGCGGGCAGTAACTTGAAGCGATATACACAAGGAAACGTTATTTTACTAACTTCAAAATTAATTTACTGATAACGTCGAATTATTACAAGGTTGAAGTAAATCATTTACACTAAAAGTTAGGGCACTTAGTTAACTATACGTTTATGTAAAATTTGAATGGATTAACAAAACTTTACTACTGTATTATTTAATACTTCACGGAGCAAATAAAACATGACCATATTGTTTAACTACCCGGACGTAGATGATGATCAGCAAATGCGGTTAAGACCACTAGATCAACGAGACAGTCTGCAAAGAGATTGGCTTTAGGGAGCAGTATCACAAGTGTGGAGTTATAGGCTCTACGCTACCTTCGGTCTAGTATTGTGAGAAAAGGCGTAACTTTCAAGTAATTCAAATCATGTTATGCGGTAAGTTTTGAAAAGGTATTTAGGTTGTCGATTTGAAAAGCTTATCGATGCGATCGCTCCAATTATACGACCAGAGAAGAACTACGCTTATACAGAATATCAGCTTAATATAGTAGCATAATGCTGTTGTTTTCTTAATGTAGAGAACCGAAGACCGTTTTTTACTGGCAACGAAGAATTCCATCTTGGTCGTCATTTGTGATAACATAATATCTGCAGTTTGATTCTTAATCGTTGATAAATGCAGGTATCTATAGGATACAGCATCGACTTACAATTAGGTAAACTGTGTGCTTGCTTGGCCCAACTATTAAATACAATGCCATGTTCTAACATCAACAAAAATACTAAATGTATTTAGTTACTTGATAATTGCACACAACAGACATTACTGAAAAAATTAAAAAGTAAAAATGTCTTATAAACATCCTGGTGTTGGTCTCAAGCTTCATTACCCTCTCTGAATGAGAAGAGATCTAATTTTTTCCAGAGTAATTGAGCAGAAAAGTTCGGCTACAGTGCTCCAGTGCTGATACTATTTTACCGACCTAGTGTAGAATATAATTATACTTATTTTGTTTAAAAATTACACTTTGTAGTTGCCTAGAAGCTAGAGGCTATATTTTATTTGAAAAACATGCAGATTTTTTTGTGAAAACCGAATTAAAATATTATTTTTGCTTGTCCAAAGACTACTATGAGAGAAGATCTGCAGATTTTTTTGTATATACGCGGATGAATGCGAATGATTTTGGCGGGGTTATCTATTCTAATCTATACATTTTTTATAATATCTTAGAAATTAATTTTAATTAACGAGGTGAAATGGTTTGAGGTTGAAATTTTTATTCTGCGCATTAATTGAATATTATGTAATTATCCACGTCTAATGTAAACTAATTCATCAAATAATTTTTCATGAATTTCATTAAAAAAAATCTAAAAATAAAGCAAAAGCAAAGATTTCACAATAAGAGGAAATACATAGTTGCTTGCAACATTTTATCAATCCCCGACTTTACTAGAACAGTATAGTGACGAAATCTTTGGAAAGTAGCCAAAGAGCTTTGAACAGTAGAATACAAAAAGGTAACGAACTTATTCCTAATTATAAATTGATATTTCTGAAATAATTTTGATCACCAACATTCTGGAAAATATTATCAAACGTTATATTATTTTGTATTATCAAACATTTATATTATTAGATCATTAGTTTGATATAATATTTTAACTAACTTAGAAACAGGGTATTTATTACAAATATACTTATGCTATCTAATTCCATTTGGATAAATATCTTAATTACATAAATGTTATAGTTAAATAATCTAACATCGTCGCTATCCAATTACTTTTAGAGCTGATGTATCAATCGTTAGGTAAAAGTTATTCATAGAATAAAATATAACATAAACAAAGTAAATATAACAGTAGTATGAATAAAAGTCAGTCAGGTTTTATTTTATTTGATTGTTAACTATTATATGACCATTCAAAAATCGGCCGTTAGTCTAATTGCCTAATGTCGTCTTATATATACAAATATACAAAACCAAATAAAAGCTGGCAACGTCGCATTTACGTGCACGAAGGCACTAGACTTCATAATGTCGTCGCAATAGATAAATCGTGATCGATATATGCAGGAAGCCAAGAATACATCATCGAAGATCTGAGGTCATAAATGAATGGGCACACCTGCAAGAATAATATTATATATATATATATATATAAGAGATATATCACTGACTCACTCACTCATCACGACAACTCCATAAATATACGCCAGATTGTTTTGAAATTTGGCACATATACTCCCTTTTCAATGTAGACACCCACTAAGAAAGAGTTTTGGAAAATGCAACCCCTGTGGGGGTGAAATAGCGTGTTACAGCTTCGATAAAATAAAAACATTATCGACTTGCCATTTGAAAGCCTCTGCTCTCCATTCAGTGTCCAGGTGTCCAGTAAGCTTGAGGCGGCGGGTAAGCATCAGCAAGACACTGCAATGTTACAGTGCTGCCAGTCAGAGCACGTATAGCCACCCGATCCGTAAATGAATATTGATGATGTTGAAGTTAAATGTCTTCTAGATTACTGCAACAATACCAAAAGTAATATTGAAAAACAAGTTACTCAAGTTACTAGTTAGTTAGATATTATATATACACACACGCACAAAATGTGGATTCCTTATATATAGTAAGGAATCCATATTATATACAATAAATGAAACCACAAGTAATACTAGTCCATAGAAGTGTAGAAAAATTAAATATTAAATTAAAACCCGTAAAATAAAAAGTGAAATATTCAAACAAAATAAATATTAAAATAAATTCAGTAAAAGTAAACATCCTGTTTAGACTACGTACCTTGACCCCGAGGAAGAGTGGCAACGTTGCACGCGGGTAGCATGGCGGTTGGCGGCAGGCAGCGTTATTGTCGGAACGGCCTTTGGTTCGTTTGACAATGTGCGACGAAATAAAAACTTACTCACTAAACTGTTTAGGTATTTTTACCGCCACTTTTTCATTTTGCGAAAATGGAACTGAACGAAATAAGTATTATTGCATATTAGTTGCAAAATTTAATGGAACCCTAAATTTTAAAATTTTCAAAATGTCCGCCACGTTCTTGAATGCACAAGTTACATCGCCGCATAATGGTGTCCTGAAGCCTGCTCAACAAATTTCGTTCAGGATCCAGAGCCAGGGCTTTTGATTTGTCAAAGGCGGCAACAATACGATTGCGCAGTTTATGTCTGGTTTCGAGATCTTTGAGTACCCCATTTTTAATAAAGCCCCATAAAAGAAGTCTAGAGGTGAGGTCGGGCGACTGAGCTCGGCTCGACTCGAGTCGGACCTGTGGGCGGCCATAGCGCCCCATCCGTTGTTCGCCGAACATGGTGTTAAGCCGCTCTCGCGAGGAGTACGAGTGGTGGAGAGCTCCATCTAACTGGAACCATACCCGCTCGTAAGCTGCTACAGACAATCCTTCTAAATATTCTGTTATTGGGCTGTTAAGAATATTGAGAAACTTCTTTGCATTCAGGTTTCCGTCAATAAAAATAGGGCCGATTATTTGATCTCCGTGAATGCCTGCCCAAACATTAATGGAAAATCGGTATTGATGAGCTGATTCCCTAAATAAATGGGGATTCGCATGGCTACAGTGACGCATGGTTTGTCGGTTCCATATGCCGTTTCGAGTAAACGTGCTTTCATCTGTCCAAAACACATTTGATAGAAAACGTTGGTCTTGAGACATTTTTCCAGTACCCAGTGGCTGTAAGACTCTAATCGGCTTATCGAGGGCAGCACCTGCACCAAGCATATTATAAGGACGTAGTTTGTTTCTTTTCAGCACTCGGTGTATTGTTCTATGCCTCACTCTAAACACCCAGCTTGTCTAGGCTGCAGGTTAGTTCGATCGAAATGATCTAAGACTCGTTGTTCGAACGAGGGTGGAAAGTGACGCGGAGCAATTTCTTCATGAGTGTTGAGCACTATGCGCTGATTTTCCCTGATTCTTTGGACAGCACCTAGGATTTTCTCACGATAAGTACGCAGAGTTAACGCTGAATTTTGGCGGCATTCGCCATACAATAAAACCATATCTGTATACTCTGCCGCATTGTAAAAATGCTGCTGTCTTGGCATTTTCCGCCGCCAACACGTACACACAAAAGTCAAGTAGTCACAATATCACAGTGAAAAATAATAAAAATAAACGTACTTAAAAACACTATTTACACACACAAAGTCAATTACCCAATAAGTGTCTATTTCATTGTAAAAAATTGTTGGACTAATTGTATTTATCTTACGAAAAATACGCAACTATATTCTGGAAGAATTGCAGTGAACTGAAAGCCAAACTTCCAAATTCCAAAATGGCGAAAATATTAAAAGTAATAAATAGGGCGGCCACAAGGTGCAATTATCGTTTATCGATACTTTTCTTTTTACACTTACTTACCTACTACATTTGAATACAAGTAATTTTGATTTTTAATTTGATAACAATCGACAAGTTATTGATTGTTAAAAAAACAGTTTATTTTTGTACAATTCAACTTTCGAAACTACCGTTTTGTGACTTCTTAGGAAACGGGTAAGTATGACTTTTTTAATTGGTTGTTTTTATGGGTTTTTTATCATGTCAAAATAATTTATTATCTCTAAATCTACAAGAACACACTTAAACAAATAGCTTTAAAGTTTAGCTTTAAATACTTAGGTCGTAGTGTTTTTAGAATTATCATAATAACACGATAATTCTAAAAAAAACCATGGCCTAAGTGTTTAAAGTGTTAAACATTTTTTTTGTTTATCGATCATTACTCCCTTTGAAAAAAGCTAATGGTCGATAACAGGTGTCCTACTCTACGACACAGGCGTGCGCGCACTTGCGCCGTTGCCTTTGTAGAACGCCGCGTGCCTCGTGCCGCTTGTTTATGGACGCCGCCAAAAGACACCGCTGTCGATACGTCGCAATAGTTTGCACTGCGTGGCAACGTCGCTTTTTAATGTTCAAGGATTCAAGTTCATTGAATCATTGACTTAGTGATCCAATTCTAAAGAGAGTTCAAATTTGTATAGCAGCATAAGCCTGACCAGGTAAGGACTACGCTCACACAGAATATCAGCGTAAAAAAGCGGCATAATTGTTTGTTTCCCAAGTGTAGAGAAACGGTAACCCGTTTTTCTATCATTTCCTCAAGCTTAAGGTCGCTCAGCGAGATATGGAGAGGGCTATGGGGCTAGGGGTTTGTATGCGTGATAATCTAAGAAATGAATAATAATAATTTTTTAGAGCCAGAGGCTGCTGAACTAAGTAAGTGGCGCAATAATGAGTCTCTGAGAGATAAATAAATATTTGTGCCATTTGCTGTAGAGCGAGCTATGGAGAGGGCTGTGGGGCTCGGAGTTTGTATGCGTGATAAACTAAGAAATGAATAATAATAAATTTTTAGAGCCAGAGGCAACTGAACTGAGTAAGTGGCGCAATAATGAGTCTCTGAGAGATGACTACATATTTGTACCATTTGCTGTAGACTATCGGTCCGTGGGGTTCACGTGCGGTGAAGTTCCTAAAGGAACTCTTTCCGCGACTGGTCGTAGCTGCTGGTGATAAGAGGGCTGGTTCTTTTCTCGCTCAACGGATAAGTATAGCCATTCATCGAGTAAATGCAGCCAGCGTTCTTGGTACGATACCACAGGGAGTAGGACAGTACGAAAATTTAAATTATTAGTTTTATTTATTTTTATCCTCATTTACTAGAAATCCTTTTCTGTCTAGGAATCCGACGTCAATCACCTCAGTCCACCATGACCTTGGGTGCTGCAAAGCACCCAAAACGTCGGGATTTAAAAATAAGTAGGACTAAATGCGATAAAATCCGTAAAAGTAGGTTTTATTCAATATGTAGTGTTCTCGTGAATATAAGAAGTCATTACATATATTTTTTTACAGTAGAGGGATGATGCGGCTCACATATCATAGTTCTAGAGATATTTAGATCTGAAAAGTGACTTTTTTATCACTCACTTACTCATACATGTAAAACCGTAGGCTTTAGACTTCTGGGTTACTTAGAAACTGTGGTGATGTAGTGCTTATAAAAATGTTAGTTTTCATTTTTTTTTCAACAGAACTATTTTGAAGAATACCACCGCAAAATTCAGTAAAATGCTGCAGTGCGTCGTATGGTGAAGGACGAAAAAGACCCTTTCTACTAGTAACAAAGCATTCGTCTAATGCCCGATTCCAATATTCAAGAAAGGTTTCGATCTCGGTAAAGATCCGATTTATGGTATACGAGATGCAGTAAAACATTTTATAATACAAATTATTCATTTAACGACTGAAGAAAACTTAAAACGGTTCATCATCATCATCATCATCATTACAGCCCTTCACAAGTCCACTGTTGAACATAGGCCTCCCCCAAGGACCGCCACAAAGCACGGTCCCGAGCCACCTGCATCCATTGACTTCCTGCATGTCTTACCAGTTCGTCACTCCATCTAGTGGGGGGATGCCCTACACTTCATCTGCCGGTACGAGGCTGCCACTCGAGAACCTTTCTTCTCCATTGATTGTCGGTTCTTCGAGCTATATGGCCGGCCCATTGACACTTCAGCATACTAATTCTTTGAGCTACGTCGGTTACTCTGGTTCTACTGCGGATATCCTTGTTTTTAAGTATATCACGTAGAGAAACGCCGAGCATAGCCCTCTCCATAGCTCGCTGAGCGACTTTGAGCTTCGTCATACGGCCAGCAGTGAAGGACCATGTCTCAGATCCATAGGTCATCACTGGCAACACGCACTGGTTGTACAATCTAGTTTTGGGGTTTTGAGGTATGTCTGAGAACTTAAAACGGTTAAAGCCAAGTTGAATCCGTCGATTGACCTCTCGGTCGAAGTTGGACTTAACTAGTCGGACTATTTGTCTCAATTAGACATATTCTTCAACAACTTCGACCTTAGTGCTCCCAACAAATACCGGCATAGGTGTGACATGGACGTTAAACATGATTTTTGTTTTGTCCATGTTCATCTTAAGACCTATCCGTTGGGAGAAACTATTGAGGTCATTGAGCATAGTGCTTAGGTCCTCCAGTGATTCTGCCATAAGGACTATATCGTCGGTAAATCAAAGGTGGGTGATGCACTCGCCATTGACGTTAATATAGTATCCTTTCCAGTTTAGTACCTTGAAAAAGTCTTCTAATGCAGCGGTGAAGAGTTTCAGGGATATTACGTGACCCTGTTTTACACCTCTCTGCATTTGGTTAGGTTTCGTACTCTGGTTCGGTACTCGCATAGCCATCGTAGCCCTACTGTACAAACACTTCAGCACTTCGATATACCGACAGTCCACTTGGCACCACTGAAGAAACTGCAGCACCGCCCAAATTTCGACGGAATCAAAGGCTTTTTCATAGTTTACATACGCAAGTGAAAGTAGCAGATTGTACTCTTCGGTCTTCTGTAAAACGGTTCATAAATAGTTAAATAGGTATTTTGTTTTAAAAAATGGGTTTTCATGCACTTCAGTTATTGCAAATTAGTTCGTAAAAGAAAACGAAACGTTTTTAAATATAGAAACCCGAAATAAGTCCTCAAGGGTAACAACACATCAGTATTTTAATTCTTAATCGAGGATAGATAAATTTGTCAATCGCCTTCAGTCTGTGCGTTTGTTTTTTAAACACGATCATTTTTTTGTTTCCAATTTCATTGAAGTTGTCATTCTCGAGGAAACCATCAAAGTAGTTAACGTAATTATGAACAATGAGAACGTCAGATTACATTGTGAAAATATTATTTATCGGATATGTTTATACAATAGTGAATTAGGACGTGATTGAGCGGTCTGACAAAATTCCAAAGTTGTTTAAACTCACACATGACGCTGATCTGTATCCTCTTGCTGACCGACGGCGGGACTCCATTTGATGCTATACATAGATAAGGCCCTGATGTTTCCCGTTGCACGTTCGTAATGTTTAACCAAGACCCGTTCCATTTTGGCACTGTTTACATACAATTTATGTTTAATTTGTCCCATTATGCAGAGTTAACATAAAGGAAATTTAGGTTGAATCATAAACATAAATTCTTAAGTAATTATATCAAAGTTATTAATTTTGTGGGATGGATTCATACCGTTACCGTGTAGTGACAGTGTAAGAATATCCACTACTCCATATTATCCCGTGGGTGTCGTGAGAACCAACAGAGGAAATGATTCAGGAGATGGGCAGCAGCGTCTTCCTAATAACGACTAAAAGTAAAAAAAAGTGCAGGTGCCAACCCGCTTGCCAAGCGTGGCAACTATGGCAAGTATGAGGTCATCTATGGGGAAGGCCTATCTTCAGCAAAACTTTAAAAGGCTGTATAGGATGGATTCAGATAGTGAAATACTACCTAATATTGTGTCCACAAAATAATAAAATATTCCATCTAACCATGACACAAAGGCAGCAAAAGTAAAGCCATCAAGCGCTTGTCGTAAATTTCACAGTAGGCGAGCAACCTGGATTAGACCCCACCGGCACCAATAAAATTGTTAGTTACGATTTTAAGCGCTGATTTGCCGCTCGTTCGGCGGTGGAGGAAAACATCGCAAAAAAACGTTTGCAGCTTATTGCAGCACATTTTATGTAGTAAAGCCATGCTGCAGCTAGATTTTGGTTGCGACACGAATGGGTTGGCTCGACAGGGGTAGGACCACGCTCTCACAGAATACCAGCGCGAAATAGCAGCTTAATGCTGCTGTATTTCGTATGGCGGATGCAGATAACCGGAGACTATTTTTACTGGAAAAGTGACAATCCATCTTAGTTCTCAGGGATGACAACGCATCTGCATTTTGATTCTTAATTGAGGATAAGTGTAGATGACTATGGTCCCAAGCCAACACTTACGATCAGTGGACTGTTTGTTCTTTTGTCATCTTTATTTTCTTTAAAAAAACCTGCACATATACCTGCATAACTTAAAGACATGTGAATTACAACATGCACTGGAGAAACGTAAAGAAATAATTACCATATCCCTTTAAAAAAATAAGAAAAGGACTTTTCTAAGTACTGGAACATATTACAAAGGCTGTGACTTTAATTTTACCTTTATATATTTTTAATTTACAATCACTAATGGCAACTGTATTGCTATTGTTAAATTAATTGCTATACAATGCTTGTTGGAAATAAAATAAACGTAATGGTGTTTACTTTTAACGAAGCTCGCAGAAAATGGGATGATTATTAAGAATTGTATTTTAGCTTCGGAAAATCAATTGCATCGTTTGTATTTTATCTTCATCAGTAATGTTAGATTTTATGCATTACAAATGTAAGGTTTTATTGTGTGATATAAAAAAAATTATAAAGCATTTTCAGGTTGTTTTTTATGTACCTGTGATTTAAAATCATCGTGTATTGATTAGTGGAAAATTGCTGTGAATTTTATTTAATTATTTTATTATATTTAAAACTTTATATACGCGTGGTATTTAGGTTACTGTGATATTCTCTACCAGTCCTTGGGGTGATGCAGAAACAGAATGAAGTACGAGTAGATGTAATAATAAAATTGATATGGAAATGCAAAATTATAATAAATACAATTTTTTATACTCCATAAATGTTAAATCGCAAAGAATATAAAATAAACGAAGGAAATATGCATATAACTAAAATAATAAACATTTAAAATTCATAAGTACGAATTATATCAATTATAATTTAAACTCGTATAAATATGCAACATAATATAATATAGTCACACTTTATATATATTATACATTTTATTTTATGTGTGCAATAGACACCATATAAATAAATTACTAAGATGATTCGCTCAATTTTGAGATTTTATAAATGTTTTTTTTTTATAGGATAAGGGTGACAAACGAGCACACAGTCCACCTGATGGTAAGTGGTTGATATGGCCCATAGACATCTACATCTATCCTCGATTACGAATCAAAATGCAGATGCGTTTTCACCCTTGAGGACTAAGATGGAATGCCTCTCTTCCAGTAAAAAGGGTATCCAGTTCTCCACACTCACCATACGTAACACAGCAGCGTTAAGCTGCTATTTTACGCTGGTATTCTGTGAGAGCGTGGTCCTTCCCCGGTCGAGCCGACCCATTCGTGCTACAACTATACCAGTAATATAGCTGCAGCATGGCTACACCATGTAGTAAGCTTATTCATTATTTCTATATTATTTCTATATATTATCTTATTTATGTATGAAATTATACATTATTTCGTAAAAATTTACAAACCTTAGGTCTTGCTATTTACATTGAAATGTTTGAGTCTTCTCTCCTCCATGTGATAGTAGGTAGCGGAGTTCCGAACAATACATCGTGTTGCAAACACCCTCATCCTCCTTAACAGTAATGTCACTGCTACTTGCTTCATCGTCAATGTCTGGCGGTACTGTAAGAAATAATCTGCATGAATCAGTGAACATCAATGTCACCAAAACTGCTAGTAGTAGGTATAAGTTGACACAATTGAGAAACCACCAAATAAATGTACTACTGAAATACATACCACTCTGTATCCACTCTCTCTACATCTGGATCTCTAGACATAAAAGAGGGTCTACCATCTAGAGCTTAGCCAACAAAGATTACATGGTCGATCTTTTACTATTTTTATTAGTCCGTGATAGGCTAGTATGTGATTTTGTACAAAAAATCACCTTAGTCACCACATTTGGCAGGCGAAATTGTGACCGCAGTACTAAATATCTCGTGATTTCTACTTCCCATCAATGGTCTGGGTATCTTAGATGTGACATACGAGATAATATATCACCATCATCTATCGGAGGCTATGAGGTCTTTTTTTGAACTGAAGTGACAATTGAACGTAACGTTATCGTTACAGCGTATTAAAGTCTACTGCTGAACATTGGCCTCCCCCATAGATTTCCTCATACAAAGGATATTTGTCATAGTTGCTACGCTTGGCAAGCGGGTAGGCAACTGCAGTTTTTATTTTTTATTTTAGTCGTTTTAAGGGAGACGCTGCTGTTCATCTCCTGATTTGCTTCCCTCTGTCGCCTCTTACGGCACTTACGGGATAATATGGGGTAGTGAATCTAACGTACAGTACACCTGATGGGAAGTGGCTATTGCAGTACATGGACGCCTGCAGACAACTTTAAACAAAGAGGGCTGGAATCTATCCTCGTCGTTTTTGAGGACTAAGATGGAACACAGCAGCGCAAGTATTGCTATTAGGCAGAAACAGCTTCGAGGGTGGCACCTATCCAGACGGACTCCTAGGCAGAAAAGGAGTTCTACCATATAGAAAAGACTTTTGTGAATTTTTATCGTCGCCTTTCACGACGAATACGGGACGAAATGTAAATTCTCTTTTATCGCCACCACACAGCAATTATGAGTATGATTCTCCTCTTAAGTATTTAAATCTCTGTTTATTACAGTCATAATATAATCATATTCGTCATTTATCATATTCAAGAATTACTGGCATGATTAATTTAAAATATCTTTATTTTAATTATTCCTTGTCCAAATACAGATTAACACAATACTGTTGCTGTTATAGCCTATCAAAAGTCCATGTATTTTTTTAGTTTTTAATAGGAAGATACTGCTGCCCATCTCCTGGTTTTATTTCACACTGCCGACTATTATGACTACCACAGGGCGATAGGGTAGTGGATATTCTTATACCGCCACTACACGGTCAACACAACAATAGTTTAAGAAATATGTAAAATATTTTCTAAGCTGGTGCAATTGACTCATCATGGGCTCGGTGTTGACTTGACACATATAATAACCATTATCTTGGAGGCCAACATCGCGAAGGCTAAGCGTCCAAGCCCGTCACCATGAGTAATGGTATTACGATGATTTTTTGTAATTACGTGACCTGCGATAGTTAGTATTGTTTGAGTGTCGACACGCAGCCATTCTACCTGGATAAGAAAAAATGCATAAATATGTAATTTGGAAAATATTGAGATGTTTTAAAAGCTTTTATTTAACTTGCAATGTTTGTACGTTTATTAGGATGAAATCTTGAACTGAATTTTAAAGCAGATATCCTCAATCGATTGAGATGAAATTTTGCAAACGTATTTAGTTTGGATGACAATGCATGATTAGCTAAGTGACGTCATGCTAAATCTAATATAGCGGACCGCCAAGATTGCGGACTAGTTATTTTCTATGCACTCCAATGTAAGGTATCAATGAAAGGGTTTACTGAGAAGAATACGAAAATAATTATTTTTTTATTTAAACGTCATTCGAAATCCAATATGGTGGACTCCCAAAGGTGGCTGACTATGTTTTTTTTATACATCACCATGATATGGATGTCAAATAAAAGTACTTGCTGAGAAGAATACGAATAAAATGACGTCCGCGTTCAGCTCTTTAAAGAGATGGTGTGCTACTGCCCGACTAAATGGTAAGACTAAGCAGGGTCGTATCTTAACTAATATCGACCTAAAGCCTGAGCAAATTTTACCGTGATGAAAAAAATTCAAAATGGAGGAAAATAATATGGCCGATATACCAATTTTAAAGAGTTATAACTCGGCAAAGGTTAGAGATTGTTTGGTGGTGCTTGAAAAAATATTGTAGGGACCAACAAGGAACTGCTGGCGATACAATCATCAAGATGGCGGATGTAAGATGGTGATCAAAAACCAACAGTGACGCATTAAATGAAATGAACAGACTTAGAAACATGTCAAGCAATATATTATATATATTTTTTTAAGTAAAAAAACACTTTTAAAAACAAGCTTTTATTAGGTCCTTACATATAAAATTAGCGTTTTGTACGGGAGGAATATAAAGTCAATTATTTTTGTAAAATATATTTAATTAATCAAATTATGCACCGTTGTTATCTATGCACTTTTGCCATCTTTTATGGGCGAGAATCAATAAACTCTTTGAAGGCGGTTTGGACTGCCGCATCGGAGTTGAATTTTTTCTTGCTTGTCCAAATTCCGGAAAAATGGTAATCAGTTGAAACAAGGTCCGAGGAGTACGGTGGATGTCGCAGACATTCAAATTGTAGTTCATCTAACTTAGTGGTTGTTTGTTGTGCAGTGTGTGGTCTTGCGTTGTCGTGATGCAGCAGTGGCCTAGAGCGATTGACCAATCTCGGTTGTTTAGCAGCTAGTTCTTCCTTCATGGTTTGCATTTACTGACAATAGATATCTGTCGTAATTGTTTGGCCAGATTTTAGAAAGCTGTAGTGAACGACACCGGCGTTAGTCCACCAAACACTCACAAGTAACTTTTCTGAGTCAATTTTCGTTTAGGACAGGATTTGGCTGGGTCTCCGGGGTTCAACCATTGCGACGAGCGTTTCCGATTATCGTACAGTATCCACTTTTCATCACAAGTAATGATTCGATTTAAAATCCTTCATTATTGTGTCGGTTGAGCAAAGTAACAGCAGTCGACGCGTGTTTGCAAGTTCGATTCACTCAATTCATGAGGTCCCCATCGTTCAAGTTTTTTCCGGTTGCTTCAAGTGGATTAATACAGTCTTATCACTTACTCCAAAGCCTGCAGCTATCTCTGGAAGTGCTTTGTGATGGATCCGCTTCACAATAGCCTTTAATTTTTCATTTTCCACTTTGGTCTCTGGCCGTCCACGGGTTGGTTCTGAAGGTCGAAATTTCCAGAACGAAAACGTTGAAACCAAAACGTACCGTGCTTTCTTTGCGACACCAGCGCCGTACACATCATGAATCCTTCGAGCTGTTTCTGCAGGACTGGTGCCACGGTAGAACTCGTACTAGTAAATATACCGATATTTCATGTTTTCCATTGTGCGGTAATAAGCGACGCCAAAGAAAAAAATAATGAGGAAAAAACAAATGAATGACTGTTTTCAAAATTCAAATGTACCAACTAAATGAATTTATCAATTTGAATTTGGAATTCTTAACCAAAGAGGAAATATTTCAGATCAAAATGGTCAGTACGACAAAACGCTAATTTCATATGTAAGGACCTAATATTTAAATGCTCTAAAAAGCTTGTCGCAAGATTTACCTGTGTACACATACAAGAGTAAAAAATGTTACTTGATATTGAGTTGGTACTTCAGGGTATGGAACTTTTTATTCCTTTCTCTGTGGTACCCATCGGAGGCAGATCTCAACCATAGTTTAGTCGCTCCTGTAAAATAGCATTACGCTATAAGAAGAAATGCTACCGGGCCTGGGCTGACGCATCAACGTCCCGAGATGTAAACACCAGCGCCTTTAAAAAGAAGTATAATTCCGCCTCCACGTCCTTCAAAAGAGTCATTACTAAGGCAAAGTCAGAGCACATAGGCAGAATTGGCGAGAAACTAGTTCGCCTTCCTTCGGGAACCCGTGCATTCTGGTCTGTCGCCAAGGCTGTCCAAGGGAACTTCTGTCAGCCATCTTTTCCATCTCTGCAAAGGGAGGACGACCAACTGGCCCATGCCGCAAAGGACAAAACCGATCTGCTAGGCTCTTTCTTTGCATTCAATTCGACTTTCGATGACGGGGGGAACACTCCGCCGATCATCCCGCGGTGTGAGTGCTCCATGCCGGATGTGCGGTTCACACAGCGCCGAGTTCGCGAAACACTCCTCTCCCTGGGCATCCACAAGTCAAGTGGGCCTGACGGAATCCCCACAATTGTGCTGAGTCCGTGTGCTCCGGAGTTGGCACCGGTTATAACGCGTCTTTTCCGGTACTCTTACTCCCCAGACGCAGTCCCGAAATCATGGAAAATGGCTTTCGTCTACCCGATCCCTAAAAAAGGCGACAGCTCTGACCCGTCTAACTACAGGCCTATCACCATCACCTCCTTGTTCTCCAAAATAATGGAATCCATTATAAACTGCCAGCTCATGCGGTACCTTGAGGATCACCAGCTGATTAGTGACCGCCAATACGGTTTTCATCGGGGTCGATCAGCTGGTGATCTTCATGGTGATAGTCATAGATGGGCCGAGGCAGTAGAGTCCAAGGGGGATGCATTGGCCGTTAGTTTGGACATTGCGAAGGCCTTCGATCGGGTTTGGCACAAATCGCTTCTTTCGAAGCTTCCTTCGTATGGGCTTCCCGAGAAATTGTGCAATTGGATCACCAGCTTTCGTGCAGATCGAAGCATAAAGGTCGTTGTAGACGGGGCATGCTCCGATTACAAGCCTATTAACGCTGAAGTTCTACAAGGCTGCGTACTATCATCAACGCTGTTTTTTCTGCATAGCAATGATATGTTGCAAACCGGTAACATCGGTGTATAGAGCATCACCAGTGCTATGCGGATAACAGCACTGGTGATGCTCTATACACCAACCGTGCCCATATTTCGCGGGAAAACGTAGCCGAGTACCGGAACAAACTTATATCTGAAGTCGAGTCTTTGTTGAACAAAGTCTTGGATTGGGGGCGACTGAATCTAGTCCAGTTTAATCCTCAGAAGACACAAGTTTACGCGTTTACCTCTAAAAAGAACCCCTTTGTCCAACCATCTCCTCAGCTTCAAGGCACTCCAAGGCCAAATTGGCCCCTAAAAAGCTTGGCGTGCTCAGCATAGCAGGGCAGTATTTCATGCCGGCACACCGCCTGCAACTTTACAAGGGGCAGGTTCGGCCTCACATAGAATACTGTTCCCATCTTTGGGCTGGGACTTCCCAGTACTAGCTCCTTCCACTTGACTCGAATCCATAGAGCGGCTCGAATCGTCGACGACCGAGTCCTTTCCAATCGGCTCGATACAATGACGCTGCGAAGAGATGTTGCATCCCTTTGCATTTTCTTTCGCATCTACCACGGAGAGTGCTCTAAGGAATTGTTCCGATTAATCCCAGCCGCCAAATTACACGAACGTACATCGCGGCAAAACTCCCGATACCATCTACACCATCCGGATGCTTGGTGGTCCACCACTGTACGTTTCACTATGAGTTTTCTTCCGCGTACGACATTTCTGTGGAATAGTTTACCAACGGCGATTTTTCCGGACCGATACGACTTAGGGATCTTCAAGAGAAGAGCTTACTCCTTTCTAAAAGTCCGGCAATGCACCTGCAATTCCCCCAGTGTTGCAGTTGTTCATAGGCGGTGGTAGTCATTTACCATCAGGTGAGCCGTTTGCTCGTTTGCCCCCTTCCAAAAAAAAAAAATAATGACATAAGTAATTCCAAGAAAAAAATATTTTTTTTATTAAATAGGTACTCGTACATCTCGCGACAAGATTTTGTAATGCAGCATGTGAAACAAGTACAAATGCTTGACCAAATCACAAAAAGCTGGAGTTTCACCAAGTGCCAATAATCGCTAGTATAAATTAAAAATATAGAGAAAATGTATCCTGAAAATTTTAAGCATTCAAATAATTTTATTAAACTAAGAATAGTATATATTTTTCGCGGAAATTTGAGGAGGAACTAGTGCAAACTGCAATTGGACTAGTTTATGCAATAGTACGAGTACATAGCAATATCTGGCGAGTTCTTATAGTTGTCATTTGAACTGATGTAGCCAATCCTTGGTCGACATCATCATTTGATGGCGAGATTCTATTCAACGTTTTACGTGATCCTTTCTGTTTAAAAGACCCCCTTATGTAAAATGTCACGGATTGAGAATTATAAAAACAAATCTAATTTGAGTATTAATAATGGATGTTTTAATTTAAAGGCTACATTTACGTTGGCTTTTTTATAAATATAACTTCTTATTTAATGTGTCCTTCCTGGAAGATTATAAAAATAAAACTAATTTGGAGTAGTATTAATGGTTTTTTTTTAATTCAAAGGCTACAGTCCCTTTTAATATCTCTAAGATACTATTATTGTGTCGTTTCGCTCGAGAAGATTCTCATTTCTTCATAAAAATGGTAACTTTTTTGAATTCTCAACAAACAGCTTAGCCGGGGAAGATTAATGAAGTGGCTTTTTCTTGACGGTTTCATCCTGACTTTTCGTTAATCATGTTTTATTCAAATTTCTTATTTACTTTTTATTTGATGAATAATCCGTCTTGGTAGAATTCTTGTTAGAAAGACAATTCTTGTTGGAAATTATATTAAAAAAAATCAAATGTCATTTTTGATTTGTGATGATTGTTATTCTTATAAAAATTTAAACATAAAAACTTTTTTATTTTGTACGATGCTTCTTAATATTAAGGACACGTTCTATTCAACGTAGAGTTGTCAATTTACTGTTACTGTTACAGGCTATCAAAATTCCACTGCTGAACATAGGCCTCCTCCATAGATTGACTCATAGGAGAGATTTTGCTATTGTTGGCACGTGTTGCTGGCGGGTTGTCAATTGAAGTTTTATTAGTTGTTATTAGAAAGACGCTGCTAACAATCTCCTGGTTTGTTTCCCTCTATCGATACCCCGGGACGATATGGGATAGTGGATATTCTTTCACCGCCACTAAACGGTTAGAGTTGCCAAGTACTTCAGAGTTATTGAAATTTATAAATAATTATTATGAAGGCGAAATAATTTGCGACTTTCTAATTATCTGTAGTCTAAACTTGCAAAATATTAAAAAAAATTGTATAAATTCTAACTCACCTTGTATGTTTGCAAGTTGCCCACTCTACATGTGATTGTGGCATCTCGGCCGACCGCAACCGTCACGTTTGACCCCTCACCCACGAATCTCGGTTCGTTTGCACCTAGAATAACAAATTTCCTTTACTTTGTTTTTACATTTGTATTTGTATGTAGCATTTTTTTCTTTTTATCGCTACACTCAAATCATATTTTTATTTTTGTGGTTTTGAAAATAGATAAATATGGCCTATCTAAAATGGTTAAATAGTGTCTATTCGTAGGAATTGTAACTGTTGGGAGAAAAATAGTTTACTTGTAAATTTCTTGTCGCTTCTTTTCACAAGGTGTCCTGCAGAGATTTGTTGAAGCGATGGCGTAGTTTTTTTTGACATTCAAAAAGTCCTTTACTATTTAATTATTTATTAATTTGGCGTTAACCGCTAAGAGCCCGGGCAATCACTTTAAGTTGTCGAGAAAGAGGTGGTACCTCAAGAGAAAGTGTATTTTAATTTACTTAGCGAAAAAAGAACGCTTTACAAATATTTTACAATACACATTGTGAAATTACGCGTGGTATAGCCACACTGCAGCTATATTATGGTTGTCGCATGAATGGGTCAGCTTGACCGGGAAGGATCACGCTCTCACAGAATACCAGCGTAAAATAACAAACAACCGGTAACCTCTTTTACTGGAAATGAGGCATGTGATCATCTTATGCCGGGTTTATATATTTAAAAATGCTTCATTTTCTTCTAAGAGCCATTTTGCAGTAAATTATGTGCACGAAAACCCCTTCTTTAAAACAAAATACAAGTTCAACTATTTATGACCCGTTTAAAGTTTTTTTTTTCTTTTTAAGTCAACTAAGCTGCTAAATGAATAGTTTGTAATATAAACTGTTTTACATGCACCTCGTACGTAATGTAATAAAACAGATCGTTACGGAAAACAAAACGTTTCTTGAATATAGGTATCGGGCATTAGTTCTCAGGGATAACAACGCATCTGCATTTTGATTCATAATCGAGAATAGATATAATTGATTTGAATTTAGATGTAAATATCTATAAGCTACAGCATCCATTTACCATAAGGTGGAATGTGTGCTAGTTTGTCACCCTTATTCTAAAAAAAAAAAACAGTAATTATTCAGCGATGCGTTTAGTTAATAGTGGATTAAAAACCAAATTTTGTTTAGAATTTGTTTGTTGACCAACTTGCCATCTCCCCGTAATATTTTATTTTTCAGACACGCAGTTTTCTTACGATGTTTGTGGTAAAAAATGACTTAAATTGAGATTAACCATTCCATTGGTGCATGCGAGGATTGGAATCTGGTTGCTGGTACTATAAAATTTACATGATGGCATGGAGCGAAAAGCTTTGTGAAAAGACACTCTTGTAGTGAACTGAGGAATATGCCAGGACAATGCTTTTATCTTCTCAGTATGTTGTTAGAATTACACTCTGCAATATCAACAGCTTTGCGGTGAGATACAACTAACATGTAAAAGGTAAAGCGATCTGGTGTGCAGGGGTTTGAAACTGTTAAAAAAAATATTTTACTAGCTTTAAATACAGACTTTTATTATAAAATTGTAGTGAGAAACGAACATACTTACATCAGTTATTACAGTATCGACACCTACATTCAACTTCATACAAAGAAAGCTACAGATGCGTTGTCACTCTAAGGACTAAGATGGAATGCCTCACAGCCTGTCATATTGGCTCCTATATCTTTCAGACTGGAACACAGCAATTCAAGCACCGCTATTTGGCGGCATAAATAAGATAAGATGGTGGTAACAACAAAATTGTCTCCTAGGTAGAAAAGGAGTACCTACCACCTTGTAGTCCTAATTAGAGTTTGACAATTTGTAATAATGAAAAAAATGTAATAATGATTTTTTCGGATAAAATATAGCCTAGATCTCTCCTGGTATTGCTCTCTATTTGTGAAGTTCCATTACACTTGGTTCAGCCATTCCAAAGATAGCCCGAACAGAGAGAGAGACAGACAAACAAAATTTTTAAAAATGATTATTCGTTTCTTAATGACATGCAAATAACTTTCTGGGCTTAAGGCATAATAAGGCATTTATTTCAATATTGCAGACAGACTGCAGCTGTTCCACGCGTATGACTTCGCCCGCGTGGAACTTATTTCAATTGGATTTCTTGGGTTTCAACTTTTTTGCGCGTAACTCTAATTCTTTTTCTAAAATAAAATCTAAGTTAGTTCTTATAACATCAGCTATCTGCCAGTGAAACTCCTGTCAAAATCGGTCCAGCCATTTCGGAGATTAGCCGTAACAAACATACAGACAGCCAAAGTTTTAAAAAAATATTTTTTGTTACAAGTACCGTATATACTTTCATAGGCATTTAGTAAAAATCTGTTATTTTGAAATTACAAACAGATACTTCAATTTTATTTATTTGTATAGAGTATAGATTAACTCGCATAACTATTATATTATTACTCTAAATTATATGGATCCCCAACGGCCGTCCGACACAGAACTGAGAAGGTACTCTCAGGGCTGAGTATATTAAGATTTAATATGATATATCTGCAGGGATGTTGTAGGGTAACCATTATATGTCAGTTTTATTCCTTGCCGACCGTGATATAACAGTTCGTCAACCCACCATTGTAGAGTCAATATGTGTATAGATGTGTAGCGATGAACTTTTTTACGAGCTGAAAATTCATGTTCTTTATATTTAGCTAGATTTATTGCAATAGCTGATGATTATTTATCATATGACGCTGGTCGACGACTATCTGGGAAGTCTGCAGTCTGTGATCGTAGTTTGAGATCGTCCACGCTATTACATTAGATTCAATAGACCACAAGTCTTCGTAAAAGTAGACAGACTTTTGTCAAAGATGATTCGAGAGGCTATTAAAATTTAAAAGAAATATCCGAATAGAGTACCTAGATAGCTTGGCGGTTGAATTATATCACTGCAAGAATTCAAATTAAACTTGTTCTGTTTACGATGGAACAAAAATGTGTAAAAGCTGAATGTAGCCCGGGTTAACTATGTCATCAGGGCGACAAACATCTAAGGAACTCCAGTGACCACGAGTGTACCCAAAATATCAGGAATAAAAAAAGGTAATAAAATCTTTATATGCTGCTATATATAGCAGCATATAAAGTCAACATTATGAGGCAAAAGGCCTCCTCATTAGTAAGTTGGTTGTGAGTTAAACTTTACGAACATATATAAAATTTATTCAAATAGAAATTTCGATAAGAATAAAGCTCTCCGCAATGGCAGCCGCGTTACTGTTGGGGCACTTTGTTATTCCACCTCATTTACCTGCAAAAGAACCGAAAAGCGGCGTGTTTGTTTTTCTTATAATTTATAGCGGTTGAGAGATATTTATCAACGATAAAATTCTATGCTAGGCGAGAAAAAGTGTAAGATTTTTCCATCACGAACCCTTCTGACGTAGTGTAGACGGCGTTGGCGGCTATAAGGAAGCGAGATGGAATAATATCCATCTCCCTCGCACTTTTTCGTATTATCTTGCCATGAAAAAAATATTATTTTATCTTAAATGACGCTTCATTTTAATAGACGCTAGTAATACATTTATTTGTATTTATTAATCAATAATATAATACGTTTATCAATAATAATATACTACGAAAGGAACTTCGTTCCATCCGAGTGTTCCACGACACTCACGCATGTTTTTTTTTTTAATTCGAAATGGGATATACTATATGATTGATATAGATGCCAAATTTTTTTTGGAAACGTTGTGTCTGTCTGTCTGAACACGCATCACGCAAAAACCTGTGAACCGATTTGGATGGGGATTTCACTATCGTGTTACATAGAGATTGAACCGTTGGAAGAATT
Organism: Parnassius orleans; assembly: GCA_029286625.1. NCBI lineage: Eukaryota > Metazoa > Arthropoda > Insecta > Lepidoptera > Papilionidae > Parnassius > Parnassius orleans. The sequence continues at coordinate 547,424 of JAGSMP010000231.1, read as the reverse complement.
ATAACTCATCACGCTATCTATCATAGGAGGTGGGCAGTAGGCATATATCTCCCTTTTGCAGCTGCCAAAAGGTTTACAATTTACATTATCGTGAGATTGAAAAATTACATTATCCGATTTCGAGTTGTTTTTATATTATTCCTATCCGTTATTATCTTAATATCGTAACTTTTATTTTAGTTTAATAATCAACTTATTACTTTAATCTTACCTAGATGGCGCAATAGGTATTTTAAAGCAAGGTATGGTTTTATTATACGTGGGTTATGATATATGACACATCTATAATACATGGTGCTTTTAACGTAATGTTATGAGTAGACCAGTAAACGTAATTTTCTTACTTTTCTAATGTAATCCGACAAAGGCGATGCAAAGAAGGCAAAATGGCTCATATACCAATGTTAACTATCTTAGGATATATTTACTGTAAGTGCGTTCTGATATAGTTTATTAATTAGCGCCTATCTGTTATAAATGCAAACATAGTAAAGAGTTTAATTAAAACGTTAAGTAACAACCCAAATATAGCCCACGACTGAGTATATACATTCTCAGATTGTTGAGAGGAAGAGTCCATCGCGATATCTTTGATGTGCTGTCAAAGATATCGCGATTTTATAATTTACTTAATTTTAATTTTAAAATTTGGATTAATTACCAAAATTTATAACAAGCACATATTATAATTTTATATTATTATTTCCTTTGGAAATTCTTAAATTAGACAAAATCCTTACTTTATAAGCGAAATCTTTTTATTTAGTTTAGAAATAACGTTTGTGAAAATTCATTTTTATTGGACACAACGGCAACTTAAATCGAATAGAATAGAATTTAATTAGCCGTAGATTTAGGTCCTTTACCGACAGGTGTCACTGTTTACTGTTTATCTACTACATATTATATCCTAACAAGTATTTGTATGGTCTACAAATAATTGTTCCGGGTCTGGATGTTTGTCCTTGTGAAATTTATGTGTGTAAAGCCCCCACGATACAGGAGAAAATCCTAGTGTGGAGGTTACGTTTTAAAAAAAAAAATTAAATAATAGAAACCAAGTGTTGGCTAGAGAAATTCGGTAGGAAATTATGGATTACGTTATTGCGGTCATTTTCTTGTTTATTTACAATATTATGAAATTCAAGCGTATAGTTTGCCAAATTCGTTTCTTGGTTCGATTGTGGGTCCGTCCATTGGTTCGTTTGTGGCCCGTCTATTTGTTAGTTTGTCTGATTGACTGACTAACGGAATGTTTCTATCCAGATTAGTGTATTTCTAGATCTTCGCGACATTTAAAAGAACAAATAAATCATCATCAATTATCATATGAAAAGTACTAATTCCACGCGAAGGAAGTCGCGGGCACTGCTAGTGTATAAATAATTTAATAACTATTTCACTGGAAATGTCTCTGTACATTTTGCATTTTTATGCAAACATTTACTCTTATGAAATGGCCAGTCCGTTGGCTTAACCGTGCTCGTCTATGTCAGGTGTGAGTAATCATTTCATTTTTATTTTATTGAAACAAATTCTACAACTTATCCATTTACCAATATAAGTAAACATTTTTCGTATATATTATGTTAAATAGAAGCCTTTACAGATGAAAATTATTTTTCTTTTGCAAAATTTTTAATATTTTTTGTCTTCAGCACAAAATACTAAAGATGATAAAAAAATTATTAACTAAGATTCGCGTAATATAATGATTAAATTTGTCTTGTCTAGTTTGAAAAGCACCTCCCGCCCTCCCTCAATTTTTTAACATCGATATTGTGTTTACTGTAAATTGATATTACTGTATATAGCATTATGTATTACTCTAAACTGTAATTTTCATACATATCTCTACGCCTAACCTGTAAGATAATAATAATTATGTAGGAGATCGGACTAGGTAAAATACGAAAGTTAAGGAGAGCATATCGCATTTTCTATAGCTGCAAATCATTCTAAGTATAATTAAATTCATAATGTTATCAAAGAAATGAAAATCTTAAATATATCTTATTACCGTGGCCCATTCCAGGCGCAAAATAACGTGCAATAAATTAAATTTATTAAGCTCCTAAGGGTCTTCTTTCTCCCAAAATATTGCTTGTGTTTATTTTACCGCTGACTTCATAGTGGGTTGGTTCTGACAGATGACGAATCGTCATATTCAGAAGAAAAATGGCCCGGTCTAAGTAAAGCGTTTTCGTCCGTCTAACGAAATGGAGTCCGGTCAAGTGTAATTTTATAGACCAGCAAATATGTGTATATACTCGTAATAATGTTTTTTTTTTATAGGATAAGGGTGACAAACGAGCAGACAGTCCACCTGATGGTAAGTGGTTGCTGTGGCCCATAGACATCTACATCTTTCCTCGATGACCAATCAAAATGCAGATGCGTTGTCACCCGTGAGGACTAAGATGGAATGCCTCGTTTCCAGTAAAATGGGTCTCCGGTTCTCTACACTCACCATACGAAACACAGCAGCGTTAAGCTGCTATTTTACGTTGGTATTCTGTGAGAGCGTGGTCTTTCCCCGGTCGAGCCGACCCATTCGTGCTACAACTATACCATTAATTTAGCTGCAGTATGGCTCTACCACGTATGTTATGAATGAGGGTAGAGAATAAAATAAACTACGAAGAACTCCCACTTGTTCAAGCTGTATAAATGATGACTCGTTGGTTAAGTGATCGATGGAAATAGCGGCTAATGATCATGAGGTCCCGGGTTCGAATCCCAGGTCAGGGCAAAATTGGGTGTTTGGGTCACGAAATTCTTAGTAGCAACCTGGAGTCAGATAGTTGGCAGTGTTTTACCCCCGTGCTCGGAAGCACGTAAACTCGTTGGTCCTCTGCCTGATTTCTCTCCATAACATCAACATAAAACATAAACACTCACGCCTGTCATTTGGCAGGACTGTCAGAACTTCCATTCGGCACGATCCTGACACTTCTCTCGCCTCCTTTACATCCATATACCTACGCATACATGCTCGTCGGTTAAGGGTACTCCTAATCTGGCCCATTTTCAATATATCGCCAATTTGGTCGATAAACCTTCGTCTAGGGCGTCCCTTCCCGACTCTTCCGTTCACTTCTGCAACATAAATTTGCTATGTCACTCTTTCCTCGTTCATTCTTTCTATATAAGCAAACCATCGAAGCATTCCTTTCTTAATCCTGGTCACAAAGTCATCTTGCAATCCACACTTTTCTCTTATCACACTATTTCTCACTCTGTCATTCAGATTCAGCCCTAGCATACTCCTTAATGACCGCATTTCTACAGCATTTATTCTACTCTCATGCTTCTTCTGCCAGACCCAACTTTCACTACCATACATTAAATTAGTGACTACCACAGCATTATGAATTGCGGTACGTGCCTTTTTTGACACATTCTGACTTTTCATAATAGCGTGTAGAGCCACATTCACTCTATTTCCTGCGTTCACTCGTCGTTCTATATCCTTATCATATCTACCATCCCTGCTAAATAAACATCCCAAATATACAAACTCATCCACTTGCTCAATCACCTCCCCTTCTTTTCTTATTTCACATAACGTTTTACTTACTTCTCTTTCAAAAACCATCACTTTCGTCTTACTTGCGTTCACTTTCATACCTTTTTAATGACCAGTTCATTAAAGTAACCATCATTGCAACTCGGCCGCCGACGATGCAAATATGACTTGATCATCGGCGTACAAAAGGCATTTGACGGTTAACTCACCCATTCTCAACCCACATTCTTCAACTTTCAGAGTTTGCAAACAACTGTCCATAAATAGGTTAAACAGCCACGGGAAAGCTACACAGCCCTGCCTGACACCTTTTTGAATGCCAAAACAATCCGAGTAGATCCCATTGATCCTGACACAAGCACTAGAGTCCCTATAAAGAGACCTTAATGCCTCTATGAAACCAGCGCTCAAACCAAATGAGTTAAGTGTTTGCCATAACACATTCCTGTCCACTCTATCATAAGCCTTTTCCAATTCCTCTCCTAAGGCTTTTCAAATTTCTCTCCACTTGTATTAGAATGCCGTCCTATCGGACCGCAGAGTGACGGAATAAAGAGTGTGTGGCGGCGCTTTCATAGCGCCGCAAGCAAAACGCACCGAAGCCTAAATCGCGCTTTCAAAGTTCTGAAGTTACTGCGCTATATATAGAACAGCTTTGTACTAACAGCGTTGGCTGCTCCCAGGGCTGAATACCTTGCCCGGCGGGAGATCTCCCTTTTTTCTTTCACGACCAAAAGTGCTCCAGTGTTTGCGCGCATACTCGCACTTTAGTTCTGTCCTGCGCAGATAGCTTGTCTCCCTTGAGACTGGCCGCCGTGACCAATAATTTTGTCCGAAGGACATTGTTATACCGTAAAGTCGTTACTAAAAAATATTAATTTATTTAAGTAATTTTAAAAGAAATTTCCAACTATTTTTAAATATTTCTTATATACATTAGTGAGCCATGGTAAGTCACGGGATAATATTTTGGACTTTTAATTTTATAAGCTGTAATGGACTTTTCATCCTTTACAGCTTATAAAAGTCCACTGCTGAACATAAGCCTCTCCCATAGATTGCCTTATAGGGAGAATTTTGCCATAGTTGCAACGCTTGGCAGGCGGATTGGCAACCGCAGTTTTTTATTATTTTGAGTTGTTATCAGGAAGATGCTGCTGCCCATCTCCTGTTTTAGTTTCCCTCTGTCGCCTCTTACGACACCCACGGGACGATATGTGTAGTGAATATTCTTACACCGCCACTAGATGGAATGAAAATTAAAAGTACGCAAATAAAATACATTGTCGCTTCAGATGAACTGTTGCACAAAATATAACGCCTTCAAAAAGTATGTCTGCGTTTTTTTTTTTTCGATTTTGTAATTTCGAGTAAGTTACAGAGTACAAGGTTTAATTAAAATGTCTATCTATGTGTATACGTCGAGACATATACGTGCTATCACTATTTTTTACTTTTTATTCTTTATCCCTCTTCCACCTCCATATATCCATGAGCGTTTTCACTATCTTTTATCTCGCGGAACTCAATGCAGAACCACTAAATCGTTATTTCTCAAAACCTCTTCTCATTTCTCAGTTCTACGATCCTTTACTGTAAGACCGATCAAGCTGTGGAACTCACGCCCAACTTACATACGTGCTAGTTCTTCTCTTTTTTTTATAGAATAAGGGTGACAAACGAGCTCACAGTCCACCTGATTGTAAATGGACGCTGTGTCCCACAAACATCTACATTTATCCTCAATTAAGAACCAAAATGCAAATGCGTTGTCATCCATGAGGACTGAGATGGAATGCCTCATTTCCAGTAAAAGGGTCTCCGATTCTCTACACTCACCATACGAAACACAGCAGTATTAAGCTGCTATTTTACGCTAGTATTCTGTGAGGGCGTGGTCCTACCCCGGTCGAGCCAACCCATTTGTGCTATAACCATAATATAGCTGCTGCGTGGCTCTACCATGTCTAATCATCTTGATATATTTTGGAAAGAGAGAAAAAAACTCTATAATCATCATCATAACAGCCCTTCACAAGTCCACTGCTGAACATAGGCTTCCCACAAAATAAATAATATAATAGAAATAATAGACATTGGCTATTAAATATATTAAAAATAAACAAATATGTGTATATGTATATTATAATGGTATATTAATAATAGATTCATAATAGAAGATACTAAATAAATACATTTATATAGTAATAGTATATTTATAATTCTAAATTAATTTTTTTTTCAAAGATTATGTGTAACGTCCATGTCACACCTATGCCGGTAGTTGTTGGGAACATTAAGCTCGAAGTAGTTGACGAGTATGTTTACCTGGGACAAATAGTTCGACTAGATAAGTCCACCTTCGATCAAGAGGTCAATCGTGGATCCGTCGACTCGACTGGGCAGCGTTCGGAAATTACAACACATTTTCTCGTCAGGTATACCTCAAAACTTGAAAACGAGATTGTACAACCAGTGCGTATTACCAGTGATGACTTATGGATCTGAGACGTGGTCCTTCTCTGCTGGCCGTATGAGGAAGGTCAAGGTCGCTCAGCGAGCTATGGAGAGACAAAGCCCTCGGGGTTTCTCTGCGTGATAGACTTAGAAATGAGGATACCCGCAGTAGAACCAGAGTGACCGACATAGCCCAACAGATAAGTATGCTTAATTGGCAATGGGCCGGCCATTTAGCTCAAGGAACCGACAACCGATGGGAAAAAAGATTCTCTAGTGGCAGCCTCATACTGTTAGGCGAAGTGTAGTGCGTCCCCCCACTAGATGGAGTGACGAGCTGGTAAGACATGCAGGAAGTCGGTGGATGCAGGTGGCTCAGGACCGTGCATTCCTAGGGGGAGGCCTATGTTCAGCAGAGGACTTGTGAAGGGCTGTAATGATGATGATAATGATGATATTTTTGTTTTGTATTCGTAAACAAGATTAGTTTTGACATTCTCCAAAAGAGGGGGAGGTTTTCAATTTGACTGTTTGTGTTTATTTTTGTAAGTTTCTTAAACAGAAACAGAAACAGAAACTTTTTTATTCAATATAGATTATAAATAATACTTATTGAAAGTCACTCTTTTGTCTAATTACCACTGGTTCGTAAAAAAAACCTCTGTCCTGGGAAGAACCAGCAAGAAACCCAGCGAGACTTTTTTTTTAAAATAACAGCTTACAATCATGTATATTATACAATTAACCACACAAAACAAATTAGAAACAGCCTGGCAGCGAACACCTCATTCCCAGGGTTTATTATCATCCATAAATTCCTTAACATTATAATAACCTTTTTATACAAACTATGTTTAATAAAGTTTTTGAATTTTGAGCAGGTCGAATTTTGTATATTTTCTGGGATTTTGTTGTAAAAGCGTATACATCGCCCCAAGAATGAATTACTGACTCGGTGGAGTCAGTAACTGGTACTACTAGCTTGTGTTTGTTCTAGTATTTACAGAATGAATATCACTTATTTTTGTATAACTATTTTTATTTTGTGTACGTACATTACATTTTCATAAATGTATTGAGAGGCCAAAGTTAATATATTAATTTCCTTAAATTTTGTCTGAGCGACTCTTTGGGTTTTAAATCATAGATTGCTCTTATGGCCCTTGTGTAAAACAAATATAATTTCAGTGTCAGTTGCGTGTCCCCATAGCAAAATACCATAGGACATTATGCTATGGAAATAGCTAAAGTAAACAAGTCTAGCTGTTTCCACACTGGTAAGATTTCTAATCTTTTTTACAGCATATGCTGCAGAACTAAGTCTGCTTGCTAACTTTGATATATGGGGCTCTATTGAGCTTCGCGTCTAGTGTTATTCAAGAAAAATGGTGGTATCGACAAGACTCAGTTCCTCCCCATTTAAAATTACATTAGTATTTAATTGTCTGACATTTGGAGTCATGAACTTCATACATTTCGTTTTAGTGCTATTTAAATGCAAGTTATTAACATTAAACCAATTTACTAATTTAGATATAGCATTATTTACTTCGTCATATTTTAATAATTGTCGTTTTAATTTGAAAATTAATGAAGTGTCATCAGCAAATAATACTATATTATGGTTATCCTATTATGTAAGGTAAGTCATTAATATATACAAGAAACAGAAAGGGGCCGAGAATTGAGCCTTGAGGCATGCCCATTTGTACTATCGACCCGGAAGAGCTCATACTATTAATGACAACTTTTTGAGTTCTGTTACTTAAATATGAAACAATTAATTTAAGAGCATTACTTCTTACACCGTAGTGTTGTAGTTTCCTGATTAATGTTTCATGGTGAACACAATCGAAGGCTTTGGATAGGTCACAGGATATACCCAAAGCATCCTGTGAATTCTCCCATGCATTGAAAATATATTTAATCAGCTCAACACCAGCATCAGTTGTCGAGCGACCCCTTGTGAAACCGATAGCTTCCTTAATTTAGAGGCGGTCTCGTAAAAATTTGAACAAAATTTTTTACCCCTAAGGGTAAGGTAAAAAAGGGTTAAATATTTCAATCTAACTATTTAGACGACGGCGTTGAGATTGTGATATTAATTAGTCTACTCAAAAGGGTAAAAAATGTAAAAAAAAAAAACCGCCTCCAAAGTACTAAAAAGCATAAAATAATTTCACATTCTAAAGTCGGGGCTTTAATTATTCTATGCACTATATTTTTGTACCGAACGCATACAGCATGTAAAATTATTGTATATATCTATAAATTTTATCTTAATTTTTCTTTAATAAAGCTTTTACTTTCATTAAAAGTTACTTTTTATATAAACGTAGAGTTGTCTATAACTTTAAACAATCTGCACCCTATAGACTTTTCTTTAAAATTAACGCTTGATACAACAAAATCGAGCCAAAAGAGCCCATCAAGCTTGATAGCGTCATCAATCCAAGGGGAATGCGGTATCCGTCACACAGACCTTACTGACAGACTATCCATCTAAGTCTGATGTTAGTCAGATGAGGGAGCAAAAATTTAAATAACAAAAAAGACAGCCATTACAATAAGGAAGAATTCCAGAAAACTCTCAACATGGTAAAATAACACGCTATTTGATAAGTCTAAGCGTCAGTAAATAAAATGGAATTAATTGAATATTATATTTCTTTTTTGTAAATGTTAATTTCTTATGTTATGTTACAGTAATGGATTGACAAGACTTCGGGAGAAGCTTAGGTTACAAAGTGACCTCATAATTGACTGCAATCATAATTAATAAATAATGATAATGATCATGATGACATTAAGATTTACATCGCCATTTTACGAAATTTTATATAATATAAGTAATAATTAGCAACTACTTGAATCTTGCTTGCTCGAGAATGCTTGGACAAAATGAGCTTCCTTGGAATTTATTTATTTGAGTACCTTATATATTTTATAAGATTAAATTGTAACAGTAGGGAGAAAACTTGTGAGTTTCTTGCCGCTTCTTTTTTTTATTTATAAAACAATTGTGTTTGAAATTATATAGTGCACATAATAAATATACATAGAAATATTGATTACATAACTAGTTAAAAATTGCGTTAAAACCGAACTCAATTCATAAAATAATTCATTTCTAATTTTCAATTACAACACAACACATTATTAATAGTTCTCGGAAGTACAATAGTATATGACAAAGTAAAAAATAATAAAACAATATTTACACTACAAATACTTGTATGGCCTGCAAAATAATTGTTCCGGGTCTGGATGTTTGTTCTTGTGCAATTTATGTTTTTAAACTGCCTCCACGATACAGGAGAAAATCCTAGTGCGGGGGTAAAGTTTTTTTAATTAAAAAAAGATTAAATTAAGTTCAATATGTCAATAAAAGTAATTAATATTATGTAGGTCATAAAAGCAATTTTTAGGGATACAAAGTCAGGGCGTTATCTTATGTCTAAAATAATTAATTATATCTATTTATTCTCATTTAATACCAACATAGACACCGATTATAAACATATTTCTAACAAGAAAGCTTTAAGTTTTGCTTTAAATAAATTTGTGTTGTAAAACAGTTCTTTTAAGTCAGTGGGTAACTTATTAAATAGCTTGTCTGCTTGATAATTTGGACTATGTTTTACTATAAAATTAAATCTAACTAAAAGGTTACATACAATATTAAAAAAATATAATAAAGAAAAACTAAAACTAAAAATTTAAATTCTCATACAGTCCTACTCCCCGTGGTATCTGGCCAAGAACGCTGGCAACGTTTCCTCGCTGAATGGCTATACTTAGCCTTTGAGCGAGAAAAAAACCAGCCCTCTTATCACCAGCAGCGACGGCCAGTCGCGGATATAGTTCCTTTAGGAACTTTACCGCACGTGGACTCCAGGGACCGATAGTCTCTACATCAAATGGCACAAATATGTAGTCATCTCTCAAAGACGCATATTTGCGCCACTTACTTAATGAATCATTCAGTTGCGCCCCTTTGTAGTCCTAGGTGCATTGTATAACTTATGTGTAACAATTTTTTTTAAATAGTACATAAATTTGTGGAAGAGATTTTTCATTTATTAAATTTTCACGCGATTGCATAATATACCGGAGATTATTACATCATAATATATCATTTAAATACACGTTTTTGGAGTGTGATACCCACATTTGATGATAGATGTAAGAAAATAGTGATACAGTTGTTGATATGATATTAGGATGATAAATTTATTAACCGTGTTTTGCAGAATAAGAATATTCATATATTTTTTTTAATTAATAAAAAAAATATATAACACTCACGCTAGGATTTTCTACTGTATCGTAGAACCAGTTCACATATATAAATTTTACAAAGACAAACATCCACACCCGGAACAATTACTTGTAGGCCATACAAATACTTCTTCCGTGCGGGATTCAAACCCGTATCCTCAGCACCGTAACTCATTGCTAAGCCACTGCAGCATTGAGCTAAACTATAGGAAGTCCTATATTCAGCAGTGGACTTTTGATAGGCTGTAACATTAGAAATAAAAATAAACGACCGCTTATTACGTATTGCCACGTTACTACTTACTTGGCAATCTTATGCGCAATTATTAAGCAATATGTTTTTCTTTTTATAAAACTGAAGTGACAAACATACTTACAGTCCACCTGATGGCAAGCAAGTACTGCAATCCATGGACATCGACAGTCACCTTTAAACAAATAGGGCTACGAATGCATTATCACATCTTAGGAATAAGATGGAAAGCCTCACAGCCTGTGATTAGACTGGCTCCCTATACTCATCATAACAGATCACAGGAATGCACGCACTGCTATTTGATGGCAGCGGTAGGTAAGAATGTGATACCACACAGACTTTTGAGTATGTGTAGGCTTTGTAGCACTCCTTATTCATCAGTAGGCTTGTGAAGAACTTTAATAATCACGATGATGACGATTTGGCCGATACGCTATTCATAAGTTAACAAAGTTAAATAAAAGTTATTGTACATAGTCGTGCCGAGCCGTAGTAGCTCAGGGGCTAAGCGCTCGCTGTAAATTTCAAAGTACGCGTGCAACGCAGGTTTGATCCCCGCCGGCCAATGAAATTGTTGATTGCAATTTTAAATGCTCATTTACCACGTGCTCGGTGGTGAAGGAAAACATCGTGAGGAAACCTGCATGTCTGAGAAATAAGAAAAAAAAATATTTCGAAGACATGTGATGTCCGTCAACACACATTGGGGCAACGCGGCGGACATTTCCTTGCCCTAAAACACTCTCAGGAATGAGAGGAGGCCTGTGCCAGGAGTGGGACGTTATAGGCTGTAACTTTTACTAACTTTTTTTTTGTACATATGTTTCATTATGTGAGAAAACGCACCATACACCAATGAATTCAAAAATAAAGGCAGTCATGATTTGGCAACCTACGAAGATCGTTTTTAAGCGTATATCGCTGTATATCGAGTTGGCAGCGCTCGTCAAGCTTGATGGCACTCATCAGTTACCCGGGACAAAAACATCCATCACACAGACTTTACTAAAAGACCATCCATCTCAGTCGCTGCAAAAAATCTACGGTAATGAGTCTAATTTAAATCACACCTTTTTAACACGGATGCATATGAAAATGAAAAAAATAAGGGAAAATTTAAACCATACAGAAAATAAGCAGGTAATAACTTCAATATACAAAACGCCATTTTTATAGAATAAGAGTGACAAACGAGTACATAGTCCACCTGATGCTAAGTGGATGCTGTGACCCGTAGTCATCTACATATCTATTCTCTTTTAAGAATCAAAATGCAGATGCGTTGTCACCCCTGAGGACTAAAATGGAATGCTCTTGTTTCCAGTAAGGGTCTCCGGGTTTCATACGAAAGGCAGCAGGATATATTGTGTAGCGTTTAATTTTGAAAGTAAAGTATATAAAGGAAATTTACAGCCAATAATATAAATCCCACGGCTGGGCCTCTTCTCATTTCGGAGAGAGTTTTAGGGCAAGAAAATGTCTGCCGCGCTACCCTAATGGTGGATTTCAAAGATCTTCGAAAAAAAAATTATTTAATTTAAATATAAAATTACATTTTCGTCTAGCACGTGGTAAATCAATACTTAAATTTGCAATTAACAATTTTACTGGTAACGGCGGAAATCGAACTCAGGTTGCTCGTGAACTGTGAAATTTACAGCAAGCGCTTAATACCATAACTACTACGGCTCCTTTAATTTTAAATTACTTTTAATTACTTACCTGCCGTGATCATTGGTGCGTATAGTAGGTACTCGTAACGTTGGTAATTAGAAATAACCAAACGCAAAATCTTTAAAATTCTTGTTATTTAGAGTGTATTATATATTTATAGTGTACATGTAATATTATGTAAGAACTAATTGAAGTACTTATGGTGATCAAAATAATAAGCACATACATCATAAATTTTGTGATTAAATAAAATAAAAATGTACGTATTTAAATAGCAAATCGGATCCCGGCAAAAGCCGACATAAATATTAGACAAAAGGATTTCTGAGAAGAAATCAATACCTATACATTTCTTTTAATTTATACGGTTTTAAGGCTAAGAGCCACGTTGGAGTGAATTTATCGCTGCAGCTCGACCGGGGAAGAACCACACTTGCACATTACAAGCAGAAATTGCAGCACAATGCTGCTGTGTTTTGTATGGAGAGTGATAGTACCCAATGAATCTGCTTATTAATAACGAAGCATTCCTTCTTAGTCCTCAGGGATGACAACGCATCTGTATTTTAATTCTTAATCGAGGATAGATGTAGGTATCTATGGGCCACTTATCATCAGGTGGACTGTATGCTCGCTCGACACCGTTACTTTTGTGGGTGGTACCTACTCACGGAATGCTAGACAGAAAAGGATTCCTGCCATCTAGTAAAGTTTCCGTTTAGGAGGATATATATAACCCTTTTTATAAAATTTTTGTTTAATTTAGCGACAGCTGCACACTTTTTAAATTTTCTGAGATTTTATTGTGAAATAAAATATGCGAGTCGTGTAGTTTATCACTTGAGACACAGGTTAGTAAATGAACGAAAACTTTAGCCTTATTATTTGTTCTTTGTTAAATACATACCAAGAAGCAAAGAAGGATTTTATTTTACGTAAGTCAAATTACGTAGAAAGTAAGTTTTGAAAGTAATATCGCAGCCCGTTTCTTACCACTCCAAAGCTATAATGGACTTGTATAACAATACCGTGAGCAAAGCTCGCTATTATTCAGGAACCCAGTCTTTAGGAAAACGTATTAAAGAGAGCTTGAACAAACTCGTTATAGAAAAGGAAATACTTGGAACTATATTTTTGAAAAATAGCCTTTTGTGTGCAAAAGCAAATTTATAAGTACGTAATTTATAACGTATTTATAAATTTGCTTGCCCATACAAAAGGAAAAATTGTGTTTACACAAGAGCAATGGTTAAAACAGTAATTTAAAAATCCTAAAAACAGAAAAAAATTATGCCCTATGCTACTTCTACAATAAAGTTGAATTACCGTTTTGGCTACAGAGCGTGCAAAAGAAATAGACATTCATACACACATACATACACGCGAAAAACATTACCCCCTTCTGGTGCTAATGTTTTTCGCGTCGGGTATAAAATACGTACATAGTATATGGCAAGTGTTTACTTACTTAGGCCTGGATTAATAAACGTTCCTCAGCTCAAGTGCACGCACTTGAGAAAAATGTTGATGTTATGATCTTATTAATAAACATACCTCAAGTTGCGACTTAGGTTTACGTTATCAGCCGAGTAATGCACTATTTAATAAACAAAACTAGACTCTCTTTTTACGTGGTATAGCCATGCTGCAGCTATATTAATAGTATAATTGTAGCACGAATGGGTCGGCTCGACCGCGGAAGGACCACGCTCTCACAGAATACCAGCGTAAAATAGCAGCTTAATGCTGCTGTGTTTTGTATGGTGAATGTAGAGAACCGGAGACTTTTGCTGGAAAGAGGCATTCTATCTTAGTCCTCACGGCTGACAACGCATCTGCATTTAAATTCGCAAACGAAGATAGATGTAAATGTCTATGCGCCACAGCCTCCACTTAACATTAGGTGGACTGTGTGTTCGCTTGGCACCCTTATTCTATAAAAAAGTACACAATAGGCGCATGTAAGTACACGCACCTATTGTGTACACGTGTAAGCACACTTGAGATGCTAAAATCTGAGTACAGGAGGTCCGTGACTTGAGATCGTGATTGTAGTAGCGCGAATCATGGAGTTTGAAAATATTTTGAGTGAAATTAATTATTACTATGAAATAGAGTACTATTACTATATTTTACAGACTTCGCGAAATCGTTTAATAAAAATGTATATCAGCGATGCCTCGAATCCTTTAGAGACGCGCCGTCGGTCTCCTTATTTTCCACCACAGCCCTATATTTTTAAGTCGTATTTAGAAACACATACAAAAGAGTTTTAATAATTTAAGGCTTTCTTAATTAGAAAACAACTTTATACCGTGAAATGAGATAATAATATTCTACAATTCTGTCAAATTTACGTAATCGTTTACAAGATCACGAACTTAAGTCACATAACATTATCCCAAGAAAAAATTCTTGAGGAGCTGATATTGGTAACTAAGATGCTGTTTTTATGTGTTTATTAATAAGCAACGATAATAAGATGCTGATATCATAATGAGGGTGTTTCAAATGATTACGCACTCGAGTTCGTCGTTGAGGAACATTTATTAATACGGACATTAGTGTTCGATAAGGGTCTTAATTTAGGTATAATAAGAGACTAAGTAAAAGACTGCCTGTTTGGTCTCATTGTCGTAAACGCGGGTGCCGATCATGAGGTCCTGGGTTCGAAACCCGGGTCTGGCTAAAATCAGTTATTGGGTCTCTCTGTCAATAAATTTTCTATAGCTGCCCAGAGTCAGGAAGTTGGTGGTGTTCCACCACTGTGATTCGGAAAGCACATAAAGCCGTTGATTCACGCCTGATCTCTCTACGGTCGTGTCGGGTAATCGTCACATCGGACTATGAGAGTGAGGGAATAGAGAGTGTACTTGTGTTTGTGCATACACTCGAGCGCTATAATCCTGTCCTGCACAGATGACTAGTCTAGACTGGTCGCCGTGACCGAAAATAGGTCTGGGAGACATTATTATTATAAATATATTTAAGAATTGATTGATTGATAGGACAGTCCATTGATGCAAGTGACTCAGGATTGCGTTTTATAATTATAATATTTGCCTTGTCTACAAATTCTTTAAAATAATAGAATGATACGAGTACATCAAAGCATTGTCTATTAGATATTTTAATTTATTGCAAACAAATTATGTTCCTATTTATTCTCTAATGTCAAGTGAGAGTTTATTATATATTATTTATTAACACAATCATATACGTGGTAGAGTCATGTTGCAGCTATATTATGGTTGTAGCACGAATGGGTCGGCTCGACCGGGGAAGGACCATGCTCTCATTGAATACCAGCGTAAAATAGCAGCTCAATGCTGCTGTGTTTCGTGTGGTGAGTGTAGAGAACTGGAGACCCTTTTACTGGAAACGAGGCATTCCATCCTAGTCCTCAAGCGTGACAACGCATTTACATTTTGATTCTTAATCGAAGATAAATGTAGATGTCTATGGGCCACTGCATCCACTTACCATCAGGTGGTCTGTGTGCTCGTTTGTCACCCCATTCTATAAAAAAAACAATGTAGTATGGGCTGCACTTTAGAATTATTTTTACACTCTTTAAAATATTAAGGTTATTAGAATTTTCTTTACGTTTACTTCGTTCTGTAGATATTATTTTTAGTCAACTGCAAAAAGTAGTAAGTTTTTAAAGCGACTCTATTTTTTTTTGTTTTTTTTTTTGCGTGACATGCGATGTCTTTGTCAATTGTTCACCGATTTTAATGATTCCATTTTTAATAGGCTACCTCAAGATCAATGATCTCTTGTAAATTTGAAGAAAAAATCCACCCAACTGGGTAAAAAAATGGGAAATGAATTTTTCAATGTAAGAGACGTCTTTCTAATTGTTACCTTAAGGTTGTGTTATTGCCTATACCACCCAAAAGGGACAAAATTATAAATATTAACTTTAAAAATGTAATTAGAATAAAATAATTTCCACATAATTTAATAGCTTCTGAAGTCAGGGCCTTAATTATTTGATACACTATGTCTTAGCTCCGACTTCAAAAGCAATTAAAATATGTGAAAATAATTTTATTCCTATAAAAACTTACTACGAATTCTGTATGAACTGCATTTTCGACCGAAACCAAAAATTTCAGTTAATATGTAAAACAGTGTTATAGTAAAGTATTCATTAATTTTATTATATTAATTAATTAACCGGACAACTGTGTTAGTGGCGATGTAAGAATATCCACTACGCCATATCGTCCCGAAGGTGTGGTAAGGAAGCGATAGCGGGATAATGAAACAGGAAATAGGCAGCAGCATCTTCCTAATAACAACTCAAAGTAATAAAAAACTGCGGATATCAAGCGTGGCAACTATGGCAAATTCTCCCGATGAGGCAATCTATGAGGGAGACCTATGTTCAGCACTGGACTTTTATAGGCTGTAATGGATGGATTGATGGATTATACTACATAGCTAAGTTATAATTTGTTTTCAAATAAAAATAAAATAGATAATTATCATTTATGATTTCATATAATTTTAATTAATTAACCAATAAACAACTTGTTTCTTGAAAGCAATAAACAACTTAGAGCAATTACTCTAAAATCATTTACGAATACAAACAAAATTTAACAATTAATTCAAAATTATATTAAAACAATAAACCTTTAATTTATTTAATAACAGATAAATGACTTTTTATTGTAATTATTTAAGTTCATTTAAAGAAATTATAAATAAAAAATAAAAAGTCTTATGCCTATATAAATAGCTTTTCTGCATTATCTCCTAATAAATTACTAAGCCTGCTTGCATAAATTTGACCCGCTGAACTGAATGATTATGATAATAGACTAGTCAACGTTTTCGGTTTCGGCGTATGCTGAAAAACTATAAATTATGACCGAAAAAGAAAATAGCCGAAAATGCCTATTTTAGCTGAAAACAGCCGAAACCGAAAACTGACCTGATCAGACCTAACCTCTGGAAGGTACTGTTTAACCATTAATCTTCTTGAATTTGACACGCACATTAACATAGTTCATTTCTGTACTAATAGAATAATAGTTTTCGTTTCTTTCGCTATATAAATTTTAGTTTGTTAAACTATGATGCAAATGGAGAAATGATTCCGAAATTTTATTTATTCATGTATAATTTATTTATTTTTCGAAGAGGGGCAAACAAACATGCGGTTCACCTGATGGTAAGAGTCTGCTGCCGCTCATGAACAACTGAAACATCAGGGAATTGCAGTTGCATTGTCAGCGTTTTAAAAAGGAGTAAGCTCGTTTCTTGAAGGTCCCTAAGCCGTATCGGTCTGGAAAAACACGGTAGTAACCGATTCCACAAAGTAGTCGTGCGAGGAAGAAAGCTCCTAGTAAATCGCACAGTCGATATGATGTGGATGGTATCTTAAGTTTAATGCACAAAGTAGCACATATGGCGGACTTAATGCTAATGGGCATTCTCTCCTAGTAAACCTTAAGACTAAACATCTCTGTTTATTATCTTTAAGCATTTAAGAGGCAGTGCAGTAAAATTGTAAAAGAAAAGGATAATGAAACGTAAAATAATGTATAGAAATAAACACATATAAATCATTTTGTCGATAAATTAACGTTAAATGAAACTGTATTAGTTCAAACTTTAAAAAATGTAAGTATAAGAATAAAATAATTTCCACATAATTTAATAGCTTCTGAAGTTAGGGCCATAATTTATACATATTTCACATATTTCATTATTAATTATTTGATACACTATGTCTTAGCTCGAGCTCTAAGCTTGCAACGATTAAATAGAATCCGGCGTTACTTAGCAGAAATCCATTATATTAAAGATGTTAAAAGCTACCGCTAAAATCGCTAAGGACGTCAGCCACCGCAGAGGCTAATTCTCCTGAGGATGCCTTATTTAGATGCAAAACACGTGTCGTATTATCGACGGTGGTGAGTCTTTCCTAGTGTAGTGATGTTGGGAATAATGGTGACGGGGATAGTGCACGCAGAGCGGTAGGTCCTCTTCCAACTAGGTAAGACACCATTTTATTTTATTATGCTGGTCTTAGCTAATTCATTTTTAACATTTTTAATTGCAACAATTTTTGAAGTGCTTTATTCCGTGAATTTATATTTAAAAAACTTAAACTTGGAATTTTCGAAAATTTCCCAACATTTATCAAAAACAGAAATAAGAATGTCCTTAAATATACAGCCTTATGATGCACAATAACACAAAATGACGTAGTATATTGATTACTCTGCCATTACTTCTTCGTTGGTCTAGTGGTCGTGCACGCGATTGCTGATCATAAGGTCCCGGGTTTGAATCTCGGGTCGGGCCAAAACCAGTTATTGGGTTTTTCTGTCAAGAAATTCTCAGTAGCAGCCCGGAGTCAGGAAGTTTGCGGTGTTTTACCCCGTGCCTCGGAATTCACGTAAAGCCGTTGGTCCTGCGCCTGATCTCTCTCCGGTCGTGTCGGATTACCGTCCCATCGGACTATGAGAGTGAGGGAGTAGAGAGTGCACCTGTGCTTGCGCATACACTAGGGCACTATAATCCTGTTCTGCGCAGATGGATAGTCTCTGTTAAGACTGGCCGCCGTAACCGATATTCGGTCTGGAGTTCTAACGTTCTAACTTTTCATTAGGTCGTCATTCCCATCTAGTGGGTTCCCCTAAACAAATTACGAAGATTAATTTTCATAAACGCATTTTTTATAAATAATATTTCGATTAAATGTAAATATTATACATTTTCAAAGTATAGAAAAAGGGAAGACATTGACGAGGGTATGCAATTAGAAAAGATTGCTCCCTGGATTGAATGATTTGTAACAAGAACATGCCGTTTAATTAGAAGGTTATAGCAAAGCTATCTTACGTCAGTAAATACATCCAAAAAATTGTGGTGAACTAAACAAAACATTTTAAATACAGAGTTAGTTGTTTCCGGCTACGATTATTATGATTTTTACGAACATAAATTACACTTAAGCATCGACACCAGGACAATTGTTTGTGATACAAATACCAATTCCGTGCGGGATTCGAACATGCTGCAGCACCGCAGCCAAACGCTATTTATGCCCAAATCCTATATTCAAGGAAAGTTTCGTTCTTCGTTGCATTTAACACAACAGTTTTTATTAAAACACTATGTACCCGAAACTCCAGAAGGCTAAAAATTAAACAAATTTTAGTCGTTCGTATGTCTGTATGTTTTTACATTTTCTGCACATCAAAACGGTTCGTAAGGGAAAACGAAACGTTTTATAATTATAGCAACCAGGCATTAATGCGTTACAGAGTCTACTTAACGGTAGTAGATTTAGTTAGATTAACTTTTAACAAAAAGTAAAAACCGACTTCAAATTGCTAAAAAAGAATTTATTTGCTACCCTTAGGGGTTGAATTTTTTCTCCAAATTTATATGGGATCATCCTTTAAGTATAACATATTTAATAAAAAAGAATCATTAAAATTGGTTGTCAATCTGCGAAGATATCATATGAAATTCCTTAAACAATAGTCGATGATGAAACTTTTTCCTATATTTTCCACCCTTAGGGGCGAAATTTTTCTTCAAAATTTGATTTCTTTTTTCTTCATTCTTTTTAAGTAACGTTACCTCCACACTAGGATTTTCTCCTGTATCGTGGGGGCAGTTTACATACATAAATTTCACAAAGACAAACATACAGACCCGGAACAATTATTTGTAGGCCATACAAATACTTGTTCCGTGCGGGATTTGAACCCGCGGCCCTTAAGCGCAGAAACTCATTGCTAAGCCACTGCGCCACGGAGCCGCCAATTATACCACCATTGAGGTAAAACCTCTTAAATAAAAATAAAAAAAACATTTAAATCGGTTCACAAACTGCGAAGATATCGAGTAACATACATACAAAAACATACACTAGAATTGAGAATCTCCTCCTTTTTAAAGTCAGTCCAAAAATACCTTTGACAAACAAAATTTTATTTTCTTTCGTTGAGGAAATAAATATATTTATGTAATTTAATTTAATTTCTTTAACTTGTGTTAAAATAAAATTAAAACAGTTAAATTTTCCTAAGTTATAATAGTAGTAGTTTGCTACACAAACGGTTTAACATACACTATTTCATTGAAACAATGGACGGTGCAATTACACTTATTACGTTGATCTTAACTTCTTTCTTTTATAAATCTTATCGTGCATCCACAATGGATTTCTCTGCTTAATATAAGACGAGTAAGCCGACTGAGCAGGGCGGGAATATAGTGAACGAGTGTGTGCACAAGCACATGTGCACTCTCTATTCCCTCACTTTCATAGTCCGATGGGATTACAATATAAATAATAATAATCATATTAAAATAAAATGTCAGGGAAAAAGTTTATTCGTATTTTGTTTTTATAAAATTGAAGAAAAATCTCTTAGGTTGTACTGTTTGTATCTGACTGGTTTTAATATCAATACTTAAAGGACATTAAGAAAGAGAAAAATAAAAAGTAAAAAACACTTTACTGCCATTTATCAGTCTAACTTATCATTTATCAGTCTAAATTAGTGAATCTAACGAAGAAATTCACCCACCGTTTGTCACCCTTATCCTATAATAAAAAAAAACAGAAAAGGAGTGGTCTTTCTTCATGATAACGCCAGACCACATACAGTTTTGGCCACTAAGCAAAATTGAGGGAGCTTAGTTGGGAAGTGTTAATGCATCCACCATATAGTCCTGACATGGCACCCTCAGATTTTCACCTGTTTCGGTCTCTTCAGAATTCTTTCGGTAGTGTTAGGTTAACATCAAGAGATGACTATCAAAACTACTTGGCGCATTTTTTCGATCAAAAATCCCAAGATTTCTATAGGATTATGCCACACACAAGATGGCAAAAAGTTATCGAACAAAATGGCACATAAATATTACAATTAAATGTAATTAAACTATGGAAAAAAAATTGTTTATAAAATACGAAGAAACTTTTCCCCCGAACTTTTATATAAATTTCTTTTTGTGATTTAATTTATACGAGGAATATTTAATAAAATTTTGATTAAAGTTTAACTGTGCAGTTAAAGCAATCATGTAATCGTTATTTTTTATTACGTAATTTAAAAGTAATATTTTTTGTAATTTTAATTATTTGTATAACCTAATAGCATAATTAATAAATTTAATTCATTGTGTATCATAGATTCGGTACCTACAGATTGTAACGAATATCGTAATAAAGTAAATACGTATAAATAAAACAAATATTGTAATAAATGCAAGACTCAAGATACTTTTAAGCTAGTTCTGCGTAGATCGGACCAACAATTAATAATTAAAAGTTGAAGGTAGCCTGCGTAGGTAGCCTCCCCCACCCCCGAGACTTAGGGTCCTGGAAAGTGCCCAAAACGTCTAAATAAAAAAATAAAAAAATTAGTGTTTAATATTCGCGTTAATATAAAAATCATTAGGTTTACTACTTTTTTATGCACTAAGATTTTTATTACAAGTAACTTAATATATACGACATTTCTACTAAAAATAAGCTAGCTGTATGTGGCCCTCACTGATAAATTAAGTGGGTTGTTGTGCGCTTCATTCTTAATACACTGACATTAGTTTAAGGCACAATTTGCGTCTCAGTTTACTGTATCTCTAAAGTGTTAATTCCAAATATATTCAAAGTACTGCTTATGAATTAAATCCCAGATCATAACAAAGCACTGCGCTTGGTGAATAGTTTATGTGTCATAGAGATTACGACATTATTTGAATAATCCATAGATACATAGATATTAACATCGAATTTATTAAATTTTAACATTAGATACTGACTCTTAATAGAGCAAGCTGATGTTCATCTACTTTTTTCTTATTATAAGCCAGTGCTTGGTTACTAACCCACCTGATGTAAGTGGTAATATATCTGACGATGGTAAAACTTGGCATAAAAAACCCTATTCGCCCTTGCCTTGAAGACCAAAATTATAATTAGTAGTAGTAAGTAGATATCCACATTATAATTAGTTGAAAAGACAGATGCTGGCAAATTATTCCACTCCAATGCTGTACGCATTGGGAGTGACGAGGCAAACCATTTAGTTCGAATGTGTTTTTTAGTAAAAGTGGTGATGGTGGCAAAAATAACCTATCGAAATAGAAATATACACTTTTTTTTAATAAAGATTATAAATATACTCATTGGACGTCATTCTTACGTTTAATTTACCACTGGTTCAGAAAATAACTCTGTCCTGGGAAGACCCAGCAAGAAACAGCGGGACTTTAAAAAACGAACACTTCACAATCATATTCTATTATGTTACACAATTAAAGACACAAAGCAAATTAGAAATACCTCCATTTTGTTTAGTGAGTGACGAAAGAGACGAAGAAAAAGTTCAGAAAGACCCCATGACTTTCGATGGATGACGTCACACCATGAAAGCATAAGGATAGGTCGTCTAGAAGTGGCACTTTATGCTCTGATAAAAAAGTAGTATTAATTTTATTCACTTTTTAAAATTAATGTTAATACCATCTTTTGTAACGGAATAATAATATATGTCAAAGGATTAATAGGACTATTTATAAAGTAAATATAAACCGAATGCAATTATCATTCAAGTGGTTAAAATTTCTCTAAAATTCTTAAGTTTATCGGTTTTGGTCAGGAGCATATTTTGTATATATTTCTTAAATTCTTGACTGCATCTTTGTTGTAGTGGTCGTAAACGCGGTTGCTGATTATGTAATGGATGCCCTCTATATCTCTCTTGAAATCATAGGGGGTTTCGATTGTAATATTGTATAGATAAATTAAAGCCCTAACTTTGGAAGCTGTTATGTGAATATTATTTTTAAATGGTACTATATATTAGAACTTTTTCGGCTTTTACTTTTCATTAGAGTGTTTATCACAGGCTCAATGTAACAACTAGAATGTTGTTAAAATTATACACCTTACGGATTATTATATAAAAATCAATTGCTGTCTGTTAGTCTCGCTAAAACTCGAAAATGGCTCGTCTGATTTTGATGAAATTTTTGTGTGTGTTTGAATGGGTCCCTGGATGGTTTAAATTTAAAATTGAACCCGGTAGGTAGCGCTGTTGTCGAGATCCAGAAATCATCTGTGAAAAGCCTCGGCGGATAGCTAATATTTACAAAAAGAATCATTACATTCGGTTTTTAATTGATAAAGATATCGCATAACACAAATATAAATACTATACAGTCGAATTGATAACCTACTCCTTTTTTAAGTCGGCAAAAAAAACAGCGAATTATTTTCACCCCATAGAAAAGCAATGCTACAGCTAGAATAAGCAATGCTGCACCTAGAAACAAGCAATGCTGCAGCTTATAATGGCTACACCACGAATAAATCGGCTTGACCACGCTTGCAGATAATACAAAAGTGAAATAGCGGAATGATACTGTTCTGTAAGTGGTAGAGCCACGTTGCGTTTATATTATAGTTGCTTAATGCTGCTGTGTTTCGTATTGTGAATGTAGAGAACCAAAAACCCTTTTTATTGGAAACGAGGCATTCTATCTAAGCCCTCCGAGGGTGACAACGCATCAGCATTTTCATTCTTAATCGAGGACAGATGTAGATGTCTATGGGCCACAACTATCACTTAACATCAGATGGACTGAGTGCTTATTCATCACCCTTATTCTATAAAAAAGGTTAGAGGCATTCCATCTTTGTCGTCAATACTTCATAATTGAGGACAGATATTTGTCTATTGACCATACCATCAGGTGGACCGTAACTGTGTAATCCTTTATCAAGGTAATTTGAACCAGGAGGTGGGCAGCGCATCTTCCTAATTACAGATGAATAAAAAAAATAAGAACCGGAGACACTTTTTACTGGAAACGAGGCATTCCAACTTAGCCCTCAGTGAAGATAACGCATCTGCATTTTGATTCTTAATCCAGGATTTATGTAGATGTGTATGGGCCACAGCATCCACTTTAGATGGACTGTGTGCTCGTTTTCCACCCTAATTCTATAAACAAATGCTTTTCTTATCAAGTTAAATAATTGTGACTATCACATGTATTTATATGAGCGTTAAAACATACATTGTAATGTTAGTTCACATTCTATCGTATACATATTAAGATTGGCTTTTGGGTATCACAATGATACCAGTAAGTTAAATGAGTTGTGGTAAGCTCATGTTGGATATATCGTCATTAATTTCAAACGCAATTTGTGTTTCAATTTGCTTTACCTCGTTCGAGACGATCACTCTTAATTTATTCTGGGTAAGCTCTCGTGTTGGATCTTACACAATAATTGTATATGCACTATGAGCTCACAAAATAGAGTGGTTTCAGTATTGCTCAAGAAATTCAAGTGATAATCTTTTATTATAAATAAATATAATCTACTAGCGACCCGACCTGGCTTCGCCTGGATACGATTTAAAATAGTCAAAAGCCACTTATTTTATAATTTTAATTTTTTCAAATAAAAATTTCATGTTTTTATGATAAAAGATCACTCCTCGTATTGCTCTCGATTCGATTGTGAAGTTTCGTTACAATCAGTTCAGCCATTCTGAAGATTAACCCGGACAGACAGACAGACAAAATTTTAAAATGTTTAATCATGTGATAACAGCACGCAAAACTCCAATATAAGGCAGTTATTTCGATATTATAGACAGACACTTCAATTTTATTTATATGTATATTTAGATTTCGTTAGCTGACTTCAAAAAAGAAGAAGGACCTTAATTCGAGTGTATGTTCTTTTTTTGTATGTATGTTACTCGATATTTTCGTCAATTTTGGAATGATTTTAAAGATTTTATTTATTAAATAGGTAATACTCCAGAAGTGCTCCAATATAAAGAAAAAAATTACCCATAAAGATGGAAAAGTAGGGGTGAAAATTTTAATTTAATTATTTAACCAATATTCGAACCTTTAATATTCCTTAGTCCACCTAAAAGGGTAAAAATTTTACTTTTTATAAAACGTGAAGCCGTTTTCAAAGAACTAAAAAGAGTAAAATAATTTCCGTATAATACCTTCGGAATTCGGGGCTTTAATACTTCCATATACTATGTCTTAGCACTGACTTCTGAAGCTATTATGCGGAAATTATTTTAATTTTTTTAGTTATTTGAAGTTGGCGCTTATTTTCTATTAAAAGTTTAATTAATTTTAAACTTAAAATTTATAGTCTGCCTGGTTAACACTAAAATATTTCTGTACTTGTGACTATTGTTATTATTAATATTTACTATTTATTAATATTTATTTTCCAGGATTAAGAAAGGAATGCTTTGGTGATTTTTTCATGTAGAAAAAATGAACGAGCAAAGAGTGACATAGCAAAATTATGTTGCAGAAGTGGACGGCAGAGTCGGGAGGGGCGCCCTAAACGAAAATTTATCGATATTGAAGATGGGCCAGATTAAGAGTACCCTTAACCGACGAACATGTATGCGTAGGAATATGGGTATAAAGGAGGCGAGAGAGGTGAGTCAGGATCGTGCCAAATGGAAGTCCGTAGTCTCTGCCTACGCCTCTGGGTGACAGGCGTATGTGTTTATGATTATAATTATGATATAATATTTACTAAGCTATACGTAATACAGCGAAGTGTCAAGTTGTACTCACAGCTAGCTCGATATTGCATACTGCTGACTAAAATTAATTTAAGGCCCTTATCGACGTGCAAGCAATATGTTTGCGGTAAAAATAGCGGCCGTTTTACTCGCGGTCCTTCATTCCTGATACACTGGTGCGACAGACATTTCTTCTTTAGCAGTTCACAAAACCGCAGTTATGAGCTTTTGGTGAACTACCAAATCCGCTGTAAAGCTCGCCCGTCGATTAGTGCCTTACATCTAATTCATGCTTTACATCACTCTACATGCTTTCTATTACTGTTAAACCTAGTAATTGTTTTTATATCCTTAAGGTAGCATTAGTAAAATAACAAAAGATTTTTATAACATATAAAATATTGTATAATACAATTTTAAATTCTATCGTCTATAATCTATATAATAATAATACATGAGGAAAAAATTTTGTATCCCTTTTTTAGTACTTAATATATTGCACGAACATAGGAGTGTAAGATTTGTCATAGTTAAAGTTTATATGGAGAAGAGGTGCAGAAAGCTAAAATTAGGTGCAGAAAGCTAAAATTTATTTATAATACGTGTTATAAATACATTAAATAAAATAAAATAAAACATAATATTATATTGTTTACGTTCATAATGTCAATATCAAACACCCAAATGTCAATCAATGTCGCTTGAACAAATTATGTCGTTTGTTAACGTTAATTTTTTTGTATAGAATTATGGTGAAAAGCGAGCATATAGTCCAGGCCCATAGATATATACACTTTTCGTCGATTAAGAATCAAAATGCAGATGCGTTGTCACCCCTGAGGACTAAGATGGAATGCCTCGTTTCCACTAAAAAGGGTCATACCAAAGAGTAAGCGAAAAGAAGCGATTATTTTTTATTGTGTATTTAAAATATCTGTGTTTTCTGTATTAATGTGCAGTTGAAAGTAAAATGCAGCTTGTTTAATATAAAAACATAAATTACGGTCGAATTTCAACCACTAGGCGACCACTAGTATAAGGTAATATAATTAAATTAAAAACTAAAAACTCTAGGAGGATGATATCTGTGAATTGAAATTTTAATAGTGGAAAGTCCATCCGGATAGGTAACACCCCCTTACATAATATTTCTGCCACTAAGCAGTATTAGTATTGCTGTGTTTCGGTCTAAAGGTTATAGAGAGCCACAATAATTATAGGCTGTGAAGCATTACATCTTAGTCTACAGAGGTGAAAACGCAACTGCACTGCCTTCTTCGTTTGAATTTGGTTGTAAGTAACCTACGGACTCACACTCACACAGGTAGACTGTGAGTTCGTTCGTCACTTCATTGTTATAAAAAAAAGTGTGCAGTTCCCACGCGGTACAATGAAACCTTCAGAAAACTAAACTTCGAGGAATGAGACGAATGCAGAGTATCAGAATTAGGATAATTGTAAGGTATATATAATAAAAATATAAATACCCTTATAAAACACTAACGTAATATATTGTATTATCTCATTCTTTCGCTGGCTAAATCCCATAGATGTATATGTTTGTCTCTGTAATCATTTACTATTTTTTATTTAAAATTTACGCAGGTTAAAATTCGCATTCTTGTAAAATGCTTACTTATTCACCTCGCGTGTAGTAAAAATACCAGTTTCGTTATATTTCACAAAACACTCTGCGAATCATTGAACAAAATATTCCCTTTGAAACCGTTTTGAGATCCCGCCTTAGAAAATTGGCCAAGGTGAAATTCATACTATGTAGCTGGTTATAAATGTCATGCCAAAATGATTTATAACACAATAGTGTACTTGAAGCATTACCTGTAATTTCCCTAGAGAATAATTTGATGCTAAATTTTGAAAAATATTTTGACGTCTACTGAGAAGAAAAAACATGAATATCAATATTTCAAACAAAACATGTTATTATTTTCATTACAGCTTATCTAAGTCCACTAGTGATTATATGCCTGCCAAAAGATTGCCTAATAGGGGGATAGTTCCCATAGTTGCTACGGTTGGCAGGTGGGTTGGCAACCCCAGTTTTCCTATTAATTTGAGTTGTTATCAGAGAGATTCTGCTGCTCGTTTCCTGTTTCATTTCTGTCAATAGTCTCGTACGACACCCATGAGATGATATGATTTTATCTATACAATTGAAATAACATATAATATTAAAATTATTCTTGTAGTACTGAACCATGAATAAATGTGTTTTATTTCTTTCAATATATACTTAAGGTACTGGTAAGGAGATTTTTGATTCATAGCGCGAGGTCTCGCCATCTTGATGTTCACAGTAAATCAGCATTAAAAACGACAATTATTAACAATTTCATTGCAAAGTCGGTTCGCTTGCGTAGTATAAAATATTCAGGCGAGCAATGACGCAACAAAACCAGTAATTTTTTCACTTATAAAAATAGGTTATTAAAAATAAAAGTTAAGTCACTCTTCTCTAAGTTCTTAAGGCCTCCTCTCATTTCTGCTGCGTGTTGGCGGGCTTTATATTATGTCTCCGAAATATTTTGTTTAATTTCTCAGACATGCAGGTTTCCTCACGATGTTTTCCTTCAACGCCGAGCACGTAGTAAATATGCAATTAGTTAAAGTTAAAGTTACAGCCTATACGTTCCACAGCTGGGCACAGGCCCCTCTCATTTCTGAGAGGGTTTTAGGGCAAGGAAATGGCCGCCGCGCTGCCCCAATGCGTGTTGACGAACTTTACATTTTTTTTTTTTTTATAGGATAGGTGACAAACGAGCACACAGTCCACCTGATGGTAAGTGGTTGCTGTGACCCATAGACATCTACATCTATCTTCAATAAAGAATCAAAATGCAGATGCGTTGTCACCCGTGAGGACCAAGATGGAATGCCTCTTTTCCAGTAAAAGGGTCTCGGTTCTCTACACTCACCATACGAAACACAGCAGTGTTAAGCTGCTATTTTACGCTGGTATTCTGTGAGAGCGTGGTCCTTCCCCGTTCGAGCCCACCCATTCGTACTACAACTATACTACTAATATAGCTGCAGCATGGCTCTACCACGTATAAACGTTTTCAAAATATTTTTTTTCTCATTTCTCAGACATGAATGTTTCCCCGTGATGTTTTTCTTCACCGCCGAGCACGTGGTAAATCAGAAATTAAAATTGCAATTAACAATTTCATTGGTGCCGGCGGGGAACCAACCCGGGTTATTCGCGTACTGTGAAATTTACAGCGAGCGCTTAGCCCTGAGCTACAACAGGCTCCAATATGTAATGGCATTATAAATGTATTTATGCCGTTTGGAATGACACCCAGGTTGCTCGCGTACTCTGAAATTTACGGCAAGTGCTTAGCTCTTGAGCTACCATAGCTTTCTACTAAATCCCGCATACCGACAAGGATTACCACAAAACTGGACAGTGTTTTGTCGTATTTCTTGAGGCACGCCTATGTTCAGCAGTGGACTTGTGAGGGGCTGTAATGATGATCATATTATAAATAGTTATCAATATTTCAACCCACCAAACAGAGACAAATCTGTTTCAAAACAAGGATCAAATCATTTGAAATGATAAGAAGAGAAAAGGTAAAAACTACGAAAAAATTATAATAAAGTAACAATCTTTATATACTCTACTATATAACACACTGTATTGCACCAATATGTGTTTACAGACTTCACATATCCGCGAAAAAAAAAAAAGAAAAGTATTAGCAGTCAGTAGTAGTGTATAGGTGGCGGAGCCGTGCTGCAGCTATAATATGATTGCTACATGAATGGGTCGGCAAAACCGGGGTAATACCACGCTGTCACAGAATAGCAACGTAAAAAAGCAGCTTAATTCTGCTGTGTTTCGTAGAGTGTAGAGAACCGGAGACCGTTTTTACTTGTAACAAAACATTCCGTTTTGGTCCTCGGAGTTGACAACGCATCTTCATTTTAATTCTTAATTGAACATAGATGTAAATAGTCGTACAATCCAATTGCAATCAGATGGATTGTGTGCTCGTTTCTCACCCTTGTCCTACAAAAAGAAGTGAAAATAAGTGTGACAATAATTCAATATCAAACATATTTTAAACGTTACCCACACTAGGATTTTCTCCTATAACTCCTAAATTTACATACATAAATTTTACAAGGACAAACAACCCGACCGGGAACTATTATTAGTAGGCCATACAAATACTCTACTTCTAAACGTGGTAGAGCCATACTGCAGCTGTATTAATTGTATAGTTGTAGCACGAATGGTTCGATTCGACAGGCGAAGGACCACGCTCTCACAAAATACCAGCGTAAAATAGCAGCTAAATGCTTCTGTGTTTCGTATGGTGAGTGTAGAGAACCAGAGAGCCTTTTTGCTGGAAAAGAAGCATTCTATCTTAGTCATCATGGCTGACAACGCATCTGCATTTTGATTCGCAAACGAGGATAGATGTAGATGTCTATAGGCCACCAATTACCATCAGGTGGACTGTGCGCTCGCTTGTCACCCTTATCCTATAAAAATACTTGTTCGAACCCTATAATAAATCATGTAAACATATATAGAAATACAACATAAATACACATTTGAGTGGGATGACATTCACCTAAAGGAATTTTTTAAATCTGGCCTTCCCTACCCCGGATAAAGGGACGATGCTATTACTTCTATTGTTGTCGTATTCAATAAGTTTTTCGGTCACGCTAGTCAGTGATTACATTGGTGACCGTTGCCGACTGATATTGTATCGCTCGTTGTATGGGTCTCGTGCGATCGCAACTTCTCTTATACAGAAACAGAAACAGAAACTTTTTATTCAATATAGATTATAAGTACATTATTGAAAGTCTCCATTTTGTTTAATAACCACTGGTTCGAGAAAAACCTCTGTCCTGGAAGAACCTAAAGTGAAACCCAGGGACTTTTTAAATAACAGTTTACAATCATGTATGTTACACAATTAACCACACAAAACAAATTAGAATAGTATGGATAATATTTTACAGATAGTAAGCCCTTATAAATCAATTATTCAAAATTTAAGTTCAGATCACTGTGGACAGTTGGTATCATTGCCTTACATACACAAAAACAGAAAATAAGAAAGTTGTGTTTGTCCAATAAATGACCATCACTTGGAGAGGTTAAGTAATATAATAAAAAGACTTCCATCACGTTCATTTAAAAATAGTGCTAATTATTTGTATGGTATGTTATTAAATATTATAACTTGTGAATTTAGTAGAATATTTACTTCTAAAACTTTCTTTTAACAGTCGCAAATCATTTAATGAATGGGCGACAGTAGGAATTTATAAAGTAGGCGAAAGTTATATGAGCTTTATAATGAAAGATCATATAATACTAGTGTTATATTTAGAGATTATGTTAAAACATATTCTAATATATTTAAAAGTGTGCTCCACAGATAAGGCTTTACATTTAAGTAACAAAATTAAAACTGCATCTAACAAAGTTTAAATGACCTGGAGAATAATAAATAGTGAAACGGGCAAGGTCAAACCGCGCAACTCGGATTTTCAATTGAATATTAACAATAGTTTAACTCGATCTGATCAAGAAGTTGCTATGGCTTTTGAGAAAAGAGCATTTTACTGATGTTCCTTTTGACATCAAAATCATTAAATTCTTCTCCTACTGTCGCCGAATCATTGCTTAAACAAAATGTAAAGGCTTGCTCAAATACTTTTAAATTCCATAGAGTACTGCCAAAGATATCGTTAAATATTTTAAAACTATTGATGTTAAGAAAACGTCAGACTTATAGGATTTCAAAGTTATTTTATCTACAATAGATAAAATAGCACCTTATCTAGCCACTTTATTTAATACAAGCGTCGAATCTGGTGTGCTTCCTGTTTTAATGAACATAGTAAAGTCATACCTTTATTTAAATCTGATAGTACATTAGACCCAGCCAATTTTAGACCAATTTCCGTACTACCAACATTTAGTTAAAACTTTGAAAAAATAATTTTAGGTCAGATATTAAGTTTTTTTAATATTAATAAATTGCTACATAAAAATCAATTGGTTTTACAAGGCGTCGCTCGACAACTGAAGCTGGAGTTGAACTTATTAAACATAATTTTTGTGTATGGGAGAATTCAAGGGATGCTTTGCGTATATTTTATGATCTTTCCAAGGCTTTCGACTGTGTTTATCATGAGGCATTAATCAGGAACTCTGGTGTCAAGAACACACAGCTTAAGCTTATTATTTCATATTTATGTAACAGAACGCAGAAAGTTATTATCAATGGTAAAAGTTCTTCCGGGTCACTTGTACTAATGCGTGTCCCCGAAGGCTCAATTCTCGGCCTACTCCTATTTCTAGTCTATATTAATGACTTACCTTCCCATGTAGGAGATAATCATGATATAGTATTATTTACTGATGATACTTCCTTGATTTTTGAACTTAAACGTCAATCATTTAATGTGACGAAGTGAATAATGCTATATCAAAATTAGTGCATTGGTTTAACGTTAATAATCTACTTTTAAAGGGCAACAAAACTAAATGTATTAAATTTACAACAACGAATGTTAAAAATCTGGGTACCAATGTGTTTTTAAATGGGGAAGAACTGAGCCCTATTGAATCCACTGTTTTTCTTGGCATCTCTCGACGCAAAGCTTCAGTGGGGCCCCATATATCAAACTAGCAAGCAGACTAAGTTCTGCAGCCTATGCTGTAAAAAGATTAGAGGTCTCACTAGTGTCGAGACAGCTAGACTAGTTTATTTCAGTTATTTCCATAGCATAATGTCTTATGGGATTTTGCTATGGGGAAATGCGCCTGATTCAGAAACTATTTTATTTTACAGAAGAGGGCCATTAGAGCTATTTACAACCTAAAACCGAGAGAGTCTCTTAGAGATGAATTTAAAGAAATAAACATATTAACTTTGGCCTCTCAGTACATTTACGAAAATTTAATGTATGTTCACAAAACAAAGGTAGTTTTAGTAAAAGGTGATATACATTCTGTAAACACTAGGACCAAACACAAGCTAGTGATACCAGTTTCTCGACTCCACAGAGTCAGTAATTCATTCTTGGGGCAATGTATGCGCTATTACAACAAGGTCCCGGAAAGTGTACAGGCTCTCTATTGCCAAGTTTAAATGTTTGTTAAGCTGAAACTGTATAAAAGGGTTATTATAGTATAAATGAATACATGATTGATAATAACCCCTGGAATGAGGTGGTCGCTACCAAGCAGTTTCTAAAATAAATTTTGTACTTAAATAGTTTGTACAACTATTAATGTAAAATATACTTTTAAAAAGTCCTTTGGTTTTGCTGGTTCTTCCCAGGACAGAGGTTTTTTTCGAACCAGTGATAAAGTAAAAATGACTTTCAATAAGAATTACATGTAATCTATATTGAATAAGAAATTATTCTATTCTATTCTATTCTATTCTATTCTATTCTATTCTATTCTATTCTATTCTATAGAAATAGCTTGGTAGCGAACACCTCATTCCCAGGGGTTATTATCATCCATAAATTCCTTAACATTATAATAACCCTTTTATACAAACTATGTTTAATAAAGTTTTTGAATTTTGAGCAGGTCAATTTTGTATATTTTCTGGGATTTTGTTGTAAAAGCGTATACATCACCCCAAGAATGAATTACTGACTCGGTGGAGTCGAGTAACTGGTACTACCTTGTGTTTGTTCCTAGTATTTACAGAATGAATATCACTTATTTTTGTATAACTACTTTTATTTTTGTGTTCGTACATTACATTTTCATAAATGTATTGAGGCAAAGTTAATATATTAATTTTCTTAAATTTTGTCGGTGCGACTCTTAAGGTTTTAAATCATAGATTGCTCTTAGAGCCCTCTTCTGTAAAAAAAAATAATTTCATTGTCAGTCGCGTGTCCCCATAGCAAAATACCATACGACATTATGCTATGGAAATAGATAAAGTAAACAAACCTAGCTGTTTCCACTGGTAAGATTTCTAATATTTTTACAGCATATGCTGCAGAACTAAGTCCGCTTGCTAACTTTGATATATGGGGCTCCATTGAAGCTTCGCGTCTAGTGTTATTCAAGAAAAATGGTGGTATCGACAAGACTCAGTTCCTCCCATTTAAAATTACATTAGTATTAATTTGTCTGATATTTGGAGTCATGAACTTCATATATTTCGTTTTAGTGCTATTTAAATGCAAGTTATTAACATTAAGCCAATTTACTAAATTAGATATAGCATTATTTACTTCCTCATATTTTAATAATTGTCGTTTTAATTTGAAAATTAATGAAGTGTCATCAGCAAATAATACTATATTATGGTTATCCCCTACTATGTAAGGTAAGTCATTAATATATACAAGAAACAGAAGGGGCCGAGAATTGAGCCTTGAGGCACGCCCATTTGTACTATCGAACCGGAAGAGCTCATACTATTAATTACAACTTTTTGTTCTGTTACTTAAATATGAAACAATAATTTACTTAAATATGAAATAATAATTTAAGAGCATTACTTACACCGTAGTGTTGTAGTTTCCTGATTAATGTTTCATGGAGAACACAATTGAAGGCTTTGGATAGGTCACAGAATATACCCAAAGCATCCTGTGAATTCTTCCATGCATTGAAAATATATTTAATCAGCTCAACACCAGCATAAATACAAAACGACCATTAGATTAAGTTGTCGATTCTAATTCCAAAATACGTATTGAAAACCTTAATAATAGCATCAGTTTCATTAATTAGTGTTTTCTTTTCGTATTCCATAAATTCCATTCGAAAAAAGAAAGAGAGAAAAAAAGAAAAATTAATTATTTTAACAAATACTAACACACATGTTATAAAAGATATCTGAGATTAAACAACTTATAACTACAGAACTAAAAACACTATTGGTAAATTCAATTGTGCATGCCTTAAGCGCATTAAACAAATTACGTACAACATGATTATACGTAAATTTTTAAAGTAGTTTAATTACACACAAGTTTTCACTAAAAACCTTATAATTATTACTATAATTCCAATATTCCGATAATTTTATGTCAAAATTCAATTTAAAAAAAAGCTTGGAATTTCCAAAATTGCACGACTCATAAGATCGTGAAAAAATTAAAAAATTGTAAATTGTAGTTCTATTCGTCAAAGAGTTCCAGTAGCAGTCACCGAAGTACATCTTCAAGTCACTCCATCAAGTCCGGAGGTAAGGTTTATTCATAACTAACAAAACGAGGCCAAACTCGGCACACCTAGTACTACTCTTCGAGGAGTTCCAGTAGCATTCACCGAAGTACACTTTAAGGTCACTCTATCAAGTCTGGAGATAAGGTCTCATTATAACTAATAAAAGGAGCCCAAACTCGGCACACCTAGTTCTACTCTTCGAGGAGTTCCATGCATTCACCAGTACACTGAGTCCTCTAACAACAAGTCCAGGCAAGATTTTATCATAATTAACAAAACAAAGACAAACTCGGCACACCTGGTTCTACTCTTCGAGGAGTTCCATTAGCATTCACCGAAGTGCACCACTAGGCACGTGCCTAGTTTGCCTTAAGGATAATCCGCCACTGTCGGAGGTAAGGTTTTATCATAACTAACAACATCTGCTTTAATCTCAGCACATAGTCGAGGAGTTCCAGTAGCAGATACCAAAGTACACCTTCCGGTTACTCCATAAAGTCGAAGACGTACAAGTATATTTATATATAAATCCTACGTACTTTTAGCAAAACAAAATATTGTAATAAAAATCTGTGATTATAAAAATAATAACCTTGATCAAGTATGTATCAAATTTGGTTTTTGGAATATTTTGTATTTCTACAGCGATCGATATTTTTGCTGCCTATTACCGCTGATGCAAGAAAAAGATACAGTTAGCTAATCACGACCGCGGCCGGACCCGAAGTGCGAGTGAGCTGTGAGGCAAACTGTATTTAGTTAAAGAAATTATTACAAGGCTGCTCAAAAAATTGAAAATTTTAGCATTTCTCAGCTGAAAAAAAATTTATTATAACTAAACAATGGCTTCCCACATGATAGATGATGAGATTAAAAAATATATTGAGTTAAACAATTGATATTTTCAAAAGTAATCGTGTTTGCCCCTCCATGCGGACTTGATAAATTTACACTATAAGCCACTAAAACCACTTTTTTATCTAAAAATAGCAATTAATCAATTAAAAAAATAATAATTTCGACAATAATTTATCTTTCTGACAATGTGCTTTTTATATCATTTATATGTTCAATATGATTGTTAGATACGATTTCATGCGACAAAACGTTGGAATCTTGATTTTTAGGCGCTAATAGAACATACCTACGCGCTTTGCACTTAAGGCATGCAAAAAAACTAAATCCTAAATAAAATGGAAGCAATTCAATCATAAGCTTTATTATGTGTGCGGGCTTGATATAAAAGGACTACGCTCAGCATAATTTCGTGTTATTATCCACGAAATAGGTTTTCATTGCGCTCTCTAGTGAGTAACGTACGGAAGAATATGCAACAACAAGTACAACTATTGCTACACTACAACTGTTTCACCTACCACTCATAAACATATTGTGAATCAATTACATTTACAACCTATAAAAGTCTACTGATGAACATAGGCCTTCCCCAGATTTTGCAGTAGTTGCCACGCTTGGGAGGCGGGTAGGAAACCGCAGTTTCAAACAATTTTAATTTTTTATCAATAGAACCGAACAGAACAGAATAATTTTTATTCAATATAGATTACAAGAATACTTGATGAAAATGATTTAAGCTTTACCACTGGTTCGGAAAAAACCTCTGTCCTGGGAAGAACTAGTAATAAACAAAGCGGAACTTTTTTAAACAATTAGGTAGGATTTTAAATTAATTTATTAAATTTTTCATTACAGTCTAAAGAAAGTCTACTGCTAAGCATAGTCCTACACCATGGTTAGTCTGATATCCCTACTATAGTGCTTTATTGTTGCCACGCTTGGAAGACGAACTAGCAACCGCATTTGTTTTGTATTTTAAGTTGTTATAAAATGCTGCTGCCCATCTCTGTTTCAGTTTCCCAATGTCGTCTTACGATATGGGAATGCCTTGTGTGATGTGATCTCGTCAAGTCAACAGTTAACTGCCAACCTCTCTCACTTCGCGTTCAAGGTGTGCAATTATTCATGGGGTTGCTTTTTTCAGTTTATTTTTCACCTATAGATGTTGACACAGCTAATGATGATTTCTTGTGTTTACGCGAACACTACACATTGCGTTTAATTTTACTGATTTTCGATTCCCGAGTCGAGTTTACAGGTACGTCGGAACGTCGGGAATTAAAATAAGTAAATTAATCGTAATACAATATGTAAAATTGTTTTATTAAACAGCTAATGAGTTCACCCCAAAGTTCTTATGGATTGAATAAATTTATGGTTCTGCCTTTTCTTACAAAACTATTTTTTTATAGAATAAGCGTGACAAACGAGCGCACAGTCTATCTGATGGTAAGTGGATGCTGTGGTCCATAAAAATCTAAAATGCAGATGCGTTGTCACCCCTGAGGACTAAGATGGAATGCCTCGTTTCCAGTTAAAAGGATTCTCTACACTCACCATACGAAACACAGCTGCATAAGTTGCTATTTTTTGATAGTATTATGTGAGAGCGTGCCCTACCTCGGTCGAGCCGACCCATTCTTGCTACAACAATAATATAGCATATAATAATACAGCTATAGTTGCAGCGTGGCTCTACCACGTTTTATTTATGTCTTGTCAGCCTATTTGTGTCTTAAACTGTAAGGGGACTTATGCCTTGTGGTATTCTCTACTAATCAGCTGTGTGTATTTGACTTATTATGGCAGGTTCTAAAATTTCATTAAAAGAGCTTTATTAATAAAAACTGATAAAATAATATTCCTGAAGCTTTTGAATTAATATTAGATTCGGTTCATTGTTTAAAGCATACCTATTGTAGGTAAGCTTTAATTGTTCATTCTTCTTTGAACCAGAACGAATGTTTTAATCAAGATACTTAATCTCGATTAAAAATAGTCTATTCTTTAATATAAAGCGAAAATAATTTTAATGAATTTGCAGCTATAATATGAAAATCCAATTTTCAATAAGTCATCATCATCATCATAATTACAAAATCTGCTGCTGAACGTGGAACTCGACCTTTATAGTGAGGATTACTCTTAAAATGAAATTAGTTCTTCCCCAAGGAATGCTACAAAACACGGTTCTGAGCCACCTGCATCAATTGTCTTCCTGTATGTCTTAATCCATATAGTAAAGGGTCTTCCTAAGCTTATTTTATTGGCACGAGACTGCCACTCAAGAATATTCTTCGAGCTCTATGAGCTAATTGCTGTTTCAGCTTACTGATCAATAGTAAAAGAAATAATTACTTACAAACTACTACTTAAAAGTAAAAGGAATTACACTTAACCCCTTTCTTTGGTAAAAAAGGCAAAGTGAACAGGATTTTGTCTAGCGAAGCCCTTTACCATCTTCGGCTATATCACCACTTACGATCGAGTAGGATAGTAGTAAAGCACTGGCTTTTAAGAGGTAAAAAATAAGTCCACAAACACACTTCTATTTGCCGCATTTGCAATATCAACCACACTTTGCAAGTGGATTGACGATCACAGTGTCAACAGATCCAATGTTTTACGTGGTAGAGCCACGCTGCTGATATATTTTGGTTGTAGCACGAATGGGTCGGCTCGAACGGGGTAGGACCACGCTCTCAGAAAATTCTATGAATAGTCTAATTTAATAATTAGACTGCAATTGAATATATGTACAACCGTGAAGTAAGTAAGCATTCCTCCTGGAAGTTGGTTACAAAAAACACATCCCAACCCGTTAATGGTAAACGCAGTCACCTACGTTCCGACTCCAAACGTCACGGCCTGCCTCCGGAGGCCTCGTAACGTTTTAAGTGAAAACCCGATTTCGCTAGACTCCCACGACCCATATGTCACCGGTTCATCACACACCAACACTCCACACTCACCTAGTTTCACAAGCACAGTTAGGACAATGGATGGGACGCAGCGAGTCCGCAGACGGGCGCGCCGCACACCCCTCCACGCCGCGTACACACCGTACACCCGCGTCCCTGGGCGGTTCTCACCGCCCAGAACATCGAACGACCCGTGTTATCCGTCAGAGCCGGGGCCCGCCACCCTTGTTCGGACGGCGGTTAGATAACTTAAGAACAAGAGTATCGATTTTAGTGCATAAATGAATAATATATAATAAAATATTAAAGTTGGAAAAATTTAATTTTCCAATATCCGCTCAATAAAATAAAATGATGTGTTTTACCTAGTTTGAAGGGCACCTCCCGCCATCCCTCAATTGCGTGTACTATCCCCGTCACCACTAATCCCAGAACCATCTTCAAACTAATAGGTAAGACACATCATTTTATTTTACTGAGCGGATATTGGCAAAGTTAAATTATTCCTACATTAATATAATGGATTTCCGCAAAGTAACGCCTAATTCTAATAATTATTTATAATAAAATAAATAATCTCTCCCATTTTTATAGCTCGAGCTATAAAACGTACGTTATGCGATTTGACACTTGACAGAAGAATAAAAATACCATAGAAGTATAATAATGTGACACTAGTCTTTTCCATGGTTTTACGTCCTTGTCGCACTTACACAAAATTCTGTATGCTATCCAGGTTTCACAGTATTGTATAAGTTTTTCCATGTTTTACACATTTGAGGTTATAATAGGATTTTTTTATTTTCTCGAAAACGGTGCATTACTTTTTAATGCGAGCGGAATTGTTATAATCTAGGACCAAACATCCTATCTTCTTGACTAATTTCAATACATGCAATATAAAACACATTTAAAAAAGTGAAAATAATGTCACAGTATATAAATGACCTAATACGGTACGCAGACCTTCTCTAATTTCTAAAAGGCTTATGGAGAGATTAGTTCGCCACTGAAGTACGTGTCCGCTAACCTATCATGTCTTCTGATGATTTTCGGACTACATAGGATCGGTCGAGCACGTAATAAATTCGCATTAAAATTGCTATGAACAATTTCATAGACGCTATTGGGGATCAAACTTAAGTCGCAGTGACTTAAGTTTGATCCCCAACAGGGTCTATGTACGTACTTTGAAATTTACGGCGTGCCTTTTGCCAACAACGCATATTTCAAATTTCACTACTGAAGTAACCGGAACCAACTAAAATGCACTACGCCTTAAGAAGTTAAAAATGTTTCGAATACATGATATGAAATCCGCGATTAGCAGTGGGGCAGGTCAGTGGACATTCTTTACTTGGTGGTGGTCCTTTTCTGACTGGCAGTTCATCTGGATAGGTTACCTCTACCCATATGGTCCGGAACGCACAGTACAGCACACACTGCTATATGAAGGCAGAATTGGGTCAGTGGATAGTACGCAGACGGACTTTTAGGCAGTAAAGTGGACTATCTATTTTTATTATTTTATACTATCACATAGTATAAAAAATTTTAAAATTAACTAATTGATAGGAGTTTTTGAAACTCTATTTCAATTTCTGTCAAGTGTAGTCATTTTAGAATATAGGAATTAATATAAATGGGTTTTTAATTTTAGGTTTTGACTTAGAAGGCAACACAATTCTTTTATTTTTACAATTTCGAGTTGCAAAAAGAAATAAGTTTTCTGCTACAATATTATTTAAAAAGTTAAAATTTTCCTCTTAACAGCGAACGCTTTTATTTCTTTTGGACGTTGCAGCTGTGACGAGTTCGCTACACTGCTCCAGTGCATTGTATTATTACCAGAAAAGAAGGTTTTCTCATGCTTACAATTTCAGTTAACAATTCCAGATGCAATACATTCCATATCAAATAACATATTTCAAACGTCATATAAAATATGAGCAATATCTATACGCATTTAATATAAAGCAAAATTGAAGTATCGGTCTGTAATATCGAAATAACTGGCTTCTATATAGCTCATATATTAAAGCAAGCTATAAACATATAAACAACTCGATCAACATAAAGGATATGTTTTGAAATCAATAAACTAATATAAATGTTTTTGATGAATTATTAGATAATCTATAACATATAAGAATAAACTAAAAATTAAAAAATGAATATTAAATTGTTTTAATGATTTATTATAAAATCTATAAGATATAAAAATAAACTAATAGAGATTTAAGAAAAGTTTCAAACAAAAAGGGTTTGTGTTTGGTTTACATAAAAAATCCTTAAGCTTTTTGTTTTTTGTATATTTTTTATATTAATTTTTTTCAATACCATCATACAACTAAATTATGGAATAAGGTGGTTTTCCCATATTGCACATAGTTTCCGAGAATATAACTGAAAAACTATTGAAGTAATTCCCAAATAACACTGTTATAGAATTGCATGTTTTTATTTAAGTTCGGGTAAAAGCTAGTATTCAATATGTACAATTACTTGCAATATGCAAGGGGGAAGATACAGCTACTTTATTTTCTCCAACCAATTGCGCTTTTACGAACGAGTACACTACACAAAATTGCAATAACATTAAAGTTATTAGGTAGTAAATATTAGTAAAAACTTGCTCACATATTCCAACTGAATTCAATATTTTGAATAAATAGCAAGACTATTTTGCATAAGGAAGAAAATGGATATTTATACAAACCAGGTTCTATCGATTTTATTTAGATACTAGCTTTAACCCCCGCCTTCGTCCGCGTAGAAATAAAAAAAAACTGCAGGTCTGTAATAGTAATCTTTAGGCAAGTAGTTCAATTTCGAAGAAGTGTTTTTTTTTATAGAATAAGGGTGACAAACGAGCACACAGTCCACCTGATGGTAAGTGGTTGCTGTGGCACATAGACATCAATCTTCGTTTGCGAATTTAAATGCAGATGCGTTGTCAGCCGTGAGGACTAGAAAGAATTTTTCTGACAAAAATGGGTCTCCGGTTCTCCACTCACCATACAGGCACAGCAGCATTAGCTGCTATTTTACGCTGGTATTCTGTGAGAGCGTGGTCCTTCCCCGGTCGAGCCGATCCATTCGTGCTACAACTATACTATTAATATAGCTGCAGCATGGCTCTACCACGTACCACGTTTGCTATTATCTCAAAAACTATGTGCGATATGGGGAAATTTTTAAAATAAAAATTGAAGATCTGTTAATGTCACGTAAAAAATCAAATAATCTACTAGCGATCTGCCCCGGCTTCGCTTGGGTAGGATCTATTAATGTGGCTATTATTGCATGCCGTAAGCGCTAGCGCGCAGATATGTTCTACTACGGCCTAAAAATTAAGATTCCAAAGTTTTGTCGCATGAAATCGTATCTAGCAATCATATTGTACATATAAGTGATTTAAAAAGCACATTTTCAGAAAGATAAATGATTGTTGAACTTATTAATATTTTTTAAATCGATTAATTGCTATTTTTACATAAAAAAGGGGTTTTAGTGGCTTATGGTGTTGATTTATTAAGTCCGCATGGCTTCGTAAACACGATAACTTTTGAAAATATCAATTGTTCAACTCAATCTATTTTTAAAACTCTACATCTATCATGTGGGAAGCCATTGAATGTAAATGGCAGTTTAGTTTTGTTTAGTTTAGTTATAATTATTTTCAGCTGCGAAATATCATTATTCGGTGTTTTAGCTGCCTTGTGTTCATTTTACTAAATAGAGACCGTCACTCACTCAGTTAGTTCGGCTGTTCGGCGTCAATCGCCGTCGTGAGTGGACACTGTATCGGTTGTTTGCAGCGGCTCAAAAAATCGCTGTACAAATACACAATATTCAAATAACCAAATTTCAACATATATGATTATAAGTGCACTTTTGGATTTTCCAAACTTTATTTTTAAAATGAAGTTTGACATAAAATAATCGGAAATATGGAAGTATAATAAGGTAATTAGTGAAAACATGTGTGTATTTAAACTACTTTAGAAAAACCCGTATAATCATGTTATACGTAGTTTTTTTAATGCCCTTAGGGCATGCCCAATTGGATTTACCAATATATTTAGATTTATTATAATCAAAGACTATTTATGTTATCAATGTTTCGCTATCGCAAAAAAAAATCAAGTTTTTCGTATGAAATATAGCGTAGATGCCTCCTGGCGTTGCCTTCTATATGTGAGCAAAGTTCAGCTATTCCGAAGATTAGCCCTAACGAACATATAGACAGATAGACATATTGACAGATAGATAAACATTTTTTTTTAATGGTAACATATTTCTTAATAGCATGCAAATAAGCCCCTGAGCCTTATAGAGGCCAGTTATTTTAATATTACAACAAACACTTCAATTTTATTTATATGTCTAGATATCAATACATATAACAGCATTAAGCTGTATTAATAAAATTTGCAGTGTAGTGTTGGCGTTAGAGAATCCATTATGCCATTTCATCCCGAGGGTGTCGTAAGAGGCGACTATACGATATGCCAAAAATATCTTGTTGATTCGATAGATGGCGATATAACTACTGGATAAGATTATGAAAAATATGAATTAAATATTAAATAATGATTTACCATGGCGCTACTAAAATTACTGAATTTAAAAACTAACAATTGCACCTCTGGCCCTACAATAAACAATTTTGTAACTATCATTATTTTTTTAATTAAAGGTATTAAATGTGTTTTTTTTCATCTATTTTTGATTTCTGTACACTGAACATTTTTTGAAAATTTAAATTGAGGTATACTTTGTGATCGATACAGACCCCAAGACAATTTTTTTTGGAAACGTCTGTTTGTCCGTCTGAACACGCATCACGCAAAAACCTGTGAACCGATTTGGATTAGACTTTCACTATCGTGTTGCATAGAAATTGAACCGTTAGCATAATTATAATTCATCACGCTACCTATCATAAGAGCTGAGCAGTAGGCATATATCTCCCTTTTGTAGCTACAAAATGGTTTCAAATTTACATTGTCGTGACATTGAAAAATTACATTATCCGATTTAGAGTTGTTTTTATATTATTCCTATCCGTTATAATCTAATTATCGTAGTTTTTATTTTAGTGTAGTAATCAACTAATTACTTTAATTTTACCTAGATGGCGCTATAGGTAATTTAAAACAAGATATGGTTTTATTATACGCGAGTTATGATATATGACAAATCTGTAATAGATGGTGCTATCAACGCAATAATACCAGTAGAGCAGTAAATGTAATTTTCTTTCTTGTATCTGACAAAGGCTATGCAAAGAAGCGGGTATTTTCTTGCTCCTCGTGTTTATATTACTGTTAGGCGAAATAGCTCATATACCAATGTTAACTTTTTTAGTCTAGTCAAATAAGGTCTGAAATCAAAATTTTGGCACTCAACTTTGCATTTTTGGTATAAAGTTAGTTTTAAAGTTTTCGTGTCTGCAACCCCCGGCAAGGGTTGAATAAAATTGTGTCTTATTAAATTGAAATGTTAAAGATGGAAGCTAAAAAAGTAGTCCCATAACCTAGTAAACTTTTTATTACTTTACTTTTTTATTACATAACCTAGTAAACTTTTTTATTTACTTTATATTATTAGGCTGGCTTATTAACTATTTTTAACTGGAGTTAAATTATCCACAAGGCTTGATTAAATAAGTTAAATAATTCGCCTTTGTATTTGAAACAAATTATCTAACCTTCTACGACAGATTAAAGATGCACAACGATTTAATAATAAATATATTGGGACAACACGGCACGGCAAGTAGTTGCGTTCCATAACCCCATTTCGTCTCTTGGGTGTCGTAAGAGGCGACTTCGGGAAATGACCTTATGCATATGCCCAGCACCTAATTTACTGCTGGACATAAATTGGTATAAATATAATAATTGAATATTTTGTAACATTTATATATTATTTTTCTTAAATAACAGCACAATTTAAATCGTAGTTCTAATGTAAA
This sequence comes from Parnassius orleans, assembly GCA_029286625.1. Taxonomy (NCBI): domain Eukaryota; kingdom Metazoa; phylum Arthropoda; class Insecta; order Lepidoptera; family Papilionidae; genus Parnassius; species Parnassius orleans. Next base: position 502,689 of record JAGSMP010000231.1, on the reverse strand, counting down.
TAATAGTAATATGTGTAGTGTTGAGTCTTACAAAATTGAATAAATGGACGTTTATTTGAAATTGAAATTAAATTGCAAAAAAATATCTCCGGAAGCCATGAGATTTAGATAAAGATTTAGTGCGGTAATTCGCGCTTACGTCTGACGTAAAAATTGAGACCAGCGACAAGCAGCAGCTTCAAGAGTGTTAGACGTCTGGTACTGTGTTCGTCAGTGCACATACCAAGCGTGACGATTATGGTAAATCCTTCTTACAACGAGAGTGGCTTATGTCCAGCAATTGACTTCTGCTGATGAAAATAAATAAGAGGAAGCCTTAGCATGAGAAGTCAAACAGTAAGCTTATAAAGCATTGCTTCTTCATCTTTCCTTCAGTGAGCTCGTGTGGTACCCAAATGTCGAGCTATTTCGTATAGCCAGACTTTTTAAAATGGGTCAAAATTGATTTGTTGTTGTTGTTCTCAATCCTCAATTTCTCGGCTATGTTGTAACTACTAATATGCCGATCTTGCTCCACTTTTTCTAAAATTGCATCGACTTTATCCGTATGAGGGCGACCAGAGCGAGCTTCATCTTTGATATCGAAATTCCCGGACTAAAACGCTTGAACCAACTTTGTGTACTCTCTGTTCCCTCACTCTTATAGTCCGGTGGGACGGTAAACCGACACGACCGGATAGAGATCACGCGCAGGACCAACGGCTTAACGTGCTTTCCGAGGCACGGGTGTGAGACACCGCCAACTTCATGACTCCGGGCAACTATTGAGAATTTCTTGATGGAAAAGCTCAATATCTGATTTTTTTTGCCCAACCCGGGATTCGAACCCAGGACCTCATGATCAGCAGTCGCACTACTACAACCACTAGACCAATGAGGCAGTCAAGGCAATACTGCATTAGATCCATAAACGTCACAAATTTTTAATTTCCCGCTATGTTAGAAGTTAGTTAGTTCGAAGTTATTGTTTTTACCCCGGTTTTCGAAAATCAAGTTCTCATCTTTACGTTTTGAGGTCCTAGACTATTCTGACGATTCCTACAAGGATGTCCCTTCGTATGTATGTGTGTATGTGTGTGTGTGTGTGGGTGGGTGGGCGCATGTGTGTTTGTGTGAATATAAACTCCATATAACTTTTGAATGGCTTTGACCGATCGAGACGCGGTTCACGGCATTCGAAATAATTCTATTGATTAGATTTCAATGAAATTGCAATAATTCGGCTCGGTAGATTTTGAGAAGTCTCAAAAATTTTATTTAAAAAAACAATGTTTTTAAGAGATACATTTTAAAGTTATATAATCTAATCAGCTCTTAACTTAAAAAAAAAACAACATCAATTGCCGCAAACCGCATCAAAATCGATTCATTCGTTCAAGAGAAATCGATTTCTCGTGAATTTCTCTTGAATTTTTTTACGTGGTAGAGCCATGCTGCAGCTATATTGGTAGTATAGTTGCAGCACGAATGGGTCGGCTCGACCAGCAGCTCAACGCTGCTGTGTTTCGTATGGTGTGTGTAGAGAACCGCAGACCCATTTTACTGGTAACGAGGGATTCCATCTTAGTCCTCACGGGTGACAACGCATCTGCATTTTGATTCGTAATCAAGGATAGATGTAGAAGTTTAAGGGCCACAGCAACCACTTACCATCAGGTGGATTGTGTGCACGTTTTTCACAAAAAAAAAACGTCGTAATAGGTGGACTTGCATTTGAAATTAGCGGGAAGTTGCATGGATGGACTGTAGGGTCAACCGTATTTTTTTCGCGGCTTGAGTCGCATTTTTCCCTTTTTATAATAAAACTTCAAAATGTATGAAATTTCTTCGTTAGATTCACTCATTTTGGCGGACAGGAAAACAATTAAAAAATGGCGGGAATATGTTTTTTACTTTTTTTTTTTTTTTCTTAATGTCCTATATGTATTGATATTAAAACTAGCCAGATACAAATAGTATCACAATCAAAGAGATTTTTCTTCAATTTTATACAAACAACATGCGAAGTAACTTTTTCCCCGACCTATTATTTAGTAGATTCCCACCAACAATATACGATAAAAAGAAAGCAAAAATAAATATATTATGCTTACAGCTATAACAATACTATTGATAAGTTAATAAATGGTACCTAAACTAGGTAAAACCTGTATCTGGTCACCAGGTCACCACTTGTAGATCTCCGTGGACGAAGTAGACAGAATTAGCTACGATAAAAAATTCCTTCCTAATTGAACAATAAAACAAGATACTCGTATTTTCTAATTAAAGAAAGAAAAAAAAATAAAGAAAATAACGTACTTAATAGCAAAAAAGAGAAAAAAGTGTGCAATAAACACAATAAAATCCGCAAAATTAGTTTTATGTATGGAGTTGGATAACTAAAAACTAGCTTTTTCGTAAAAAGTATTTATGGTTTTTAAAAATATTTTCCTTTTATATCTGTCTCATTAATTTCAAACTTGTTTTGAAAAAAGTTTGTATATTTTAAAACTCCTCATTAAAATGCAGGAAACGTTGGTCTCAGGCTAGCTATTGTCATTAGTATAAAACTGTATAGTGCTTTGTGTGCAGTACAAAGTAATGTGACTACAATTATGTGAATCGAGCGAGGTCAAGGACGTGAAGCATTAATTACTTGGAGTAGTCGTACTTTTTTTTTTGGGAAGATGCTTTTCTGGTGGTTTGTTTTCCTCTGTTGCTTCTTAAGACGCCCACGGGACGATATGGGTTAGTCGATATTCTAACACCTCTATTACGTGGTCAACGTAGCGTCATACGTACGACTAGGTAGCGTAACTTATAAAATGATATTCACACTTAATGAATAGGGCTTCTCGGTGCGATACAATTGCCAGGAATGGTTTTGAAATCGTTCCGCGTCATTAAACCGTGTAACGACCTATTGTATGATTTGTAACTATTGTTTGTTCAATACAAAATATAGTGAATTAACGAGTTACTGATTATGCAGGAAACGCATAATACACAGATAATCTTTGCGCAGGAATTGTATGAATTACCTAATTATTCTCTCCATCCAATCACCGGACCACTAGACCCTCGGCTGGTCTAAAGCAAAGGTGTGTAATAGTTTGACTGCATCAGTCTTTCCATCCGATTATAATATAAATAGGCATTTGTGAAGCTAGGTCAACAAACCGACAACCGAACCGAAAAAAGGTTCTCGAGTGGCAACCTTGTACCGAGAAGTGAACTTCAGGGTGGCACCCATTAGATGGAGTAACGACCTGCTAAGATATATAGGAACTCAATGGCTGGAGGTGGCTCAGGACCGTGGTTTGTGGTATTCCTTGGGGGAGGCCTATGATCAGCAATGGACGTGTAAAGGGCTATAATGATGATGATAATGAAGCTAAGTCTATGCAATTTACCATCTTTGGCTGCATCACCAGTTACCTTTAAGTGGGAAACTAATCAAGCACTGGCTTTTATTAATAAAAAATCTAAATTGTTACCGAAGCGTAAAACTACTGTAATCACTTATGGAAACAAGAGAGAAAAATCTAGTGTAAGCTCCTGTACTTGTAAAACAGTTCTTTATACGTTGACTCAGTATTTTGACGAGCCAGTGCTTGATTAAAATCTCATCTGGTATGAAACGGTGATACCCCAGATGGAAAATTGTACTGTATAAACGTAAAAAAAGCCTTTACATGATTGATAGTAATTCCTGAGGTAAACGATACCAACCAGGTATAAATACCTTTTTTTTTTAAAGAGAAAAGCTGGGTTTCTTGCATTTGCATCTGTCCTGGGTATAATATTCTAGGGACGGAGGTTTTCCCAACCAATGGTATAAACATAATGACTTTCGTCTAGTATTACTTGTAATTTATGTTGAACGCCTCGAAGAAACACACATTGTAATCTGACGGAAATACAGACGTTGGCAAATAATTCCACTCCATAGATTTGCGCATTATAAAGATAAGGAAAACCGGCTGTCGACGTACCGGACAATGGACAAGTCTCGTATGTTTGATTGTTTGATTACGAGCTTGTCAACTATCAGTTGGAATACTCGTCGGTATAAACTGCAGTATATTATGTTATCCTCGATCTCAAGGAGCTGTAACAAAAAATACTGCCACAAGTTGATCATACGCTCAAAGTATTAACACGTATACGAAAAGCTCCCAAAAATAGACATAATTGACGATAATCTACGGATTAATGGGGAAGTCCTTTAAAATCTTTGGGTATTATCTCGCTAGTATTAGCTCAGCTTTAAATTGGTGTTATTATTAAATTATCCTATCTAATATATTAACATAACACAATCAATATTACTACAATATTATAAATATTACAAATTATTTTTTTATACAATAAGAGTGACTAACGAGCACACAAATATACATAGTTCTTTTTTTATTAATATATGCTTAAGTTCAAATGGATTTTACGTGAGCCTTGAATTATTATTCACTCTTGTTTACAGAGCGTGACTTAATTAATAATCCTTAGTAAAAATATGTGTCACTTCATTTATTTGACACGATTACTGTTGAACGAATGCTAGGATACAGTTAGGAAAACAAATATTTTTTTTACTTTTTATAAGCCAGCGCTTGACTACGATCCTACCTGGTGGTAAGTGGTGATGTAGCCTTAGATAGTAAATGCCACTGTCCTAGCTTAACAAAAGCCTATTCACTCTTGCTTTGAAGACGCCCAGATTGTATTTGGACGAAAAATAGACGCCGGCAAATTATTTGAATCCTTTGCTGTACACATTACAAAAGAAGAAGCAGTATATTGAGATGGGCATTCAATACACACTCCATAATCTTACAGAGTATGGATGTTATTGAAATTGGTCATAGTTGGCAGTGTTAGGCACAGGCTGCATATTAGCTAGTATCCAAGATTTGGGCAATATTTCAGTCCTGAATGAGAGGCGGAACAAGCGCGTCAACACAGGAGACAACTCAGGCGCAACTATAGCTGGTATACCATCAGGTCGACTAGCTTTGTTCACTTGGTAGTGCCATGCTGCAGCTATAATAGTGGTATAGTTGTAGCACGAATGGTTCGGCTCGACCGGGGAAGGACCACGCTCTCACATAATACCAGCGTAAAATAGCAACTGAACGCCGCTGTGTTTCGTATGGTGAGTGTACAGAACCGGAGACCCTTTATACTGGAAACGAGGCGTTCCAACTTAGTCCTCACGGGTGACAAGGCATCTGAATTTTGATTCGTAATTGAGGATAGATGTAGATGTCTGTCTATGGGCGACAGCAACCACTTACCATCAGGTGGACTATGTGCTCGTTTGTAACCCTTATCCTATAAATAAACCTCTAGACTTCACAAGGTTTTAAGTACCTCCTTATTGGTGATACGGACCTCTGGCATAGAGGTACTGCAGTAAGCTAATTGAGGTGGTACGCTGTTGCTACTGTCCTGACGCAAATTGCAAGCAAAAAGAGAAGCAATCAAGTCCGCTTTCTCCTTAGCCGCATGCGCCAGTGAGCCACCTGGTTTTGTGTTTAGTGAGCCAACATCGGAGGCAGTGTAGACCGGCAGAAGTTTGTGTCGACCGTTTTGGCTAGAGACCAAAATCTCTACTGCCAGACGGTTTGACAGTGAGCTATGCACCGATGCGTTTAATTCGGTCGAAACTGGCTTGCCGTAATGTATTTTTGCAGGACTTGGCGGCTTGGTTAAAGGCTGTTTTCTTGAGGCTATCTATTATCTGAAGCTTTGCGGTCTCGAGCATCTACCCAGGATAAGTACACCATATGCTTCTCTTTTTTAGCACGAGCGCACTCGGCGTTAAACCATGGATGAGCTTTACCACCAATGGGCGCGTCAGCAAAGGGGATGAAATACTCCATCTCTGACGTATCACATCAGTTGTGGCATCCGCGCAGCTCGACCGACGCAATTTTCAGACGAGAAGCAGACCTGCCGCGAAGAATAAGATGCAAAGAAATGCTGCATCTCATCCCAATCTGCTGACTTGTATTGCCACATTCGCCGCATACCTTGAAAATCGTAGTTAAGTGGGGAATATATCGAAACAGATTTCACCAGATAGTGGTTAGAAGTTTCCAAAGGTGAGGTAAGCTGAACGTCATACCACGCCTCTCTCCCAGCGTGGTCGGTCTTCTGGTATGGGAGCAGCCATACCAGAAGACCAGTATGAGATGTGCAGTAGGATACAAATTCAGAGCTACATCAGAGGCTTCACTGAGGTGTTGAAATAGCCTAGTTATATCCTGGTCACCGCTGTGCGATCGGTAGACACAAGAATAAATTATTTTATCCATTCCTGTCCCTCAGATCGTGGAGAAGTTGGGGTCTTCAAGGTGACGGGGCGTTACACATATAACCTAGGAACGCCATCAGAATCACAGTATCGACGTTACCTGGCATGGAGATCGGAAATCACCACCAGGCCCTCTCCTCTGGTTGCAACCGGCGTGGTGGAGCCATCCCAGGATTTTTCGTAAGATGACGGGGCAGCCTTTCAAGAGTGGCTGGCATATTAATTGGGCCCTCACTATCTACGGTCGGCCAGCGGTATAACCGTGCTTCAGATCCCACTAACCTCCATAACCAGGCACGTGACACTAAAAAACCAGTTCTTATGCACAACATAACTGTCCAGACCCATTCTCCCAAAGAAATGGGTTACACCTAATATCATATCGGAACACGACTTGCGTCATTTGGCGGTATTTTTTTGCCACGTGGGTGGTAACTAACCCTCGGCCGGGCCTCTCACTAGTAGAGGACCAACCAACCACCAGTATGTGGTGCTGTTCGTTTAGCTACCCAGTGGATACGTGTAGGGAGTCTAGATTAAAGTAGTTCCTACGGACGCGAGCAGCTTCATCCCCCAATAATATTTACATTAAACGTATAAGGCGTGCCTTAATCTTGTATTAAAAAAACTTGCAATCTTATTTAACCAAATTACGAGTAGCTATAAACTAGCGCAGAGCAGTATTATACATAAAATTATTACAAAATAATATAATTTGTGCACGCAAAAATGCAGTGCGCGTTAAGTATCCTCCATCTCCTTGGTTGAATGACAAAATAAAACAAATAATTAATAAGAAAAATCGAGTTAAAGCAAGATACAAGTCAGATCCTAGTGATGCAAATAAAGAGAAATATAGATTGATACGGAATCGTTGCAACAACGTGTGTAGAAATGCACAACGACAACATATTCATGAATCGGTTCGTGACCCTGACCCTGCTAGGGTCTGGAAATTCCTTAAGTCCTTAGGAGTTGGGAAGAGGAATAAAATCAATCCTAACAAACCATAATATCAACCTCAATCAATTTAATCAGCACTTCTCCTCTATACGTATTACATTGATTACCAAGCAAAGCAAAATACTTTGAATATACTCTCTAATATTGCCACTCCGGACTCTTCTGCTTACATTTTAGTCAATTTGACAGTTGTATTGTTAAGAGAGCCATTCTCTCCATCCATTCGAATTCAGTAGGCGGTGACTGAATTAGTCGTAAAATGTGGCTTGTATTTTGGACTTGTGTAAGTCTTATGGATTATCCATTAATCCCACTAAAACCCAAGCAATAATTATTGGTAGTTCAAGATTAGATGCAAGGGTTGATTTTTCTCTCATACCACCTATTTTCTTCAATGGCATTCACATCCCTTATAGTGATAAAGTTAAGAATTTAGGAATATAAGTATATCGACTCCTGTCTAACATAGTCACCACAAATTAATGAAGTCAGTAGGAAAACGTTTGCAGCGCTAAGCTCTCTGCGGAGACTTAGAAATTTTCTCCTTACTGCCACTAAAGTTGCGCTTGCTCAATCCCTACTTCTGCTTATTCTTGATTATGCTGATGTTTGCTATCTGGACGTTACCGAAGCGCAGTTAAATAAACTTGAGCGTAATCAAAATTTATGCTCATGATTCATATTTGGACTCTGTAAATATGATCACATTTCAGAATTTTGTAAACGTTTCAAGTGGCTGCCGATTCGCCTTCGCAGGAATACTCACATCCTTTTTGCTTTATACAATATACTGTTCAATCCATCCACTCTACGTTACCGGAAAGACCGCTTTGAGTTCATTTACTCCTCTCACGATCGTCATCTACGTTCCACTAACAATTTTTTGCTTCGTATTCCAGCACATTCATCCTTCTTCAATAAATCTTTTTCAGTTACAGCTGTACGGTTGTGGGACTCTTTGCCTTTATATACTCGTATTCGACGTGCTCAGTTCCTTTTTTCCTCCAAAAATCTACTCAAAACTTATTACTTGGAACTCTAATATTTCCCATCATATTTCCCGTCCTTGATTGTATCTATCCTACCTATATATATTTTTTTAACTTTATTGTCATATTTATGTACACCTTCCCTATTTGAAATTCGCTGTAAAACAACAGTTCTTTGCAAAATAAGGGTTGTCTGGAAGAAATCGCTTCCAGAGCGATAAGACCGCCTTTTGTACCTTGTATATATTTATTTCATTTTGTATCGTTTTAGTGTGTATTGTACAATAAAGAATATATTGATTGACTGATTAATTTGTACAGTTAGGTTCTTTATTATTATACTAGCGCCCCGCCTCGGCTCCGCCGGGATAGGATCTACTGATGTGGCTATGTTAAGATAATTAAAGATGATAAAAAATTCAAGTTTTTCAGATAAATTATGTCTTAGATCTCTGCTGGAATATATTTATATCTCTTCGTAAAGTTTTATTACAATCAGTTCAGCTATTCCGAATGTTAGCCTGGACAGACAGACAAAATGATAGACAAACAAAATTTTAAATATGGTTACTTATGTCCGAATAGCGTACAATAACTCTCGGAGCTTATTAGAAGGAAGTTAGTTTAATATTAGTAACAGACACAGAAATTATATTTATATGTATAGGCTAATTATAATATAGAGCTCTAACTATTGCATTAGAGTATAGATGCTACAGGCTTGATCACTCAAATTTCATATCGTGTACCCAGTAAATCTCACCGAATAAGGAATGCGCGACTCCTTCGCCATTATACGTGCAAAGCTCTAATTGCTATGGAAAGAAGCGCACCCTACTTTCTCGAATTGCAAATATAACGAAAAATATCAAATATAACGACTCATATCTGATATTTTTCTCATCCTTAATCGTTTTAAAAGAAAGGCTTTTATACGTGATAGAGCCACGCTGCATCTATGTATATTAGTATTAGCACGAACGGGTCGGCTCGACCGAGGAAGGAACATATTCTCACAGAATATCAACAGCATACATGCGATGCAATAGCAACTTAATGCTGCTGTGTTTAGTATGGTGAGTGTAAAGAACCGGAGACCCATTTTATTAGAAATAAAGCATTCCATCTTAGTCTTCAGTGGTGACAACGCATCTGCATTTAATTCTTAATCAAAGATAGATGTAAGATGTCTATGGGCTTCAGCATCCTCTTACCAGCAGGTTGACTGTGTGCTCGTTGGTCATCATTATTCTTTAAAGAAGAGTCTTTTTAGGTAGCGTAGGGATATGCGCTTGTCGCAAGTTTCATAGTAAGCGAGCAACCCAGGTGTAATTCCCTACAGCACCATTCATTCATTCATTACGGCCTATCAAAGTCCACTGCTGAACATAGCCCTCCTTTGCAGGCAGGTTGGCAACCGCAATTTTTTTTGCAGTTGCTATTTGGAAGACGCTGCTGCTCATCTCCTGGTTTGTTTCCTTCTGCTGCCACTTGCGATAGCCACGAGTAGAAATGAGTTAGTGGATTTTCTGACACCGACAATTCACGGTCCATGCTGGGCTAATTTTTAAAGTGCTCTACTGTGAAGAACATTGTGACGAACTCTGCAATAAAATATTTCGATGTAAATTCCACAAATCACCGTATCGAAATATCGCTCCATATAAACGTATCCTAAAATATTCTTCTTCTTTCTGCACCTATCCAAAGTTATTTGGGGCCAGTATAGCATCACTTCCTTTTCTATTAGCCGTCACCTCTTCACTCACTCATTCTAAACACAGTCCATCCATATTTTCTTAATGCTCCCTCTACTTTTTTTCATCTGACTTCAAAAAAGGAGGGGGTCCTTAATTCAACTATATTTTTTTACGTGTTACCTCAGAACTTTTTTCTAGGTGAACCAATTTTGATGAATCTTGAGAGCTGGTACTTTTCATGTGGTCCCATATAAATTTGATCATGATCTGATTTGTGGTTTTTGAGTTATCCTTAATAATACGTATTTAATTGACTTCGACAACTTTGATGATGTTGTTTTTATTTATACTTTTAATTTCTATATACTCTTTTATCCGTCTAATTTCACAGCCAACATTATTTTATTTACATGGTTTCCTAAACTTTCCGCCCATATTGCTTGGAAAACCGCCAACCGATGCGGAAGCAGTTCTCGAGTCGCAGCTTTGTACTGGTAAGCGCAATGTTGGGCTCCCTCTCACAACATGAAGTGATGACCTGATGAAACAAGATGGCAGTCAGTGGATGCAAGTGGCTCATTACCGTACTTTGTGAGAATGTGCATTCAGCAGTGGACATATGATGGACTCTCATCCACATACGCAAGACAAAGTGGCAGATTGTGCTCTTCAGTCTTCTGTACAATTTGCCGAAGGGTATGTATGTGGTCTATGGTGATTAAGCCTTTCCGGAAACCGGCTTGTTAGGAAGGCTGGAAGTCGTCGAGTCTGCGTGCGAGACGATTAGTAATGACTCTCGAAAACAGCACGTAGACGTGGCTCAGAAGGGAAATCCGTCTGTAGTTCTTCAAGTTCTGCTCCACGCTTCCGGAGTAGTGCCACAGGAATGAATGAAAGAGCTTCTAAAGGACTTCAAGTACTGGTTTTCCACCTGCTATCAGAAGCTTCCCTGTAATTCCATCCTCGCCCGTAGACTTCCGTTTTAAGACTGACGTCCAGGATATCATTGAATAGTGTCGGATAAGACTTGCTTTTATCGTTCCTCACACTTGCGTGTGGCTTCAACGATGACGTACAGCTGCCCATAGAACCTCAATCTCACTCAAAATCTCAGGTGTCCCGGAAACGATGCTGCCACATTCGGTCTTCAGCTTCGACAGTTGGCTCTTTCTGGCAGACAGATCTCTGGCAAAGACTTTGGTGGAGCCCTGGTTCCGCTCGATTGCTTCTTCAATACGACCTGTATTCAAGTTGTGTAAGTCCCGCCGTATGCATTTGGAGATTTGTCTGTTCAGTTGCCTGTATGCTGTCAAATCTGCTGAATACTGCAGCTTCATCTCCAGTCTAACAGCCATGAGATTAACAGTGTGATCTGAGAGTTTTTGTATTCTTCTGCGACGGGTCTTACATAACTTAGCTCTGACCGCATGGACAGTTTCTACAAGCTTGTAATTCATGTCGCCTACTTCATTGCAATCTTCTAGGCACTGAAAACGATTTTGTAACTCTAGTTTTCGGAGCTTTGGCTTAGAGCACAAGGGGGATGGAGCGTTGACTTCATTAGACGTGATCTCTCTGACTTAACGTTTAGGTTGAGTATGCCTCTCACCATTCGGTGCCAGTTTTCACCCTCGCGATCACTGAGACATCACTGAACAGTTGTCGTCTGGTCGTCATAATGAAGTCAATTTCATTTTGTCGGACCGTCGCGGCTCGACCAGGTCCACTTTCTGGGGCCGCTTTTGGAAGAAGGGTTTATCATAAAGAGTCCTCATTCTCCGTTAAGTCGGCCAGCTGCTGGCTCCTTGGGTTCCTGCCCTATTCTGAATTTCCTACTTTCAACTCACCGTTCTCTTTTGTCCCTAGTTTTGCGTTGAAGTCTCCCATTAACACCGTATATTGGGTTTTGGAGGAATGCATGGCTCTAGAGATATCCTCATACATTTCCTCCACCTTTTTATCGGGATATGCTGATGTTGGTGCGTTAACCTGTATGACCTTCAGCAAATACCGTTTGGTGATTCTGAGTATAAGGCTCCCAACCCTCGTCGACACATTACCAATCTTTACAACGTTGTTAACGAGAGACTTGTGGACGATAAATCCGACATCTCCCTGGAACAGATGGTCGTCCTCCCGGTAATAGTATAAGTTGCCAAATTCGAGGATTACCGTGTCCTCCCCCTATCTTCGGACCTCAGATAATACTATAATATTCGAGCGTAACTTGACTATCTCTTCTTCCAGCTCCAGGACTTTCTCGTAAGTCTTCAGGGTGCGTGCGTCATATTTTGTCAGGTCGAGTCGTCGTAGGTGGCAACCGAACCTCCACCGGAAATTCTTACCACCACCTGTCCCGCCTTACCATGGTTACCGTAGTCAGGCCGGGGACTGAGGGCTGTTTGTTTGTTCCGTTGCGCAGGGTATATTGCCATAGTTGCCACGCTTGGCGAGCGGGTTGGCAACCACAGTTTTCATTGCTTTTTGCTGTTATCAGAAAGATGCTGCTGCCCATCTTCTGTATCAGTTTCCCTCTGTTGCCTCTTACGACACCCACGGGATGATATGGGGAAGTGGGTATTCTTACCCGTCACTACACGGGGTTATTTACACAATTTTATTCATAGTCGTTTATCTGAATATAAATTCATATTAATAACACTTATTAAGCTTAATGATGATGATGTGTGGGTAGTGGGTTCTCTTACGCTGCCGCATAATAAACAATATTACAATATATACAACTATTGCTGCATTAAAATTTTATTCAGTGATCTACTCCGTGTAACATACGACCACGTTTTAGTCGTTTGTGTGTAAATTCGTGCATTTGTTAAAAATATGCGACTCAGGTGCAATAAGTGGGCAACTCCAGACGTAACTCCCGAATAACTCCTCGTTATTGCAATTTTATGCAGCGAATTAGCACAACGGGCGCTGGAGAAAATGAAAATAACAGTGAAATGATTAACGATTTGCTTTGAATAGGGGAACTTATTGTATGAATTAAGATGTGTTTGAAGTGAGCATTTAGTTCGAATGATCGCGAAAACTTTAATGCGATTCTATACAGGTATACAAGGTTTACTGTACGCTACATAACAAGATTAAATTATTTTAAGGGTTTTCCTTAGAGACAACTCAATAAATATTTCGTAATTAACATTATTTTAATGAAAACTAGTAATATTATAATAATATCATAAACTGTCACGCCTGTTACCCAGAGGAGTATACAGATACTATGGACTACCATTTGGCACGATCCTGACACACCTTTCTCTACACGCTCTCGTCAATTGAAGGTGCTCTTTATTTGATCCATCATCTAGACAACAAACCGAACCGATTCTTCCACTCACTTCTGCACCAAAATTTGCTTTGTAACTTTTTCTTCATTCATTCTTTCTACGTGTCCAAGCCACTGAAGCATTACTTTTTAATTCTCGTCCCTTATTACACACTATATTTCGGAGTTACCACTATATCTTCTTAATGACCTCATTTCTACAGCATTAATTTTACCCTCATGTTTCTTCTGCCACATCAAATTCTAAATACTATTTCTTCCATAAACCATTCAGATAAGCTTAAAATGCTTGTGCTAGGAGTTTGTGAGGATATTGAGGCCACGTAGGAATGTGCGGCAGACTGAAGAGAAGAATAGTTTAAGGGCTTTTCGTCTCTACATCGGAGAGGATCCGTCTCCGGAAGGACCGCCAATTGGCGGCTGGTGTTGGTGGGACAACAGATATGTGCGAAAGGTTTCGCATGTAACAGTAGACCCAGTCCTTGCCCTCGCTAGGCGTATTGGTTTAGGTATATCCCCATGAAAGAAAGAGTAGTTCACGTCATTAGTCCAATGGCGGATTCAAACCCATAACGCATTTTTTATCCTTAACCGTTATGCTTGTATCGCTTTTAACTAGACTTGTCGCTATATACGTGTTACTGTGCACGTTTGTACGGTGACAAATTATGTACGTGATAGAGAATTCATCACCCCATTTCATCTTGTGGGTGTCGTAGGAGACGTCGGAAAAATTTCAGAAAAATCTATTTGTCACCGATGGATGACGGTGTGATTGTCTCGCTTACGTGACCTACGGAACCAAATGCCGCACTATTATCTCTTTTTGAAAAATATTCTCCCCCCCCCCCTCCCCCACTAGGATTTTCTCTTGTATCGTGGAGACAGTTTACATACATGAATTTCACAAGGACTAACATCCAGATCCGAAGCAATTACTTGTAGGCAAAACAAAATACTAGTTCATTGCGGGATTCTAATCCGCGGCCTTCAGCGCTGTAACTCATTGCTCAAGCTCAAGCCACTGCGCCACGGAGCCGTCTCTTTGTTTTGGGTCTGGAAGTTTGTCCATGTGCTGTTAACATTTTACGTGGTATATGCATGCTACATCTACATTATGGCTGTAGCACGAATGGTTCAGCTTGACCGAAGTGAGATCACGATCTCACATAACATCAGCGTGAGACAGCAGCATAATTTTGTGCTTCGTGTGGCGAGAGTAAAGAGACAGAGACCCTTTTTACTGGAAACGAGGCATTCCATCTTAATCGTCTTCATGATAAAGGTAAAAGAAAACCCTACCTATCGATCACTTAAAAAAAAGAAAAATTATTTCACCGGTTTACCATCTTATGACTAATTAATGTAAAGTTAACACAAAACTGTTCAATTCGATTAAACACATAGCCGCTTCACCAAACAATGAACAAGCAAACCCCAAATTTGTAACGCTCCAAGTTGACACTAATACAAATTCGCTTTGATAGTCATAGTCACTATACATCCGCAACGATATGATGTGTGTATTGAACTGAAATCTGATTTACACCTTTCGTGTTATACAATCGTGTATCGTGTATCACTTATTCATTTAATACATATTGCACCTATATATTATAAATTATTAATATTATATAAATATATATTATATATGTCACCGTTTGATTGTTAACACCGTTAGATTATAATATATCTCTTGAGGTTGTAAACTGTCGAAAAATTGGGAAATTTACCAAACTGTTTACAAATTAACGCATTAATTTTCGGTACTTTATAACCTATCAATTTTACAACGTCAGACTTTTAATCTCGCGAGATATGTTATAAACCGACGGTATTCACAATCATACTGTGACATATTATATACTTACATATTTGACGGTAGAAATCTTTAGTATGAACTTAAAAAGTAGAGTCTGTATACGTCCAACTGCTGGGCACATGCCTTCTCTCATTTCTGAGTGTCTTGGAGTGAGTTCATCTCACATGTCTTCAAAATATTTTTTATTTCTTAGACATGGAAGTTTCCTCACGATGTTTCCTTCACCGCCGATTACGTGGTAAAGCAACACTTAAAATTGCAGCTAAGAATTTCAGAGCCGTGGTAGCTCAGGGGCTAACCGTGTAGTGGCTGTGTAAGAACATCCACTACCTCATTTCGTCCCGTGGGTGTCGTAAAAAGCGACAGAGGAAAATTTTAATAGGAGAGGAGCAGCAGCGTCTTCCTGATAACAACTGAAAATAATTAAAAATTGCTATTTCCATCCCGCCTGCCAAGGGTGGCAACTATGAAAAAATCCACACTATGAGGCAATCTATCGGGGAGACCTATATTCAACAGTTGACTTTTATAGACTGTAATGGATGGAATGGTAGCTTAGGGGCTAAGCGCTCGCTGTAAATTTATAATATGCGAGCAACTCGAGTTCATCATAAAGGTTACTATTATTATTATTAGCATAGATTATTATTACTAAATATATTATAATATAACTTTATTGCCTTTTTTTGTTAGATAATATAACTGTATCAGGTAGTAAATTCTTTTTTTTTATAGAATAAGGGTGACAAACGAGCACACAGTCCACCCGATGGTAAGTGGTTGCTGTGGCACATAGACATCTACATCTATCTTCGTTTGCGAATTTAAATGCAGATGTGTTGTCAGCCGTGAGGACTAAGATAGAATGCCTCTTTTCCAGTAAAAAGGGTCTCCGGTTCTCTACACTCACCATACGAAACACAGCAGCATTGAGGTGCTATTTTACGCTAGCATTCTGTGGGAGCGTGGTTCTACCCCGGTGTAGCCGACTTATACGTGCTACAACCACAATATAACTGTAGCGTGGCTCTACCACGTATGATTCAATAGGTACGACAATGCGTCTGGTGAATCACCAGTAAAGGAAAACATCTTGGGAAAACATACTAGGAATGTTATGTGTAGCACGCCAACTTGCTTCAACGCGACGGATTTTTATATGATCTAAAAAACACTTCCAAAAAAGAGTATGTATTACAGGAGACCTGTGCCCAGCGGTACTTTACTTACTTTGAATAAGTTTGAGGTTACTTTGAGTAAGGAAACAAGGTATGTAAAAATATTAGAGTTTAAAAAACTCATAAAACACGCATTGATCATGACCTGTGACGATACTAGTGAGAATACTAAGTCTAAAAATAATTTCATAAAAATTATTGTAATTTCATCGGTTCATAATACGTCTGCAAAATGTCAGATTAATGAAAATATATTTAATGAAATAAATTTAATGAAATAATAAATTTAATGAAATGTCTGAAGTTAATGAAACTGAATTAAAAATTCCTCATTCTACACATACAAAATATAGATAAATCTAATATAAATCATTTAAAAACAAAAACATTTAAAAAAATTAAGGGTCTTATAATACTAAGCTTTATATTATGTATGTGAAGATATGCTTTCAAAGACTTGCTTACGTAAACACAGCTTTGAATAGTAAGTCTAAAGGCATACTGACTTCTTGTTTCCGCTAGCATAAAAGCGTTGATTCCGTAAACACAAACACTGTTTACGACTTAGTGGTAAACTTTTGGCATCTGATCTGTAAAGCTAAGGTGAAACTAACGGTATTTTAAGTGTATTTACTTCTGGACATTTGTTATGTAAATATGCACTGGTATTATAAACAGATTTTAGATTCACAGTTTCGTTGGTACCGGCACCGGAACTGTGAAACTAAGGAGTAAATTGACCTGATAATAAATGATTTCATACATGAACAAATAATCAACTCCCTAGCTGTTGTATAAATATTTTATCAAAAGTTGGGTTCACCGAACTTAAGCTCCTAAAGTACTATGAATCGCTTAAAGTGGACATCTGTCTGCTTGTCTGCTTTATGCATTTTATCTGCGTAAGGAATCACTATATTTACATGAGACAATCATTCCAAATAAAAAGAAAATTTTTGGAAAAAAAATCGGAGTGTTTATAAAGGCTGGCCGAGTTTTATATTTCATTTCCCTAAATTTTTGACATGACTTTTTTCTGCATAACACGATTAAATTAATCTGTAAAACGAAACTCACGTTTAGGTAATAGAGCCATGCTACAGCTGTACTCGTATTGTGATTGTAGCACGAATGGGTCGGCTCAACCGAGGCGGGACTACACTCACACAGGATACCAGCGTAAAATAGTAGTTTACTGCTGCTGTGTTCCGTATGGTGAATGTAGGTAACTGGAGAACCGCCTTCCACCTTCTTAAGGTTTTCAACTTTAGTAAGTTTAGACTAACTGTAGACTATCTAGTTTCACACGATTCACCTGACATAGGTCGACTCTTAGCTGTCTTTGCTTCTACATTCACAGTTCCTGTTTTGAGTACAGTCTGCGCATTAGAAGGATGAGAAAAGTAACTAATGAATCAATATGCTAAATTAGTCTACTTTGCTCCTTCCACAGTTTCACGTATTACGATTTATTACTGTGGGGATCGACAGTTGGTTTGAAAACAATATTGATATTGCAAAAGCAAGCGATACGGGCAATCTATATCTTGGGGCCTCGCAAGTCACTACACGAGCTTATCAAGCAGATTAATAATTTAACAATCCCGACTGTTTCATTGTTTGAAAACATCATGCACGTACGGAAAATATAAATTTATTTAATGAACAATGGACTGTTTACTGTAGAACGGGTCGAGGTGACACACTTATGGTTCATCTTAAATTTAGAATGAAAACCTTTTTTTCCTAAATTTATCAAATTCTCTAAAAAATAAAGCAAAATTAGGACAAAAATTAAAAAAGCTTGCTATGAAAATATCGTTACTATTTAATAAATCAATTTATCATCATATATTAATCTGTCATAAAAATTATACAACATATCATATTAATGTCTTGAGGTAACTCTTACTCTGCACTTACAAGTCCCTTGGGTATTGATATTATTTAAATTAAACTTACTTTTTATTTATATTATTTATACACCTTTGACATTGTATTATTTTGTTAAATATTTTAATTGTACATAAAACATAACATAGTTTTAAAAAGAAGTCCCCACATTTTCCTGTTGGTTTTCTTCTGAGAAGGTTTTGTTTTGGGAACTGGTGTAGATTTTGACGTTCAAAAGAGTTATAAGCAATCCTAATTTGAATAAAATGTTTTACACTTTTTTAGCAGCCTTTCGAATCCACTGCTTGTTATACATATGTTTGCCCTTTCAAGCATGTGACACTTGAGCACGTAATATTATTTTTGTTGAAGTCGTTTTTTCCTTTTTTAATTATTTAAGAGGCATAAGCAATGATATCACAAGCCAATGGTCTATGTTATGTATATAGTAATACCAAAAATTCAAACCAATATTTTTTTGCAATTTCTTTTTTTTTAGTTAAATGATGTGTTATTTAATTTTGCAGAAAGAAAGTATAATGTTAAGAAATAGCCGAATTCAGAAATTGAAATTGGCAGAGAAATGGGATAACATGAATACAAAAAAGATACATTCGGATTAGGCACCTCCTCTTCTTTTAAAGTGGGCTAAAAAAAGTTCAATATGCGTGTTATAGAAATAGGTAAAGGATATATATGTATATTTAAACATGTGTTGTGTATGTATGTACCGTGTAATATATGTACACTTTATTTATGTATTATGTTTCGCACCTGCCAACAATTGTCTTTGGCACCCAGGGTTGACTGGCAGAGAATGCCACATGGCATCAAGTCCGGCCTGTGTACCCTTTACTTTAAGGTGTTACATTTAATTTTTTAAATAAATAAAATAATTTTCTAAGCAGACAAGGAAAAAATGTTATTTATGTAAATAGATATCTTACGCTAATACTCGTGCTATTTGCTATTCATGTGATGACGTAATCAAATATTTTTGATAAGTCGCATTTCGAGACAAATTGGTATTTCGGCACCGAGTCTTCGGCACCGAGTCAAATACCGGTCACAATACGAAGCGTCCGATAAGGAAATTGTTTTCATGTTTGAACGATTTATCGATATTTTCAAAAAACGCGTTACATCGATCTCTGGTCGGTTATATGAGTTAGTGGCTGTCTAGATCAGTTTAAAATGTTGCTGGATGATTCTTTTACAATCCAAAGATTGAGTGCAGTGCAGTGATGAGACATTAATTGCACAAGTTTGCGGTTCCGCGATTTTAAATTGTTTGGTGACGTGTCTTTAATATTTTATAGAGGGGGGGAGAGGGCAATTGAGGATTTAACACGCATCGTGCTGCTTATGGAAAGTGCTTTTGTCATTATTTAAAACGTAGACCCACGGGATGATTACGGAGTAGTGTATTATATGCGTAAAACTCCAACGCTACTAACACACATCTATGTAAAATAATTTTTAACAAGGTTAACTGAAGCCCGGCTACTTTCACTAACGAACGATCCTTTGAGATCCAATAAGAAGGGGAAGTTGTTATCATTAAATATGAAGAGGCTAAGATGTCGGCCGCCTCACTGTCAACGAAAACGAACCTTTTAATTATGTTATACTTACTTTTAAAATGAAAAACTATTTTTCTGAAAGGTATAAAGTAGAATATATTAACACGCTTTTATTAGCTTGGTATGTATCTATGTAACGGAATTTTTAATGTGATTTTCTCTTCAAAACGTCGGATTGATTTGAAACTACGAACACTTATCAAGGACCGATGACAATGCAATAACTTAAATAGTTTATCCCATTATCTTTGCCAGGATCCTCAGAATATGCGAATAATTCATAAAACAACTACAATTTCTGCCAGTTCAATCTACTGTGAGCCTCGTAAAAGAACTTCGTTCCAAAAAAAAACACGCTATTGTAGTTAGCCGCACTAAAAAATAAAAAATAAATAATAGTTTAATACACTAAAACAACACGCTTTTAGACCGAACTCTTGATGACATTTGTTGTAAATATTTTTGTGGATATTTGTAAAATTAGTGTCATAATAAAAATATCTGAAAAAGCACTCCACGCTTTTTTTACGATAAAATGATTTTTTTATGTTAATTACTATTTTCTTATTTTAAACTTATTGAAAATTATTTTATACTTTTTAGTTCGGTAATGTACAAAAGCGTGTTTTTTTAACTATTATTTATTTAAGTGAATACGTAGAAATATTCCTTTACATAAATACTTAAAAACATTCTATTGAGCTCAAGTTTTTGTATTCTTAAATTCAAATACTTTATATGTTGTACAAATATTCTTCGTTCAAATGTAAATAGCTCCATCTCTCAAGAAACTTTGTCTTAAGAATTTCGTTTCCGCAGTTCTTTCACAGTCTACTTAACCCAACGTGTGATCGATTCGTTTGCAAGACAATGCGAATGCAGTTGCTGACGCTTAATCTTTGAACAGTTCACAGAGTAAACGGAAATGTTCCCTCAAGTAAGCGGAATGAAATAAATCCTCGCTCGTTTTAAACAAATATAGTCCTCCACAATATTCTAGCTAACTTGATATAGGTATTTTTTATAGAATTAGGTTGACAACGAGCACACAGTCCACCTAATAGTAAATGGTCATTATGGCCATTAGACATCTACATCTATCCTTGATTAAAAGTCAAAATGCAGTAGCGTTTCCACCCTGAGGAATAAGATGGAATGCCTTTGTAACACTCCTCCTCTATCTATCTATCTATACTATATATCTATAAAATATAAAAATTTACGTGACCAGTATAATAACCATGTATTGATCTTTCTAATAGTTTAATTATAAGCCGTTTAATAAATTTATGGCGTGATCGTCTTAGTTAGGACCCTTATTTACGTTGTGTTTGTATAGTAACTTAGTTCTTTTAGGTATCTGTTGGAAGAATGAATATTCACTATAGCAGTCGAAAGCTGTTGGTAGTGCCTTATAAGATAAAGAACCGCGTTCACGAAGACAGGGCTCTAAAAAGGTTAAGAACATTAAATCGTTCCTATTCCACTTGTATCAGGTTCACATCAGTCAATTCCTTATTAATTTATCCCTTCCCGCTTGGAAAAGGCTCACAATATTTATATAAAATACCAGATACAAGGGCTTCGCTCTCCTGTTTTAGTAAAGTTATGTCTATACGTTTATATATTGATTCTGATAACGCACTTAACGGGATCCACAAGGTTTTTATTACATGTTGTATACTACATGATACTAAAAGTATGTAATACTAATACGTGGTAGAGCCATGCTGCAGCTATATTAATTGTATAGTTGTAGCACGAATGGGTCGGCTCGACCGGGGAAGGACCACGCTCTCACAGAATACCAGCGTGAAATAGCAGCTTAATGCCGCTGTGTTTCGTATGGTGAGTGTAGAGAACCGGAGACCCTTTTTACTGGAAACGAGGCATTCCATCTTAGTCCTCACGGGTGACAACGCATCTGCATTTTGATTCGTAATCGAAGATAGATGTAGCTGTCTATGGGCCACAGCAACCACTTACCATCAGGTGGACTGTGTGCTCGTTTGTCACCTTTATCCTATAAAAAAAAACATGGTACATGGAATAACACTATCATTGAATATTGCAGTTTCAAAAAAGTACATCAGACTTACTCAAACACCGAAAGATAAAAAATTAAAGCACGAAGAATAATTTATCAGTCTGGGAGACACACTGGGAAGGAAGGTTAACTGAAGCCCGGCTACTTTCACTAACGAACGATCCTTTGAGATCCAATAAGAAGGGGAAGTTGTTTACATTAAATATGAAGAGGCTAAGATTTCGGCCGCCTTACTATCTACGAAAACGAACCTTTTAATTATGTTATACTTACTTTTAAAATGAAAAATAATTTTTCTGAAAGGTATAAAGTAGAATATATTAACACGCTTTTATTATCTTGGTATGTATCTATGTAACGGAATTTTTTAATGTGATTTTCATCCTCTTCAAAACGTCGGATTGATTTGAAACTACGAACTTTCATCAAGGACCGATGACAATGCAATAATTTAAATAGTTTGTTCATAAAACAACTACGATTTCTGCTAGTTCAATCTATTGTAAACCGCGTAAAAGAACTTCGTTCCAAAAAGCACACGCTTTTGCAGATACCCGAACTAAAAAGTAATTTTTTTTTTCAATAAGTTTAAAATAATAAAATAGTGATTAACACAAAAAATTGATTTTATTGTAAAAAAGTGTGGGGTGCTTGATGTCATTTGTTGTAAATATTTTTGTGGATATTTGTAAAATTAGCGTCGTCATCATTTTAAACTTATTGAAAATTATTTTCTACTTTTTTAGTTTGGTTATCTACAAAAGCGTGTTTTTTTTGTATTTTTAAACTATTATTCATTTTAGGAATAAACTTTTAGTGGCGGTGTAAGAATATCCACTACCTCATAACGTCCCGTGGGTGTCGTAAAAGGTATCGTGGGTGTGTAACTGTGGGTAACTAAAACGGTAGATCAGCAGCGTCTTACTGATAATAACTCAAAATTATATAATACTGCGGCTGCTAATACGTCTGCCAAGCGTGGCAAATATGACAAAATGTCCCTATAACACAGTCTCTGGGGGATGCCTATGTTCAGCAGTGAACTTTTATAGGCTGTAATAGAATGGAAAATAAATATATTTATGTCCCAATTCTGGACACAAGTGTCTCTTCATTTGTGAGAGGGTTATAAAGCAATTATTCAGTCACAGCGCTAGTGGAATTTCGAGTTTTCCAGTTTACGGAATCGGACACAACCTCGAAATATTTTATTTCTCAGATATTCAGGTTTCTTAACAATGTTTTCCTTCATCGTTTAGGTCGTGGTGAATCAGCAAAGGACATTGCTCTGCGCCCATACATTGTTCGCCCTGTAACCAAGAGCATCGGAAAATTATGTGATGTATTTTCGCTAATTAGTAAATTCCTATATGATCTTATTTTATAGCGGACTAGCTGCAGAATAGATATATTTCAAAAAGTATCAGATTTTGAGGTTATAATCGAACCACGAACATATGGTTTTTCATAGCTCCGAGTGATTTTAAGAAACTGAAAAACAATATCCAAAACATTTAGCTATTTTTAGTTTCTACCTAGATAATTGGGTATGTAGTTTTTGTTCGAAAGCCTAAATGTAAGTAAGTGCAACATATAAATGCCATAGAATATAGTCGCGTCTACTATCTAATGCATTGAAGCCTTTGCGTCTGGACGGCGCTGTTAAAACGCGTGACTATGAAACCAGCCTTACCAGTTAGGTAGTAAGTTGTTTTTAAACCTACATTAACTTATTATTTTTGAATTAGAAATAAAACACAGATTTAATTTCATGTTTATTGTTCATCTTCTAAATACATAACGAGAATCGGAATATGCAGACAAAGTAGAAATGTAATTACAAAAAGAGGTGCAGTCCGTTGTTGTACACAGTGACGAATCTGTTCATCTTCCAAGAACATAGACCCAACAGCAGAGCTACAATTTACACAAAATACACTTTTCATTGCGTATGGGTAAGTCCGTTAATGAGTGCCAGGTTATCGTTTGAGCGGTACACAGTCACGAAAATCACAGCCAGGTAAATCGTTTTTGAAAGCAATCAGAGTCCGTTAAAATAGCCAAGTCGTAATATTCAATAGATAGTCCCGAAAGTCACCAAAACACACCGATATAATTACGAAGAGTGAGCGACAGCGACGCCAATGTAATTGACAGAGTGAGAGACCATAGACTTAAAATAAACTGGCATATCTAAGTCTATGTTAGAGACTGACAAGTGACCATTTAGTGAAGTCAAAAATAGGGGTGCTAAATACGATACGATTTATCGATATTTAATAAGAGTTTACTGTGGCCATATGTTACAAACAGTATAACATCAACTTTTGTCATACGATAATATTAATACCAAGTATGACAATGTCCTACTTTACTTATAATGACACGATACTTCTCTACTTCTTCTATACTTGTAACAATATTAATAATAACACTTTTTATAAAGAAAACATTTATAGTTCATGAAGTAACAATAAGTGTTTTTTAATATTATTGTCGTAAATTCTTTAGTGATCGTTTATTTAGAAGTAAACTACACACTTTTAAAAGTCATTAGAAAACCCTGAATAATAATGATCATGATGAAATATGTAGGTTTTGTTCACTTCAGCATTATTCTAACTACCTATAATTTAAAATCGAGTATGACCTCATTCATTAGGTATAGAAGGTTTTTAAATCATACTTTAAGGAATAATAATAAAGGAATGGTAATCGAATGTTTTATTCAAGCTTCTATTTGCACTTTATTCGAAATAAATTCAAAATATGATTCAGATTAAAAAATATGCAACATTGGGCATCCCTAATCATTTTCGACACCACATGACGCTTGGCGAAGATGGCGGTGATTAATGTTATTAGTCAGATATAATTTTTAATGTTCATTTCGGCATGCAGCTAGTCCGTGTTATAAAATTATGTGCAACTTATATAATAAAATAGACAATTAATTATCGTATGTCCGATGCTTTTATTGCACAGGGCGATTCTGGACATTGTCATTTAACTCTAATTAACAATTTCATTGGTTGATATATTGGTTTTCAAGATGTAAATTATCAAATATTAAATCACTTTTTTGACGAGGTACAGCCAAGCTGCAGCTATATTGTGGTTGTAGCACAAATGAGTTGGCTCGAACGGGGTAGGAACACGCACTTACAGAATATCAGCGTAAATAAGAGCTCAATGCTGCTGTATTTTTTATGGTAAGTGTAGAGAACTAGAGACTCATTTCACTAGAAAAAACACATTCTATCTTAGTCATCAGGGGTGATAACGCATTTGGAGTTTGATTCTTAATCAAGATAAAGTAGATGTCTATCGGCAACAGCATCACTTATCATCAGGTGGACTTTGTGCTCGTTTATCATTCTTATTCTATAAAATAAAGCAGATGCCGTATACGCCTATAACATCGAAGGAGAATCTTCTTCAATAGTTATATATAGGCCGTTAAATTCCACTGCTTACATGAACTATCTCAGGACATGGGCTGTAGGGAGAATTTTCTTTAATCGTCAGGCTTGGCAGGAGAATTGATGATCATGTCTAGCATTTTTGACGCTGCGCTGCTGCCCATTGCCGGTCTGGGTATGTTATATTTGGTATAACGAGATGGTTACACCAGACCTCAGGCACTCATATAGATGCCTCTTACGACACAACGGGATGAAATGGCGCAGAGCACACTTATCTTAATTCATACAATAAGTTCCCCTATTCAAAGCATATCGTTAATCATTTCACTGTTATTTTCATTTCCTCCAGCGCCCGTTGTGCTATTTCGCTGCATTAAATTGCAATAACGAGGAGTTATTCGGGAGTTACGTCTGGAGTTGCCCACTTATTGCACCTGAGTCGCATATTTTTAACAAATGCACGAATTTACTCACAAACGACTAAAACGTGGTCGTATGTTATACGGAATAGATCAATGAATAAAATTTTAAAGCGGCAATAGTTGTATATATTGTAATATTGCTTATTATGCGGCGGCATAACAGAACCCACTACCCACACATCATCATTAAGCTCAACAAGTGTTAATAATATATATTTATATTCTGATAAACGACATTGAAACAAATAAACCGTAAAATGGAAGTAAACCTTAATATAATCGTTTTTGTTATATTAAATAAAAAATCAATATCACTGTCACTACAGCCCATCACAGGTCCACTGCTGAATGCACACTCCCACAAAGTACGGTAATTCAAACTTGCATCCACCGACTGCCTTCGTCTTTCATCGGGTCGTCACTTCATCTAGTGACGGGATGCCTATCACTGCGTTTAACAGTACGAAGATGCCACCTGAGAACTTCTTCCGCATCGGTTGTCGGTTCTTCAAGCAATATGGGCGGAAATTTTAGGAAACCATGTAATGAGAGGAATGTTGGCTGTGAAATTATACGGATAAAAGTAAAAGTAGATAGAAATAAAATGTTTTGTACAATGACTTCAATATATGTTATTAAAATGAGAACATCGTTAATGTAGTCGAAGTCAATTAAATACGCATTATTAAGGATAATTCAAAAACTACTAATCAGATCTTGATCAAATTTATATGGGACCACATGAAAAGTACCAGTTTTCAAGATTCATCAAAATAGGTTCACCTAGAAAAAAGTTTTGAAGTAATTCACATAAAAAATAAAGTTGAATTAAGAACCTCCTCCTTTTTTAAAGTCGGTTGAAAAAAGTAGAGGGAGGATTAAGAAAATATGGATGGTCTGTTTTAAGGATTATTTAATATACTGATTTGTGAAGCTAATAGAAAGGGAAGATATGTTGTACTGACCCCAAAGAACTTGGGATAGGTGCAGAAAGAAGAAAGATATTTTAGGATACGTTTATATGGAGCGGTAATTCCTTGCGCTGATTTGCGGAATTTACATCGAAATATTTTATTACTTTGACACGCAGGATCACAATGTTCTTTGTAGAAGAGCACTTGAAAAATTAGCCCAACATTGATCGTGAAGTGTCGGTGTAAGATTATCCACTACCTCATATCTTCCCGTGGATATCGCAAGTGGCAACAGAGGAAAAACCAGGAGATGGGCAGAAGCGTATTTCTAATAACAACTAGAAAAAAACAATGCGGTTGCCAACCTGCCTGCAAAACATGGCAACTATGGTAAATTTGGATGATATCTGTGAGGAATTCTATGGGGGGGAGCTGTGTGACTTTGATAGGCCGTAACGAAGGAACGGATGGTGCTGTATGGCTTTGCTCTCGCGTTGCTCGCTTACTATGAAACTTACGACAAGTCCTCCTGAATCATATTTGTCAGTCAATGCTGAGTTTGCCGATACAAATTTAATACTCATTTTCCTTTACAAAGATGAAGAACCAATGCTTTATTAGCTTACTGTTTGACTTCTCATGATTACGCTTCCTCTAGATGTTCTTCATCAGCATGTAGAAGTAAAGGTAATCCTCTTGGATTTACCTTAATCGTCACGCTTGGCATCTACTAATATAGCTCTATCACGTACAAAAGCCTAATAATATAAAGTGCACAATTATAAAAAGTTTGCTATGTGCTAGGACTGCTTTTCCGCCTAAGAGTTCATCTGGGTAGGTACCACTCTTTTACCTATTTCCGCCGCTAAATAGCAGTGCTTGCACTTCTGTGTTCGGGTTTGAAGAACCAGTATACTTACAGAATGAGAGGCGTTCCATCTTAGTCCGTAGAGGTGACATACGTACAGATTTGTAACCTTCTTTGTTTAAACTTGGTCGCTGGACTGCTGTAGAGCCCATTACCATCAGGGGGATCGTAAGTAGGTTTTACACTATATGTAGGTAGTTTTATATAAAAAATATTTTAATGAAGTTGGCTTCATAACGCATTACTTTACATTTAAAAATTAATATAATTAAACTTTATTTCCTTACATACCATTTGAAGGTAATATATGGTTAATGGTTATATGGGAAATGAAGGTGATGGATTTGCTTATGCCGTCACTATACGGCACATAGTAGTATTTAGTAAATTATAAATATTTTATATATACTTTTAAATCTAGATGATAGTTTCTAGACATGCGGTAGTGTGTCAAGAACTTTCAGAAAACTAAAAGGGCAATGCAAAGGATCACATTGTCGTCTAAAAGATTTAAAAATCAATTTGAAGCTGGCACATTTTTCTTCTGTATTCCAAATTCTAATTTAAAAAACTGACGGAGGCAGTAAAATTAAATTAAACTTAACTTCCCTATTACTTAATGACTAGATTTTTTTAAACGATGTTTTAATTTTTAATCACTTAAACACAACTCAAGACAAAGAGTCATATTAAGATCTCGCATTCGAGACTCTGGCAAGTTGGCTAAGGGAGTTGGAGATTACGGCGAGCAGACAACCTAAGTTATGGCGAGGCAAGTTGATTTTAAGTTGTAATCAAAGCACCAGATCCTGGTGAGCGATTAAATTGCGAGGGGAACAGCACAAAGTCCACCTTCATGCTAGTAGACCACTTCGTGTACCAGCACTACGACGAAGCAATCGGGGACAATTATTACAATATGCAAACGAAAATGTCTTTGTATGATCGCTATATCACGGTTACCAGTCTCAATGGAGACGAGGTACCTGCGTAGAATAGGATTATAGTGCACGAGTGTGTGCACAAGCAAGCACAGGTGCAGTCTCTATTTCGGTGGTACGGCAATTCGATACGACCGGAGAGATATGCAGGCGCAGGATCAATCACCGACTTTGCGTGCTTTTCGGGGCACGGGGCTGAAACACTATCAACTTGCTGCGCACTGCTACTTAGAATTTCTTGAAAAGACCCCAATGACCAATTTTAGCCCGACCTAAGATTTTTTGATAGGCGAGAGGTTGGTACCTACCCAAAAGGACTCCTGGGCAGAAACGAAGACTTATAACCAATTACCTTATGGAATTGATTAGCGAAGGAGATATTGATTACCTCATTTCAAGTACTGCAGTTGCGTTATTAACACCCGAAGTGCTTTTATAGTTTATTTTCTTTTGTTAATAATATATATTATTTTATTAATTAGCAAATTTCCTTTTCAATACATGTGTAAATAAAACATTCCTAGATTGTGTACATGTGTTTAGAATAACATAAATTTAATTTTAATATTACATAAAATAAATATTATATTATTATGTGAGATATTTTCTGAGAGTAAGATAAATTTCATTTTTGCTGTTTTAGCAAGATACCGAACATTTTGTTTTCGCTCTATAAGGGCTAAGTTACGATCCTTACCCTCGTTTGACCTCGAGGTGAAATAGTCTTAATGTTTGTCTTTCTATATTTCTGGGAATCTGCATTGTTAATACGAGCTTGTCATAAAAGATTATCACAGTTTTTGTAACCTGGCTGTGTCAATGTAAAAAAAACCATTTAATTGTCGTTTTTTTATGAAACTAACGTAACAAACGAACGTACTCAGATGGACTCCTAGGCGGAAAAGGAGTACTACCTTTTTTTTGTTTAATATGTGTTGACGTGAGTGTAATAACTATGCAATATAACTAATGTCGATGTCTTAGTCTAGTCAAGAATAAAAATATAGTATAATGTCTTAACTATTTTAAGGCGATGAAAATTTATTAATAAGTTAAGACTTAGCGATGAGATTTCTTTTAATATTATACGAATTCTTTTAACAGGTTTCTTTGAAACATTATATTACTGTAAGAGAAAAGTGATTGCAATTAATAACATTGATGATAAATTTATCGATACTAAATTTTAAATAACATGAACATTATTTTAATAAAGATTTAATTTTTCGAAATTTTCCACAACATAAGTTTATAAGTATATATTTAGCTATGTTTATAAGTAAGGTTGTAAGTATTTGCGCTGTAAACTCGTTACTGTTACCTAATCATGTTGTGTGCATTATGTTCAATTTTTCATGTTTTGATGTTATTATGTTTTGTGTACCTAAATAAATAAGTTAAAAAAATACAAAAATAGATTGGTACCCGAAATTTTAGTGGCCCCCTATTAATCTCCTGAGCTCAAGTACATCTTAAACTAAAATATTAATAGCTGGTCTAAGGTAATTTATCAAATTCATAAGATCTGACGAAGAGGCGGTGCAAAATATTTAATGAAAACATTAATTTAAATTGAGTGCCTACTCTATTGCAAATGATAAGAAATAGAAGCTAGATATATAATTTACAATTTTGTTAGTAACTACTTAAATTGTCATTTAAATTGAAATAATTAGCGTTCCATTTTAATAATAAATATATGTCTTAAATCCTCAAGGAATGCCACAAAAGACAATTCTGAGCCACCTGCATCTCATACCAGATTGTCAAAAAGTCGATAAGGATATGCCCGCAAATTATTCCACTCTTCCACTGCACATATTACAAAAGACGAAGCAAATCGTTTATTTCACATGCTTGGAATATCGAAAACAAATAAATCGATAACAACTTCCTATTGGATTATTATTACGGGTTTTGTATTTAAAAGGCAAAACTTAAACGTTTGCATTCCATACAGTCCATTTCTAATGTTTTTAAATATTATATTGTTCTATTGTTTCCAAATGGATATCTTTGTGCGTACATTTGTTTGTTTATATGTAGATTTGTAAGTTACTAAACTTTTTCGTCTCGTATATCAGAAGAAATAATATAATCGCTTCGAAGCCTATTTCATCCGATGCTAAATTATATATTTATTCAAAGAATATAAAACAGAATAAAACGAAAATAGGAAGAGTCATGCCTTCAACACAAGCAACACTTAATAGCACATGCATATAGCTTATGCACATTTCCAATTCTGGCGATCATTTTGGCATGAAGGCGACGATGGGTCAGTATGACAGCTACAGTATGCTGTGCGGCCTGATGTGTTTGCTGACGTCTAACGTTTTCAAAATCGATTGGAGTAGTTTTTGTGGGAACTTACAATAAATCACCGAATCGAAGGCCTTTGCTTTGTCCCAACTAGCGGCCAAAGCCTCCCCCTTGGACTCGATCGCCTGCGCTCATCTATGTGTTAGATAAACAAAAAGATTACCAGCTGGGCGATCCCGACGGAAACCGTAATGTCGGTCACTAATCGGCTGGTGCTCCTCAAGGTACCGCATGAGCTGGCAGTTAATAATGGACTCCATTATTTTCGATAACAAGGAGGTGATGGCGATAGGCCTAAAGTTGTCTTCCATGAATTCGGGACAACGCCTAGAGAGTGGGCGTGCCGGAAAAAACGCGTTAGAACTGGTGCCAACTCTGGAGCGCACATCCTCAGCACAATTGGCGGGATTCCGTCAGGCCCACTCGACTTGTGGATGTACAGGGAGAGGAGTGCTTTCCGTACTGAGAACTGTGTAAATCGCACATCAGGCATAGAGCACTCACACTGCGGGATGGTCGGCGGTGTGTTCCCCCGTCATTGAGAATCGAGTTGGACGCAAAAAGGGAACCTAAAAGGTCAGCTTTCTCTTTTGTGGCGTGGACTGGTGAGTCGTCCTCCCTGTGCAGAGATGGTAGTGATGGCTTACAGAAATTCCCTTGAACAGCCTTGGCGGGAGACGAGAATGCACGGGTTCCCTAAGGAAGGCGAACTAATTTCTCGCCAATTCTGCCTATGTGCTCGTACTTGGCCTCGGTAATAACTCTTTTGAAGGACCTGGAGGCGAAGTTATACTTCTTTTTAAGCATGCTGATGTTTACATCCTGAGCCACCGAAGCCTCAGCCCAGGCCTGATAACACCCCTGCTTACTGCGTAATGCAGTCTTACGGGAGCGATCAAAACTACCTGCGTGATTTATCAGAACGTCACTTCATCTAGTGGGGGCACTCAAAACTGCGCTTGCTAGTACGAGGCTGCCAATCTTAAAACTTTCTTGAAAAAAAAAAGAATGAAACATTCCTTTTTTCCCCTTTTTTAAGCTTTACCTGTACATTAGGATTTTCTTCACAGGATAAACATCCAGACCCGGGACAATTAGTTGTTAATAATAATAGTAATAATAATAAATTTATTTATTGAATAAAACCATATTGACAATAAAAAGTTGACGCCCTGACTCTCGAACTAGCAATAGCTGTGTGTCGGAATTTAGTTCCTTTCCACATCCAAAAAGTTACAATTACAAAATGGCTTATCAGCTTATCACAAATCAGAACAAGGCAACAAAATAAATAAAATATTGTTGGCTATATAAATACTTGTTCCATGCGGGATTAGTGCTGCAACTCATTGCTAAGCCACTGCGCCACGGAGCCGTCTTAACCCCACTGTTTGTCGGTTCGTCGAGCTATATGGCTGGCTCGCTCCTCCTTCAGCTTACTGATCCGCTGATCTCTGTCATTGTTCTTCTGTGGATACGATTACAATTTTAGATTTAAATTATCATTACATTCTATCAAAAGTAAAGCCCACTGCTGAATGTAATCCTCCCATAGATTGCCTCATAAGGGAGATATTTACCATAATTGCCACACTAAGCAAGCTGGTTGGTATCCAGAGTTCTTTTTTTATTCAGCTTTTATCAGAAATATGCGAGATGATTTGGGGTAGCAGATACTCTTAAACTGCCACCAAACGGCTAGCCAGATTAATAAAAACCAAACGTTTAGTGTCTGTAAAAGTAATAGAACCAGAAAATGTAAAATCTACGGCAATTTCTCAAGTGTACAGTTGATTGAAACTGTTTGAGCAGTGTTAAATTGAATGTCGTATCGTGTGATGTAGTGTCGTATTCAAATACCTTGCTGCAATGCTTAGAACTTCAGTAGCTGCATTGGATTAATTTCCTAACCACACAATTTAAATGCTAACATACTTATTTAATAAACTTATATATTCATATATTTAAATTATTATATTTAATGTTACAACATTAAAGTAGAGGATCGTTACAAAGATAAACGACATTAATAAAGCCTTGTCTGACAAAGAAACCAATGTTTATTATTAATGAAATATAGCTTTCCTTAGTCTAACATTGCATACATAGTATGTTTTGATATCTTATACCAATAGAAGACATATTAGAATTGAATCACACCATTCTCTAACCCTTCACAATTTATCGATAAAAGATACAAAATTAACCATTGCAAACAGCTTACATAAAATATTGCAAAATGCAAAATTGCAAGTGTGTAGGTCTAGTACTTTCAGTGGGGGGGATGAAACTAACTCAAAATGATTATATAGATTGACTCCACATTTGTTTTTCTTAAAACTGGTAACTAGAAGTACCTAAATAAAAGAAAAAGTAATGTGTGTTGACGTTTATTAAGCTACAAAAATTATAAAATACAGATAATAACAAATATTTTTATCATAGTATGCCCATTTCTTCAACAAGACAAGTTTAAAAATATAATGTTTTAGTTTGTAAATGGTGTGAGACGATTTTAAAATTCGAATGAATATATCGAAAATCTGTTGTTATGGCACGCCTTATAACGCGAAGCTTTATTAGGCAGTGTATTACTCTCGAAACGTCAAGATTAAGCAATTTTGTGGTCCTAAAATGCCTCTATCATAAACATATTGCACTTATACGATTATATGAGTAGCCGTATATCAAGAAAGCACTCTAATTAATCCATCTTATATTTTCTAAAAAAATATTTTATATTGCTAATTTGATAAAAAACGGTTTGAAAAAAATTTACTTGGACTTTCGGATGTTGATTTTGTATGTGGTCATGATAACTCCCGAAAAAAATGACGTATCAAGACCTGTTTTTTTTTATTAGCTTCAAAATTACGTCAACTGGTTCCCTATTTCATATCAATAGTCTAGTACGCGTCGTTTGTTAATAAAATGATTATCAAGTTTTATAAATTTTATTGCTATTAAAATTTAAAGGAGCTTTCATTTTCTTCTTCAGCTCTTGATAGACAAAGGACAAATTACCACACAGCCTATATCGATTTTATACTTTGTGCAATCGATTTCTTTTCGTAATTTCTTTTTTTAATTTAAATTAAATGAAACATACATGAGGCGTGTGCTTTTGGATTTTCTAAACTATTTTACTTTCTTTGCTGTTGTGTTTGTTTTCGCGCTATTTTTAATATTTTTAATAATGGCTGTATTCTGAATGACGAAGTATCAAGTTTAAAGATATGGAAGGAATACTTTGAAAGCATTTTTATGAGTGAGAAGACGTTTGAATTAAATGAAATAGAAATTCGGAAAGAAGAAGCAAGTGAAAGGGAGTTAAGTATATATGAAATAATGAAAGCAATGAAAAGCATGAAAGCAAGTAAGGTAGCCGGATATGATAGAGTATCACTCGAAATGCTAAGGGCTGGGGAGGAAGTGGTGGCAGGCCTGCTGTACACCTTGTTTAAATTATGTTAGACAACTGAAACGGGTACCGGGAGACTGGTGCAAAGCCGTGATAGTCCCAATATACAAAGGAAAATGGTCGCTGCAGAACTTTAAAATTACCGTGGTATCAGCCTTCTTAGCATTGGGGAAAACTGTATGCTAAGGTACTAATTAAAAAGTTATGATAGAAACTGATGGAAAATTTGGGATGTGCAAGTGGGATTAAGAGAAGGATAGTATATATCTTTACGATAGTAATACGGATCAGGTCTTTTCCATGCGCATGATAGTGGAGAATTTTTTTGGCCAAAACCAAAAAATTTTTGTGCGTTCGTGGAATTAGAGAAAGCTTATGACATAGTGGACAGGGATATGTTATGACAAACACTGAACTCATTTGGGTTGAGCGCTGGGTTGATATGGACATTAAAGTCTCTTTATAGGGACTCTAGTGCTTGTTTCAGGATCAACGGGGCCTATTTGGACTGGTTTGGCATCCATAAGAATGGGTCAGTTAACCATCAAATGCCTTTTGTACGCAAATTATCCAATCATATTAGCCTCGTCGGCGGCCGAGTTGCAAATGATGGTTACATTAATGAACAGGTCATGAAAAGAAAGGGGAATGAAAGTGAACGCAAGTAAGACGAAAGTTATGATTTTTGAAAGAGAAGAAAGTAAAACGATATGTGAAATAAGAACATAAGGGGAGTTGGTCGAGCAAGTAAATGAATTTGTGTATTTGGGATGTGTATTTAGCAGGGATAGCAGATATGACAAGGATATAGAAAGACGAGTGAACACAGGAAATAGAGTAAATGGGGCTCTACAGTCTATTGTGAAAAGTCAGAATGTATCCAAAAAGGCACGTATGGCAATTCACAATGTTGTGTTAGTCCCTACTTTAATGTATGGTAGTGAAAGTTGGGTGCGGTAGTAGAAGAGCGAGAATAGAACAAATTCTGTAGAAATGCGGTCATTAAGGAGTATGTTAGGGCAGAATCTGAATGACAGGGTGGGAAATTGTGTGATAAGAGAAGAATGTGGTTTGCAAGATGATGTTGTGACCAGAATTAAGAAAGGAATGCTTCTATGGTTTGGTCCTGTAGAAGTAATAAATGAAACAAGAGTGACAAAGCAAATTTATGTTGGAGAATTGAAGCGAAGTTTTATCGACCAAATTGGCAATAAATTGGAAATGGGCCAAATTAAGAGTACCCTTAACTGACGGGCATGTATGTCGAGGAGGCGAGAGAGGTGTGCCATAATCATGCCTAATGGAAGTCCGTAGTCTCTGCCTACCCCTCTGGGTGACTGGGTTAATGTATGTTTATGTATGTTATGTATGTATTAATAATGGCTTATGGGGAACAATTTGATTTGTTAGAAGCTTACTTTTTGAGCCATTAAAGAAATACATTAACTCTACATTTGTATGAGGTGAGATATGCGGATAGATAAATACCGTCAAGAAAACAATTGTTGCGTATGGTAAAAAAATTAGTAAATATCGGAAGTTTCAAGAAATGTGTGCAACACCCACAGCAACAAAATCGAGAATATTCTGATTTTGAGCTGGATATTTTGATATACTTTGAGTGTTATTCAAAGGCATCAAGTAGGGAAGTGGCTGAAATATTAAATACCAGTCATACTGTGTACTAAGTGCGCTGAAAAAGTAAAAAAATTTATTATAATGGACGATTAGTTCAGAAACTATATCCTGGAGGCCGTGAGAGAAGATTGGAATTCTGTCAAAATATTCAATCAGATTGGGAGATGAGTCGTCGCGTCCGTAGGCTTTGACCACCTAACCCTAGGCCCACCCACACGTGTGTCCCTGGTGTGCTAAACGAGCGACAAAGCCGAAAGTATAGACTCGGCTCCTCGCCGTATGGTAGCGGCGTAAAGCTACTAACCTTAGTTCGCACCATGAGCCAGCAATTAAAAGAAATGGCACCGAGTTCCCGGCGCCCTTTAATGGGGCAGGGTGAAGAATCTCCGGAGGAAAACCGGCGATAAGTCACTGTCACCTCTGTCTCCGGAGGAAGAAAAGTGGATTGCGGAGACCCGTCTGGCTACGCTGAATGTATCTGGAGAAACGAATGATAAGATGGATGAAGTATGCGAAATGATGAATGATAGAGGAATAGATGTTATGTGTAAATGAGACGAACGAAGGAAAGGATGCCACTGCACATGGCATGTATACCGCTTACTGGTCTGGTGTAGACGAGACCGAGCGGGCATGCCAGGTAGTCGGTGTCATCCTTTCAGAAAAAATGGGTCAATGTGTGAAAGAGTATGAATGTGTAAGCCTGAGGCTGCTATGGATACGAATGAAAGTGGGCTTAGAAGTTGTTTGTGCTAGGGTGTACGCCCCAGATATGTGTGTAAGCCCACTTATATCCGAGAGCAGTTTTGGGACATGGTAAGGATGGTGTTGATGAAATGTAAGGGAAATGAAGATATTATTATGTTAGGAGATTTTAATGGAAGGGTTGGGGTGAAGAGGTCTGGTTATGAAAGGATATTAGAAACGTTTGGTGATGAAAGTATAAATGAAAATGGTGAAGACCTCCTCACCGTATGTGTGAAAAGAATCTTTCTTTCGCCATATAAGGATTCACATGTATACATGGGAAAGAGGTGATGATAGAAGCATGATAGATTTCATAATTGTGGATGAAAGAATGAGGAGCGAAGTGGTAGATACAAGGGTTCAACGTAAGGACGGATTATTACTTGGTCTTATGCCGAATTAATGGTCTATTCAAGAGTTGGTGGCATCGGACATCCGTGTCTACTACAGTTACAGCGTATAAGAATAGAGGTTACAAGATGAAGGTGTGAAAGAGAAGTTCAAATGTAGACTGAGAGAAAATATAAGTGGTATGGATGAATTGTGTATGAATGATTTAGGCTTGGAGACTGTGTGGTATAATGTCAAGAAAGGTTTGGTGGATGCAGCCACCAAAGTATGTGGTATAAGTAAGAGAACGAATGAAAGGAAAAATAATACGTTGTGGTGGGATGACGAGATACGGATGGAAGTTGAAGCAAAGAAGAGAGCATGGCTAGATTTACTAGCAACCAAAGCTGGTATTTCTAGAGGCAGACTTTAGACGTATAAATAGAGATAAGAAGTTGTTGAAAGGAAAAGCAAGAAAGAAAGGATAAGAATGATAGAAGGATATCTGATAACTTCCAGGCAAATATTAAAATGTTCTGGAAACTCGTAAGAACTGCCAGGAAATTCAATACAGCCTAGAATTAATGCTATATGAGACGAGAATGGCTGTATGCTAAATGATGAAGTCTCTCATTTAAAGAGATGGAAGGAATACTTTGAAAGCGTGTTTATGAGTGAAGAGTTGTCTGAATTAAGTGAAATAGAAATCTGAAAGAAGTAGAGAGAGGTAGGGATAAGTGTAGATGAAATAATGAAAGCAATGAAAAGCATGAAAGCAGGTAAGGCAGCCGGATATGATAGAGTATCACTCGAAATGCTAAGGGTTGGAGAGGAGTGGTGGCAGGCCTGCTGTACACCTTGTTTAATTTATGTTGGGAACTGAAGCGGGTACCGGAAGACTGGTGCAAAGCCGTTATAGTCCCAATATATAAGGAAAAGGGTCACAGTAGGACTGTAAAACTACCGTAGATTAGCTTGCTTAGCATTGTGGGTAAACTGTATGCTAAGGTGTTAATTGAAAGAGTTATGGAATAGAATAGAATAGAATAATTTTTATTCAATATAGATTACATGTGTAATTCTTATTGAAAGTCATTTTTTACTTTACCACTGGTTCGAAAAAACCTCTGTCCTGGGAAGAACCAGCAAGAAACCCAGCGGGACTTTTTTTTAAGTAAATTTTACATTAATGGTTGTACAAACTATTTAAGTACAAAATTTATTTTAGAAACTGCTTGGTAGCGACCACCTCATTCCCAGGGGTTATTATCAATCATGTATTCATTTATACTATAATAACCCTTTTTATACAGTTTCAGCTTAACAAAACATTTAAACTTGGTAATAGAGAGAGCCTGTACACTTTCCGGGACCTTGTTGTAATAGCGTATACATTGCCCCAAGAATGAATTACTGACTCTGTGGAGTCGAGAAACTGGTATCACTAGCTTGTGTTTGTTCCTAGTGTTTACAGAATTTATATTTTTTACTAAAACTACCTTGTTTTTGTGAACATACATTAAATTTTCGTAAATATACTGAGAGGCCAAAGTTAATATATTTATTTTTAAATTTACTCGAGACTCTCTCGGTTTTAGGTTGTAAATAGCTCTAATGGCCCTCTTCTGTAAAACAAAATAGTTTCTGAATCAGTTGCATTTCATAGCAAAATCCCATAAGACATTATGCTATGGAAATAACTGAAATAAACTAGTCTAGCTGTCTCGACACTAGTGAGACCTCTAATCTTTTTTACAGCATAGGCTGCAGAACTTAGTCTGCTTGCTAGTTTGGATATATGGGGCCCCACTGAAGCTTTGCGTCGAGTGATGCTGAGAAAACAGTGGATTCAACAGGGCTCAGTTCTTCCCATTTAAAACACATTGGTACCCAGATTTTTAACATTCGTTGTTGTAAATTTAATACATTTAGTTTTATTTCCGTTTAAATGTAGATTATTAACGTTAAACCAATGCACTAATTTTGATATAGCATTATTCACTTCTGTCACATTTAAATGATTGACGTTTAAGTTTAAAAATCAGGAGGTATCATCAGCAAATAATACTATATCATTATTATCCCTACAAGGGAAGGTAAGTCATTAATATATACCAGAAATAGGAATGGGCCGAGAATCGAGCCCTGAGGGACACCCATTAGTACAGGTGACCCGAAGAACTTTTACCATTGATAACAACTTTCTGCATTCTATTACTTAAATATGAAATAATAAGTTTAAGCTGTGTTCTTGACACCATAGTACTGTAGCTTCCTGATTAATGTCTCATGGTGAACACAGTCGAAGGCCTTGGAAAGGTAGAAACTGATGGAAAAATTTGGGATGTGCAAGCCGATTTAGAAAGGGATGGGGTGTACGGATCAAATCTTTTCCATGCGCATGATTGGTGAGAAGTTTTGGCCAAAACCAGAAAGTTTTTGTGCGTTCGTGAACTTGGAAAAGGCTTATGACAGAGTGGACAGGAATGTGTTATGGCAAACACTGAACTCATTTAGGTTGAGCGCTGGTTTGATACAGACATTAAGGTCTCTTTATAGGGACTCTAGTGCTTGTGTCAGGATCAACGGGTGTACTGGACTGGTTTGGCATCCAAAAGGTATCAGACAGGGCTGTATAGCTTCCCGTGGATGTTTAACCTATTTATGGACAGTTGTTTGCAAACTTTGAAAGTTGAAGAATGTGGGTTGAGAATGGGTGAGTTAACCGTCAAATGCCTTTTGTACGCCGATGTTCGTCATATTTGCATCGTCGGCGGCCGAGTTGCAATGATGGTAACTTTAATGAACTGGTCATTAAAAGAAAGGGTATGAAAGGAACGCAAGTAAGACGAAAGTGATGTTTTGAAAGAGAAGAAAGTAAAACATTATGTGAAATAAGAATAGAAGGGAGTTGATTGAGCAAGTGGATGAGTTTGTATATTTGGGATGTTTATTTAGGGATGGTAGATATAATAAGGATATAGAACGACGAGTGAACGCAGGAAATAGAGTGAAAGGGCTCTACTCGCTATTATTAAGAGTCAGAATGTGTCAAAAGGCACGTTTAGCAATTCATAATGCTGTGTTAGTCCCTACTTTAATGTATGGTAGTGCAATTTGGGTCTGGCAGAAGAAGCATGAGAGTAGAATAAATGCTGTAGAAATGCGGTCATTAAGGAGTATGCTAGGGCTGAATCTGAATGACAGGGTGAGAAATAGTGTGATAAGTGAAAAGTGTGGTTTGCAAGATGACGTTGTGACCAGGATTAAGAAAGGAATGCTTCGGTAGTTTGGTCATGTAGAAAGAATGAACGAGGAAAGAGTGACAAAGAAAATTTATGTTGCAGAAGTGAACGGCAGAGTTGGAAGGACGCCTAGACGAAGGTTTATTGACCAAATTGGCGATATATTGAAAATCGGCCAGATAAGGAGAAGTCCGCAGTCTCTGCTTACCCTCTGGGTGACAGGCGTGAGTGTTTATGTATGTTTTGTGTATTCAATCAGAAATAGCCCTCAATCAAAATTTCTTAAATTATGTTGTGTGGTCTGACAAGACAAATTTCAGTAATAATAGAATGTATAATAGGCGTAATAATCATTATTGGTCCAGAAAATCCTCTTCGTGTTCACAAAAGTAACAATCAAGTGAAATTTTCGTTTAATGTTTGGTGTGGCATCAGGAGAAACATGGTTCTGATGGTGTACGTGTTTGAAGGACACCTGAATACAAGAAAATAAATAGAAAAATAATTTCAACGTCTGGATCCAGATCTTACGCCACTGGATTTTTTTGTGGGGCGTTCTTGAGTAGAGGTTCAAGATGTTATCAAGAAAATTCATTACAAAACATTGCAGATGGTTACACGAAATGAATTTCTGAAAAGATTCAATCTCTGGATTCAAGAAAATGGTTCGCATTTCGAGAAACTTATCAGTTAATTTTTAAAAATATTGTAATGAAATTATAATTTTAATTATAAACATTAATGGAAATTAATTATAAAAGTTTATTTCATCTATCCATCCACCCAACCATTTATCCATCCATTCCAACCTATAAAAGTCCACAGCTGAATAGACCTCAATCATAAATTGCCTCATAAGGGGGAATTTTTCCAAAGTTGCCAAGCTTGGCAGGTGAGTTAGAAACCGATATTTTCACGCCTCACAACGCGCGAGCGTGTTAATTATTAGTACGGCTATCAGTTAGTCTGTGCACTTGTTTGTCTTCACGTTTCAGAAACATATACGCAAAGAAATTAAATAAATCTTTCTGAATAAGTTTCCATTTATCCTCAGGATGATCCCTATTGCTGGTTGTTATCAGAGTTATAGACGTTTCATCATCATCATCAACATTACAGCCCTTCACAAGTCCACTGCTGAACATAGGCCTCCCCAAGGAATGCCACAAAGCACGGTCCTGAGCCACCTGCATCCATCGACTTCCTGCATGTCTTACCGGGTCGTCACTCCATCTAGTGGGGGAACGCTCTAGACTTCGTCCGCCGGTGCGAGACCGCCACTCGAAAACCTTTCTTCCCCTTTGGTTGTCGGTTCTTCGAGTTATATGGCCGGCCCATTGCCACGTCAGCTTACTAATCCGTTGGACTATGTCGGTCACTCTGGTTCTACTGTGGATATTCTCATTTCTAAGTTTATGACGCAGAGAAACCCCGACCATAGCCCTCTCCATAGCTCATTGAGCGACCTTGAGCTTCCTCATATGGCCAGCAGTGAAGGACCAAGTCTCAGATCCATAAGTTATCACTGGCAACACGCACTGGTTGTACAGTCTCGTTTTCAAGTTTTGTGCTATACCTGACGAGAAGATGGGGCGTAATTTCCCGAACGCTGCCCAGCCAAGTTGAATCCGTCAATTGACCTCTCGGTCGAAGTTGGACTTACTTAGTCGGACTATTTGTCCCAGGTAAACATACTCGACAATAATTCGAGCAAAGTGCTCCCAACAACTACCGCATAGGTGTGACATGGACGTTATACATGATCTTTGTTTTGTCCATGTTCATCTTGAGACCCAGTTGGGAGGCAACTACGAGGCTCATTGAGCTTTAGTGCTTAGAGATCCTGCAGCGATTCTGCCATAAGGAATATATCTTCGGCGAATCGAAGAGTGATGTACTCGCCGTTGATGTTAATACCGTATTGTTTCCAGTCCAGTAGCTAAAAACGTGTTCCAATGCAGCGGTGAAGAGTTTCGGGATATAACGTCAACCTGTTTTACACCTCTCTGCAGTTGAATAGGTTTCGTATTTCGGTTCTGTACTCGGATAGCCACCGTAGCCTTACTGTACAAACACTTCAGCACTTCGATATACCGACAGTCAACTTCACACCGTTGAAAGGACTGTAACACCGCCCAAATTTCGATTGAATCGAAGGCTTTCACAGCCCACATACGCTAGATAGTGGCAAATTGTACCTCGGACTATTGCGTTAATTTGCCGAAGGGTATGTGGTCCACGGTGTTGCCTCTCGGAAACCGGTTTGTTCGGGAGGCTGGAAGTCGTCGAGTTTGCATGCGAGACGATTTTAATGACTCTCAAAACAGCATGGAGACGCCACTCAGAAGGGAAATCGGTCTGTAGTATTTCAAGAGAGCGTTGTCGCCTTCTTGAAGAACAAGACCGCGATCACTGAGACATCACTGAACAGTTGTCGTCTGGTCGCCATAATGAAGTCAATCGAATTTTTTGTCGGACCGTCGGGGTATCTCGACCTCCTCGAACTCGACCAGGTTCACTTCTTGTGTGGCCGCTTCTAGACCTCATAGATGTTTAATGATATTTATTTTTTTCATCAAAATTAAATGAAATTTGGATGAAAAAAATGAAGACGCTCATGAGGCGTGCACTTTTGGATTTTCCAAACTATTTTATATTCAGCTGTTATCTGGAAGATGTTGTTGGCCATCTCCTGTTTCAGTTTCCCTCTTTCGCCTCTTACGATACAATTAATTCGATATAATTTTCTAGGACACTTCTTTTTGAATTCTTCAGTATTGAACGATTGCTTGGAGGAGCTTCGCTACTTAGCGATAAGACTGCCGATTATACCCTTTTTAGATTATAATATTGTTTGTAATCATTTGTTCTAATTATGTGCAATAATGAGTTATTTACCTACTCGTAGGTACATGTCTTTTAGGTTAATTTGATGGGTACGAATTGCTAGATTTCGTGGCCTTCTTTAATTGTAAGCTACAATGTTTATTCGAGACATTAATTAAATAAAATAGTGACTGTATATTTTTTTGCATTTTAGTTGGTTCGAATCCCGGCTCAGGTAGGCGGTTTAAAAAATGTTTTAATGTGGTGGATTCTTATATTTTAATAAAAGTAATGTTTCCTTTGAGTGAAAATTGATGTCTTCAATATTTAATATACTTTTCCTCCATGGCCCATCCATGAAATTTTGATATTTTCTCTATTATAAAGAAAAACTGTCTAAAATGACTAAGCTGAAGCTTAATTATTAGTCTTTAAAAGTCATCTTTCTAAATTAAGCAAAAGTAATTTTACCAAAAAAGTAGATGAATTTCAACATTTATTTTCGAGCCACTTCAATTAAAATGTTAATTACTAATTAAAGAGAAAGCACCAGCTGAACTTTCTTGCACTAGAGGAGTCTGGGATTTTTAAGAGAAAAGTATTGGTTATCCTCAAACTTGTTTGAACTTGTCTATTTGTGAAATAATAAAACTTTTTGCATGCCTCTTAAAATTATTGATTAGCAATAGACATTTAAAAAATTATTTATTATTTTTTTATGCAAATGAGTATACACTTGAGAAAGAAATACGGAGCGCCGCTACGCACATTTTAAGTGAGGCAAAAACCATGCTCAACTTAATGTAATAACGCACTCACTAAAATCATTTGGAACTAACAACATGGTATTAAGTAGCTATATGTGCGTCGAGCAGTGAACTTTTTTGGACTGATAAAGTGTGGGTCAAGAAGATGAGCATGGTTTCGGCATCAGTTGTAAACGCGACAGTTTCTTTTTGTATGGAGAATGGGCCCACCACAAATTTTAGAGAAACTCAATGAAATTTATGTCGATTTATTTCCTTATAATCTATAGATTACAAAATTAATATTTGTTTTATCTAATGGGAATTCTGAGAAATTAAAAATTAAAATATGAATATCACAATAACTCTAAAACAAACTAAAAGCGATTATTCTAGTAGTTTTCACCGCTATTATTAGTTAGAATTGTGTATATAGAATATTATAGCTTAATAATTAATATTATTAAACAAAGTTGTAGGTACAGTCAGCAATTATAGATACTTTAAGATTGATGGAAAATCCTTTTAGCTGTCCCGGCAAAACAGTGCACAGACAAAGAAACGTGGTGTGGAGACTATTTTTTTACAGGTATTGATTGATTAGTGAATATACACATCACAAACACCATTACAGTAATTAAATAAATATGTTTAAAGCCAAGATGAATAACGGATAATATGTCTATTTATAATTTTACCTTTAAATGCCATAGTAAGAAAGCTGTTTTGGACTGGTTGTATAAGGACAAACACAAAGTAAAATGTCACTGCATATATTGTTGTAATTATTTCCAAAGCAGTCTGTTAATAGTGGAACAAACATAGACAGATGCGGTGTCAAGAATTTGTTTTAATATGT
Source organism: Parnassius orleans (assembly GCA_029286625.1). Classification (NCBI taxonomy): domain Eukaryota; kingdom Metazoa; phylum Arthropoda; class Insecta; order Lepidoptera; family Papilionidae; genus Parnassius; species Parnassius orleans. The sequence continues at coordinate 458,199 of JAGSMP010000231.1, read as the reverse complement.
TTTGGTTGATTAGTAAAAGTGCAGTGTGTAAACTTTGTTTTAAAATATATTAACTGATTAGTTATCATACCCCAAACACCATTAAAGCCAAAATGACTAGGTAATATCATGTTTATCTATGTTATTACACACTGATAAATAAGAAGGTGCATTTTAAACTGGTTGTGTAAGGATAACAAAAAAAAGTATAATTTAATTGTATTTATTATTGTCAGTCATTATCATTTCAAAAGATATTTTCAAAATAACTTGATAATAACATAAATCAAAAGGATGTTTTTAATGTTATGAGATATGATATAAGACTGTTGTATTCAATATCCAGATACTTTTTGTCTCTGCCTACGAGCAGCTCTGCAAGATTTCAGCCTACAAGACATACACATTTATTCTAAGCGATCCACCTGAAAAAGTTAATGAATATTGTATAAGACTGACAACAAAATACTGACAGAAATATGGAAATGTAGTTTATAAACATTGGAGTATAGTATATATAATATATATACTATACATTGGAGTATATATATATATTATATATACTATACTCCAATGTCTATAAACTATTTCCATATTTCTGTCGTATTTTGTTGTCTCTATATGTTAAATAAATAAGAAATTAATAAATGATTTATTATATTTACGTGAACAATGTGTAGCATTGAATAAAACTACTTTTACGGATTATATCGCGTTTAATTAACTTATTTTTATTTCCCGATGTTTCAGGTGCTTTACAGCACCCACGGTCACGGGGATTGAGGTAATTGACGTCCGATGTCAGAGTTAATCCGGAGTACCTTCAGCTTTTTCAATTATTAATTTTGGTCCGATCTACGCAGTATGAACTAACTGTGTCTTGAAGTCTTGCAGTGGTATGCTTGTGTTTAGTTTTAATTTTATAATTACAGGATCTCAAGCAGGTGGTAGCATCCAGCCTCCTCCCTATTGAAATTAGGATGTTTTTTAATTTCAATAGCCTCACATATCATCCTTGGCAGGAATCGATGTCCTTTCGCGAGAATCTGTGGTTTATCAAATCTAATGTAATGGCGGGGGCCTAGGATATGATCACAAACTGCAGACTTCCCGGAACGTTGGTGCTTCACGTCAGCTATGTGTTATTTTACGCGGTTTTGATAGACCGTTTTGTTTGCCCTATATATGAGAGACCATATTCACAATCAAGCTTGTACACTCCTGCATCTTGTAGAGGAATATTGCACTTGACGTATGGTAAGAACTGACTAATCTTCTTCGGCGGCTTGAAGAATGTTCTAATAGAAGCTCGCTCAAGATGTAGCCAATCTTGTCTGTGACACCTCTGACATATGGTAGTACAGCAGGCACACGCTCGACTGGCCGGCTTCACTCGGTCACCTGGCCTCCGAGCTTCATCACGTCAAGCAGGTTCTGCACGACAACAAGCTTCGGGTCCCGCGCCTACGTCACAGTGACCGAGTGAAGAAGTCTGCAGTTTGTGATCATATCCTAGGCCCCCGCCATTACATTAGATTTGATAAACCACAGATTCTCGCGAAAGAACATCGTTTCCGCCAAGGATGATATGTGAGGCTATTGAAATTTAAAACATCCTAATTTCAATAGAGAGGAGGCTGGGTACTACCACCTGCTTGGGATCCTGTAATTAATAAAATTAAAACTAAACTCAATCACACCACTGCAAGACTTCAAGACACAGTAAGTTCATTCTGCGTAGATCGGACCAAAATTAATAATTGAAAAGCTGAAGGTACTCCGGATTAACTCTGACATCGGGACGTCAATCACCTCAGTCCTCAGACCATGGGTGCTGTAAAGCACCTGAAACGTCGGAATTAATAAAATAAGTTAATTAAACGCGATGTAATCCGTAAAGTAGTTTTATCAATGCTACACATTGTTCGCGTAAATATAAGAAATCATTTAATAATTTCTTATTTATTTAACATACAGGAGAGACAACAAAATACTGACAGAAATATGGAAATGTCTTAATTCCATCTTAGTCCACAGAGGTGAAAAACGAATCTACATTTTGATTCTTATCAATGATATTATTATAAAGATGTAGGTGTCTATGAACTACAGTATATAATAATTTATCTTTTATACTAGTAATCCTTGAAGTTACTACTATAAAAAGATAAATTATTATTTCTTATCTACTCAATCATCCGTGACTATATACGTATTATTATAAAAAGACTTACGTCCGTTGTTACTAAGGTATCCAAACTTACAGAGCTTTGCGCCGTCGTAAACCCACTAAAAGATTTGTTTATCGTCTGTGAATTCAAAATATACGGTGGTTATGATGCAGTGTGATGGCAGCGTAAGATAGTTCATTGGCTCACAGCATCTTTTCAGCTTAATACTGCTGTGTTTCGTGTGGTGATTGTAGAGAACTGGATTTGTTTTTTGTTGATTTTGTTTTTACAGGATATTCCATCTTAGTCCTCAGGAGTGGCAACACATCTGCATTTTGATTCTTAATCGAGCATAAAGGTTGGTGTCTATGGGCCACAGTATACACTAGCCATCAGGTGGAATGTGCTTCATTTAAAAAGAAACGGCTAAACTAATTTAAATGATTATTCTTTTATTAAAAATTTTAAAGTTCAGGTGCGATCCCATATAATTTTTTAAGGAAGTACTCACCCCCAAACGGAAAAATAGTCGATGAAGTTTGTGATGTAACTATTACTATGATATTCTAGTTATTAACTTGAACTTGTGATATTTCTTAGACCACCTAAAACGGAGTGAAAAAATTAAACTTTTAAAAAAGTAAAAACCGACTCTAAATATACAAAAAGAACAAAGTTATTTCAACATAATTGATTCTTCACTTCAGAATATAATATGGGAAGTTATTTTATTCTTTTTCGTTTTTTGAAGATAGCATAAACTTTAAAATAGCAATATTGCATTAAATACTAGCGATACGCCCTAGATTCGTACGGATGATTTCTGGATCTCAATAACAGCGCCACTTACTGGGTCCAATTATAGTTCTAAGCCATTCTTGAATCAATTTAATCACACACACAAAATTTCATCAAAATCGGTCTAGCTGTTTAGGAGTTTAGTCACATACACACGGACAGTAAATTATATATATATATATATATAGTAAAATTATATATATATATATATACTATTATTATATATATATATATATATATATATATATATATATATATATATATATATATATATATATATTAATAATAGTGTTTTCTTTTGTTTTCTTGATCTTTAATTTATCTTCTATTTACATTAAAATAGAGTGCGTTAAGTAGCATTGACGAGCTTGAACCTTGAATGCTCGTACGTCTTAGTGTTCTTTGCGATGAGAAAAATGTACTCCAATACACTGATCTACAGCACGGTTGATGTTCCAACTGCAAATGTAAAATTTCCAATCGCAAAAATAATTTGTTTTATATATGCGTTGAAAGTACATTTTATTCACAATACTTTACAATATATACGTTACAATACATACACATAAAAATTCACATTATACGCTAAGATTACTCAGCGACAACTGTTAGTGTGCGTGAGTTTTGGTAACGCGGTCACTGGACTGCTGCGTTGAAATGTTTAGAGCTGTGAGGAGACCTTGCTTCTTGCTAACTTTCATGATTTTAAATCAACGGGAAATATCAAAATATGTGACATATAAATGGCCATATTATCTTTTGGTTGCGTAAACTTGAACCATACATTAAAGTAGGGACTAACACAGCATTGTGAATTGCCATACGTGCCTTTTTGGATACATTCTGACTTTCCACAATAGATTGTAGAGCCCCATTTACTTTATTTCCTGCGTTCACTCGTCGTTCTATATCCTTATCATATCTAACATCCCTGCTAAATACATATCCCAAATACACAAACTCATCTACTTGCTCGACACCCTTCTATTCTTATTTCACATAACGTTTTGCTTTCTTCTCTTCAAAACCATCACTTTCATCTTACTTGAGTTCACTTTCATTCCCCTTTCTTTTAATGACCTGTTCATTAATGTAACCATCATTTGCAACTTGCCACCGACGACGCAACTATGACTTGATCATCGGCGTACAAAAGGCATTTGACGGTTAACTCACCTGTTCTTAACCCGCATTCTTCAACTTTCAAATTTTCCAAACAACTGTCCATAAATAGGTTGGACAGCCACGGGAAGCCACACAGCCCTGTCTGACAACTTTATGGATGCCAAACCAGTCATAGTAGGCCCTGTTTATCCTGACACAAGCACTGGAGTCCCTATACAGAGACTTCAATGCCTGTATAAACCCAGCGCTCAACCCAAATGAGTTCAGTGTTTCATAACACATCCCTGTCTACTCTGTCATAATCCTTTTCCAAGTCCACGAACGCACAAAAGCCTTTTGGCCAAAACTTCTCCGCGATCATGCGCATGGAAAAGACCTCATCCGTACATCCCATTCTTTCTAAATCCGCTTGCACATCCCAAATTTTTTCATCAGTATCTTTCATAACTCTTTAATTAGCACCTTAGCATAAAGTTTTTCCACAATGCTAAGATGGCTGATACCACGGTAATTTTACAGTCCTGTTGCGATCCTTTTCCTTATATATTAGGACTATTACTTTGCACCAGTCCCGGTACCCGCTTAAGTTCCCAACAAATAAACAACAAGGTGTACAGCATGTCTGCCACCACTCACCTCCAGCCCATAGCATTCGAGTGATACTCTATCATATCCGCCTTACCTGCTTTTCATACTTTTTATTGCTTTCATTATTTAATCTATACCTATATCTCTATCTCTTTCCACTTCTTTCAGATTTCTATTTCATTTAGTTCAAACGTCTCATCACTCATAAACACGCTTTCAACGTATTCCTTCCATCTCCTTAAACTCGAAACTTCGTCATTCAGAATACAGCCATTTTGGTCTCGTATAGCATTCATTCTAGGCTGTTTGAATGTCCCCTGTTAGTTTTTACGTTCTTAAAACGTACAAAAACAGATTTTCTCACATACTTTGTATTTTAAATACATAAACTGAACATAGACAAATATCCAGACCCGAAAAAATTACTTGCAGGCCATACAAGCACTTGTTCCGTGCGAAATTCAAACCCGCGGTCCTGCAGCGCAGCAAAAAAAGGCTCAGCCACTGCGCCACGGAACCTTCGCAGTATGAGTAGATAATAAATGTTCTACAAATCTTACATTCTCAAGTTACCTTTACCGTTACAGCTCGTTACGTTTCAAAATTCTACTGCTGAACAAAGGCCTCCTCCATAGAATGCCTCATAGTGAGGATATTTGCCATAGTTGCCGCGCTTGGCAAGCGGGTTGGCAACTGCAGTTTTTTTTTTGTTTTTTTATTAGCAAGGCGCTGCCTATCTTCTGGTTTGTTTCCCTCTGCCGCCTCTTACGATATTCACGGTATGATATGGCGCAGTGGATATTCTTACGGTCTACATTTGTAAGTACTAAGTAGCAATCCTATATAGTTTACTTCATACGTAAAATACCGAGACTGATGACGGGCAACAGGAACAAAACGCCAGCCATGCGTGACGATTACAAACTCCTTCTACATATTACAACCACTTCTGGCTGATGATGATTAAAAAGAAGCAGACTCAACAATAGTTTTCGATGGAAGGAATGTCCTGCAAGTGTCTCATTTTACTTAACTAAGAGTCAACGAATCCTTAGTATGTTACTAATTTTAGTCATCATCGTTTTTATCCAAATATTACATTTTGTTTATTTTGATTCACCTTCGTGTATTGACTTGATTATGTAGCAATATTTTTTTTTACTTTTTTATAGAATAGGGGTGACATACGAGCACACAATCCACCTGATATTAAGTAGATGCTGTGGTCCATAGACATCTAAATTTTTATCCTCCATTAATAATCAAAAATGTGCTTTGACACCACTGACGACTAAGATTGAATGCTTCGTTTCCAGTAAAAATGGTCTCCGCTTCTCAACATTCACTATACGAAACATGGCATTAAGATGCTATTTTACGATGGTATTCTGTGAGTGCGTGGTCCTCCCCTGTCGAACCGAATAATTCGTGCTAAAACTAAAATATAGCTGCAGCGTGGCTCTACCTCGTATAAAATACACTTATTACAAGTTGGTGCTTGACACGAATCTCACCTGTTGGTAGGTGGCCATAAAAGCCTCTTGCCTTGAAGACACCCAGACTGTGATCGGACGGAAAGACAGACGCAAGAAAATAACTCACTGCCTTTCGAAATTAAATTATAAAGTAGATATACATTGTTTTAAGTATAGTCACTATACATAGCATGCTATGAAATTATAATGCACTGAACCGCATGAAGTAATAAGAGTGCGTTCTTTTATTAAATCTTTGGCATTTTCCTTGATGAAATATTTTTTTATAATAAAATATGTAAATAAATACAAATCGTGATGGAGCCTATGTTTTGGCAAGGTTATTTTAATTAAAATTATTTAATTAATTTTTTACCGGTTATGGTCATTCTTTTCCATCATAAAATTGGTCTCAATCGAAAAAAAATATATAGAAAATGCCACAGCATGGTTGACTACCTTTTTCCATGCAACAATACTTGTCTACCAGGTGTAAACAGGTAAACTGATATAGTAATTTACCGTCATTCTTTTTCCTAAAAATTAAATGTGTAAATATAGATATTTTAATTGCGAACCCACTGGTATATGTTTGAATTTTCAAATCGTGGCAAGACTAGTTATTGACACGATTTAACGTGTCAATAATTTTATTTTAAAGTAGAGCGTGACAGAGAACACTATATAATATTATATTATTATATGCGGTAGGGAATGATGCACGATAGCAGCTGCGCGTGAGACGCTAGCCGGAAAAGAGAAAGGCGCGCGTTCAGTTCTCTGTGTAATAGAGAAAGATAAATATATTCTCCCACAGTAAATTATTCTGGACTCTGGAGTAGACCACGTTTTCAATATATATGTTTTTTAATATATATGTTTCTCAACATGCTCTACTGCATCGAACATTTATTAATGTATTGTGTTGAAAGTTTACAATAAAAAAAACAGTGTTTCTTATGTGGTGAAAAATTAAAAAATTATGATTTTGATGAACAATTTTTTTATAAATTGTTATTTGAATATTCAATTCCGTAAAGAAAGTGGCTTTAAGTATGGTGATGTTCTTTTAACCAAAGAGTCTTTGGCTGATTTAGGTTTTCACAGAGCATGCTATCAAAAAGTAACTGCCTTACGGGAAAATACAATAAAAAATACTTAATATTTGTAAAAATTTTTGAAGTTAGTAAAAAATTTAATAATTTATAATTTTTATAATTTAATAACATATTTAATTTTACAAGTTAAAATTTATAAGAACAGATTTAACCGTTCGACAAATATTAATGACATAAAAATAAAAAAATCAAAGACAAAAAAGAAAGAAAAATATCAGATAAAAATTAAAAATGCTAATAAATTTCTCTCGGGATATTTATCGTCACAAAAAACTGTAAGTATAACTTCTCTAATTTTTTTTATATTTGGGTGATTGTAAGTTTTTGGATGCATTTTTATAGAATATTAATTTTTTAACCTGATATGCGTGTTAAACTTTTTTTATCTGTCAGAAAAATTCGCACTCATGAAAAGCACAATGCCCCAGAAGATATAGAACCACGCCCCACCTAAAAGTGTGAGATACACCAATGCCGTATGCGTCATTTTTTTGCTGTTTTATTACTTTATTCAAATTGTATAAGTCAAAGTTTCTAGAACTTGTGAATATTTTTAAATTGAAGTTTTGTAATTACATTTGCCAATTTTCGGTGGGAGAGTATATTTATCTTTCTCTATAACACAGAGAACTGAATGCGCGCATTTCTCTTATCCGGCAAGCGTCTCACGCGCAACTGCCATCGTGCATCCTTCCCTACCGCTATAATAATATATTATATAGAGTTCTCTGTCACGCTCTACTTTAAAATAAAATCATTGAAGCATTAAATCATGTCAATCACTAGTCTTGCCACGGTTTGAAAAGTCAACCATATATATACAATTGATTCGCAATAAAATATCTATATTTACACATTTAATTTTAAGTATTTTGGTATTGTTGCATGGAAAGAGGTATTCAACCATGCTGTGGCATTTTCTATATATATATATATTTCGATTGAAACCAATTTTATCAAGAAAAGAATGACGCTTGTTGAATAGCCTTACAAAACATAGGCTGTCCATCATCCTGATTTCTATTTATTTATGTATTTTATTTTAAAAAAACTATTTCATTAAGGAAAAGAATGAGGGGGTATTTTTTAAGCCGGATCTTAGACTATTAGGCAAACCTTATTCAAGTCACGACCTTACATAATCTCACGCAGCATTTTGAAAGTGCCACTTGAACCGTATAGAGTTTCCTGTGTCGGACCAACAGCTGCATAATTATCAAGGTTGTTGTTATCCCTATATCGCTTCTAAACTCGTCGCTTTTAAAATTAATTGGTATTTGGTCCGGTAATAATCTCGTAAATTAATTTTATATTAATCTTTTCTGATTGGCCAAACATTAGCGTAGAACAAAATTGTTTTACACCTTTGCAGAAGTTCGAGTTAATTAAAATAGCTTTGCATAGTTTATTTTATTTTTATTGGAAAGAGAACTTTATGTAAATGGAATAAATATTGCTTTCAATTGTTGCATTTTCCAGTTTGAAATTGGTTCTGAATTCACAAAAATTTAAGTTAGCGAAAGCCAGTTATTCAGAAAGCCGGGATTGGTCATTCACTGTAAGCCCTATGAGGAAGTTCAAGGTCGCTAAGTGAGCAATGGAGGGGGCTTTGCGCAGAGTTTCTCTGCGCGATAGACTTCTTAATGACCTCCTCGTTAATTAGTATAACTAGAGTAACCAACATAGTGCAACAGATCGGAAAGTTGAAATGGCAATGGACTGGCTATATAGCTCGAAGAACCGACAACCGATGGAAAAGAAAGCTCTTCGAGTAGTAACCGCACACCGATAAACGAATTGTACGGCATCCTCCACTAGATAGAGTGATGACATGGTAAGAGACGCAGGAAGTCGATGTATACAGGAGGCTTGGGGAAAGCGTAGGTTAACAACCCTTAATCGACGAGCATGTGTGTGCGTATATGTTAAAGAAGTGCCAAACGGAAGTCCGCAGTCTCTGCCTTCCTCTCTGGGTGACAAACGTGAGAGTTTATTTATGTATGTATGTACTCAAAGCTGTAAGAAATTTATTTTATAGACTAAAATTGTAGTATATTGAAGCCCGTTTTCTGTCTCGGGCTGACCTGTAGTGTGGGTCACAGTATCCACTAATGTAATACCTATTATAAATTTAAGTCAGTAATAAATATAACTTGGAATAGAAAGGTCTCAATCAATCACGTCTTTACATGGCGACCCTGCCTGTAGGTGCGCTTGACTCCGCTCCCCGCGTATACCGGCACCGGCTGGCCACCTATAGTAATAAACTCATAACAAATATACGACTTTTTTTATTTATTTAGGATAACTACAGCCTTATAATATTATAAAAATCAAATTTTACAAATAATTATAAAGTTCGGCCAATAACAGCTATCCGCTAACTTTACTTAATATGAATATGTGCTAACAAAACCCTCGAAATATTATAATTATAAATAATAAAAAAATAAAGAATAAATAAAGAGCTCTCTCACTAAATATGCATCACTTAAACAACGTTATAATTACATACACAACATAATATTATCTAATGATATATAATAATACAAAATTATACTTTGAGAAGTGTAATATATGTATAATATGAATTTTAATCCAAAATTTAAAATGCACTAGTAATAAAACAAGAAATAAAAACAATTGTGTATATTTAAGTGAAATTAAGCTTAATGTTTTGTTTAAATGTGTCCTTAGAGCCAATGAAGGGATCAGCTCCTGTAAACTTAGTATTATAAGTTCTTAATATTCTAGTAAAAACCGCATTTTGACCGTAGTTCGTTGGGTGAAAGGGAACATGGAACAAAGAAGTATGTCTAGTGCGGCGCGAAGGAACCCGCAACGACACGTGTTCTAACAATTCAGGACAGTTTAGTCGTCCGCGCAAGATATAGTACAGCAGACCCATGTCCATCAGATCACGACGTTCTTCAAGCGTAAGTAGACCAAACATGCGACAATTATCCACATACGACTCAGAAGATTTTTTACATTTGTAACATAGATGTTTAATAAAGGTTTGTTGTATGCGCTCAAGACGCTTCTTATAAACAGCATAATATGTTGGAAACCACACAGAGCTTGCATATTCCAAAACACTACGCACATATGCGTAGTATATTGCGCACTCCTAAAAAGTTGGCAAGTACGGATGACAAATCCTAGACTTCTGTAAAATATATCTGCAATCGTATTTATGTGAGATGAAATAAGCATTTTAATGTCGAGCCAAACTCCCAAGTCACACACAACACTGACTCTCTCAACTACAATATTATTGAAATTATACGCGTATGTAATCGGATTATAATTTAATGTATCGAGATGAGTCGCTCGCGTCCGTAGGCTTTGACAACCTAATCCTAGGCCCACCCTACACGTGTCCCCCGGGTGGTGCTAAACGAGCGACAAAGCCGAAAGTATAGACTCGGCTCCTCGCCGTATGGTAGCGGCGTAAAAGCTACCAACCCTTAGTTCGCACCATGAGCCAGCAAGTAAAAGAAATGACCCCAAGTTTCCGGCGACGTTTAATGAGGCAGGGTTGCAAAGAATCTCCGGGAGGAAAACCGGCGACGAGGTTTGCCACCCATCACGTTCTGTCTCCCGGAGGGGCGAAAAGTGGATTACGGAGGCCCGTCTGGCTACGCTGAATGTATGTGGAGCAATGAATGATAAGATGGATGAAGTATGCGAAATGATGAATGATAGAGGAATAGATGTGTTATGTGTAAATGAGACGAAACGAAAGGGAAAGGATGCCACTGCACAGGGCATGTAAACCGCTTACTGGTCTGGTGTAAACGAGACCAAGCGGGCATGCTAGGGAGTCGGTGTCATCCTTTCAAAAAGAATGGGTCAATGTGTGAAAGAGTATAAATGTGTAAGCCCAAGGCTGCTATGGATAAGAATGAAAGTGGGCTTAAAGAAGTTTTTTGTGCCAGGGGTGTACGCCCCAGATATGTCTAAGCCTACTTATATCCAAGAGCAGTTTTGGGACATGGTAAGGATGGTGTTGATGAAATGTAAGGTAAATGAAAATACTATTATGTTAGAAGATTTTAATGGAAGGGTTGGGGTCAAGAGGTCTGGTTATGAAAGGATATTAAGAACGTTTGGCGATGAAAGTATAAATGAGAATGGTGAAGACCTCCTCACCGTATGTGTGGAAAAGGATCTTTTTGTGACGAACACTTTCTTTCGCCATAAGAGGATTCACATGTATACATGGGAAAGAGGTGATGATAGAAGCATGATAGATTTCATAATTGTGGATGAAAAAATGAGGAGCGCAGTGGTAGATACAAGGGTTTACCGGGGGTCCAGCGTAGGGACGGATCATTACTTGGTTTTATGCCGAATTAATGATCTATTCAAGCGTTGGCGGCATCGGACATCTGTGTCTACCACTGCGTTACAGCGTACAAGAACAGAGAGGTTACAAGATGAAGGTGTGAAAGAGAAGTTCAAATGTAGACTGAGAGAAAATATAAGTGGTATGGATGAATTTTGTATGAATGATTTAGGCTTGGAGACTGTGTGGTATAATGTCAAGAAAGGTTTCGTGGATGCAGCCACCGAAGTATGTGGTGTAATTAAGAGAACGAATGAAAGGAAAAATAATACGTTGTGATGGGATGATGAGGTACCGATGGAAGTTGAAGCAAAGAAGAGAGCATGGCTAGATTTACTAGCAACCAAAGCTGGTAATTCTAACGGTATGATTGATGAGATTGAAAGAAAAAAGGCAGACTTTGGACGTATAAATAAGAGAGTAAAAGAAGTTGTTGATAGGAAAAAGCAAGAAAGAACGGATAAGAATGATAGAAGGATATCTGATAACTTAAATTATATTAAAATGTTCTGGAAACTCGTAAGAACTGGCAGGGGAAATTCAATACAGCCTAGAATAAATGCTATACGAGACGAGAATGGCTGTATGCTGAATGATGAAGTTTCTAATTTAAAGAGATGGAAGGAATACTTTGAAAGCGTGTTTATGAGTGAAAAGTCGTCTAAATTAAGTGAATTAGAAATTGCGAAAGAAGTTGAGAGAGGTAGGGAGATAAGTGTAGATGAAATAATGAAAGCAATGAAAAGCATGAAAGCAGGTTAGGCAGCCGGATATGATAGAGTATCACTCGAAATGCTAAGGGCTGGAGAGGGAGTGGTGGTGGTACACCTTGTTTAATTTATGTTGGGAACTGAAGCGGGTACAGGAAGACTGGTACAAAGCCGTTAAAGTCCCAATATATTAGGGAAAAGGGTTACAGCAGGACTGTAAAAACTACCGTGGCATTAGCTTGCTTTGCGTTGTGGGTAAACTGTATGCTAAGGTGTTAATTGAAAGAGTTATGGAAGAAACTGATGGAAAATTTGGGATGTGCAAGCTGGATTTAGAAAGGGATGGGGTGTATGGATCAAGTCTTTTCCATGCGCATGATTGCGGAGAAGATTTTGGCCAAAAAGCAGAAAGTTTTTTGTGCGTTCATGGACTTGGAAAAGGCTTATGATAGAGTGGACAGGAATGTGTTATGGCAAAGACTTAACTCATTTGGTTTGAGCGCTGGTTTGATACAGGCATTAAGGTCTCTTTATAGGGACTCTAGTGCTTATGTCAGGATCAATGGGGTCTACTCAGTCTAGTTTGGCATTCAAAAAGGTGTCAGACAGGGCTGTGTAGCTTCCCTGTGGTTGTTTAACCTATTTATGGACAGTTGTTTGCAAACTTTGAAAGTTGAAGTATGTGGGTTGAGAATGGGTGTGTTAACCGTCAAATGCTTTTGTACGCCGATGATGAAGTCATATTTGCATCGTCGGCGGCCGAGTTGCAAATGATGGTTACTTTAATGAACTGGTCATTAAAAGAAAGGGGTATGAATGTGAACGCAAGTAAAACGAAAGTGATGGTTTTTGAATTAGAAGTAAGTAAAACTTAATGGGAAATAAGAATAGACGGGGAGATGATTGAGCAAGTGAATGAAGCGGACGAGTGAATGCAGGAAATAGAGTGAATGGGGCTCTACACGCTATTATGAAAAGTCAGAATGTGTAAAAAAACGCACGTATGCCAATTCATAATGCTGTGTTAGTCCCTACTTTAATGTATGGCAGTGAAAGTTGGGTTTGGCAGAAGAAGCATGAGAGTAGAATAAATGCTTTAGAAATGTGGTCATTAAGGAGTATGCTAGGGCTGAATCTGAATGACAGGGTGAGAAATAGTGTGATAAGATAAATGTGTGGTTTGCAAGATGACGTTGTGACCAGGATAAGAAAAGAATGCTTCGGTGGTTTGGTCATGTAGAAATAATGAACGAGGAAAGAGTGACAAAGCAAATTAATGTTGCAGAAGTGAACGGAAGAGTCGGGAAGGGACGCCCTAGACCAAGGTTTATCGACCAAATTGGCGATATATTGAAAATGGGCCATATTAGGAGTACCCTTAACCGACGAGCGTGTATGCGTAGATATATGGATGTAAAGGAGGCGAGAGAAGTGTGTCAGGATCGTGCCAAATGGAAGTCCGTAGTCTCTGCCTACACCTCTGGGTAACAGGCGTGAATGTTTATGTTATGTTTTTTATTTAATCGGATTATTTTTTCGTGTATAACTAATAAATTGGAAATTTTTGATGTTGATTGTAATCTTATTTCTTAATTAGTTATCAAATAAATAATCTAAATAGTGCTGCAGATATTCACAGTCAACAGTGGAATGTACTTGCATTTAAATTTTTTCGTCGTCATGTTGTGTTTGAGGTATTCCACGTTCTATTACACGATAAAAGGTTTTAACACATCTACACTATAGGAGCGCTCACGCTAAACATTATACTTAAGAAATCGATAATTAAAAATTATGATTTATGACACATTACCGGATTGAGGAAATTAATCGAAAAAGTCGTGACGGGCCATCAAAAATTTTTGAAATAAATTGTAAACAAATATTAAAAAATAAAGAAAAAAAATATATAAGAAATATAAAATCTTAAGACAAAGAGGCAGCTCAGGAAGACTGGAATTGAGAAAAGAGGGTGAGAAAGATTACTTTTTTTTACTCCAGATAAGAATAATATTGGTTTAGAAGATCTAAATCGAAGTACGCAGTGGTAATCAGATAGGGAATTTAATATTATCAAGATATACTCAATTTTCTTACTTAACTACTAAACTACCGTGGAGCAAAATAAATAAGAAGATATTTATCAAAACATAAAATTATCGGGAATTTAATCGAGTGGCCAGTTTTAGGAGGACTGATTTTTTGTTTATTTTATCAACAAGAAAACAGGAAATATGCTATTTTCAAGGAAAGCAAAAAAAAAATAGAGACTAAAATGTAAAAAAATACGTATGATGTATTTACAAAATGATTACTGTATAAAACGAAATTATGTGATTATATTTTTAGATGTCAGGTGAGTGATTTTAAATATTTATCTCGTTTAAAATTCTGATTTCATAAAATTAAAAATGTAATAGCTCATTTTCATCTCTCATTTTGTTCATTTTATAGACGGAACACCATTAATAGAAAGCAAGTGCTACTTGTATATTCATATACTTATTATTTTAGCGTGATTATTTTGATTTCAGAATATGTCTAATTGAAAAGTGAATATACTCTTGTACCTGTGAGTGTTTTGTTCCAAAATATTTAAAATAATGACATATCGAATGAAAAAAAAAGATTTTATATTCATATGAGATAAAAGATTACTTATTAATAATTTTTTTATAAAAGATAAATTAAAAAAAGATTGTAAAACTTTTATTATTAACTTTATAAATATAAATAAATATATAAAAGGATTGTGTCTTTTTAACCGTGAAATAATTTTCAGATAAAAAGTTAGCACTATATGTACAATTTATAGATTCACACGCAATAGCTTTTAATTATGTGTTTGTATTAAATATTAAGAAATACACAGAAGGTTACAAGTTGTTTTAAAAAACTATTTATAATGTACGTACTGATGATTTCAACTTAATAATTAAATTTTAAACATTATCATTCATATTTTACTATGGTAAGTATTTGATATATATAATGTATTATTTACAAATTCTACGAAATGTAATATCGTGTTTTCTTTGTATACATATTGCGCATCAAATTCTAAATAATGGTGACGTGATCTTTTGCGTATAAGGCAATGGAATCTTACACTAATATGATACCGAAGGTTTACGATTACAGAATGATGCAATTAAATAATATATATAATACCACTGTTTTCTCTGACTTGTCTCCGGACTTGTTGTCTCCTGACTTGTCTTCAAAATACTGTTTTATACTTTCTCATTTACTTTATCTACAATTAGTATACTGTATTTCAATTGAAACAAAAATGAAAGGCTTGATAAATTAAACTATTATTTTGTAATACAAAACTGTAAAGTAGTTCGAAACTTTTGTGTGATAATTTGACTATTGAATTTAGGTAATGGCTCTTATGACTTATGGACTATTGAAACTGAGACAAATATAGGTACAACTTATACAACATAAAAAAGGACTAATGATATCAAAATATAGAGTTTATGTAGTATAAAAATATTGTTATGGGTCTTAAAAGTATAAACTGTCCCCAAAAAGGAGTAAAAGGAAAAGGATAGACTAAACAGGGATAAGTTGAATTATAGAAAGGAAACTGTATGACGCAATATATTATAATGGTAATATCGACAGAGGTGATGAAACTATGGTTGTGTTTAAATATGTTTGGATGGTATTGAGTGTTTGTATTTGGAAAGAACAGTAAAATATTAGCTTAACTATTTGTAATCGGCTAGACCAACTAATGAATAATCGTTGTTATGTTAATTTCTTTTTTGGTTCTTTAAGAATGTTGGTTTATTTATAAGGATGAAAAATAAATAGTAAGGGAAAATAGTATAATATATGTAAATACATACTGGTTATACACTTTATCATAATGTTCGCAAGGCGCCTTTATGTAATACATAACTACTAAGTACTAAAATGTATAAAAAGAAGCCAAAGAAATGCTCTGAAAGGATTGAGATTTTGGTATGGACGTGTAAAAGAAGAAAATAGATCTCAGGAAAGAAAAGAATACAATAATATGGATTTTGAATGTTGTATATTATGCAGGATGGTGTAAGTGATTTATAGATAAATTATTAGAAATTATGCGAATAATTTCGCTAGTTATTGGGATGAAAGATTTTGTGTAAAGCTATCGGATATTATCTTAGCTAATGTTTTGGGCCCAACCTCTGTCTATGTTAATAAACCAATATGCTTAATTGAAACGATATGGGATTAGAATGAAAGGGTGTGATAGTATTTTATGAAAGTATTGTAAAGATAATTCATCTGCGTGAAAGATTGTGACACAGAGTACGGAAATAATATAAATAAATAAATGGTAAATGGTTAACCAATACGAGTGTAAATAATAATAATAATAATTAGGGATGGTCCGGGCCACCCAATTAGAATGATATATAAAATATGACTAAATGCATGTATGAAATAAATTTAATGAAATGAAGTGTATGAATATAATATGAAATAAATGAAATTTAATGCCGGCATTGCAAATGCATTCCAAATACGTATTTTGTTGCAAAGAATCGCGATTTTAATTTGAAGTTACGACGTTTTCACTGAAATGACAAAAAAAAAGAAACAAAAATCATCTTGTTTCTTAAGATCGAACTTAATGGGTATCAACTTAAATGAAACTCAAAAAAAATATTTTATTACACATAAAAATACATTTTGTAACAGCGCTATTTTATTATAATATATTTTAGTTACTTTAATTTTTTTAATTTTAATTAATACATTTTATTTTATTTTTAACGTCATAGATTACAATAAAAAACCGTCTAAGTGGCTTTCGAATGTTCCATAATAAGATATAATTTTGTTTCTGGAATTTGTAAAACACTTCATATTTTGAATGACTTCTGGATCTACAATTTAAATTAGAAGAGCCATGTTCCATCTGTATTGAATATCTTTGTACAAAATACTAATTTGACATAGTAATTAATTGTATTTTTATACCTGGTTTACCTGGTGTTAGTAAAGTTATTGGTAAAATAAATGTAATTTACTCGTATACCATTTTCTTTTTTCAAAATGCCGTGGTAGATATAGTGTGGCTCACGGTATCCACTATTGTAATACCTATTATAAATTTAAGTCAGTAATAAACATAACTTGGAATAGAAAGGTTTTCTCAATTAATAACGTCATTACAGACCACTTGATGTAAAGAAGTTTTCATTTATTATAGCTCATAAAATGACTTACGATTTCTTAAAATAATTAACAGAAACACTAAAATGAGAAGGACAGAATCAGGCGTTACTTCGCGAAAAAGACCATTGCTCAGACTGTTCCAAATTGAAGAGAAAGGGACCCACATACTAAAAACAACAGTCGTAGTCCTCCACGCCAAATTCTGAGTGGGACCCCTTTTCGTCACTTTTGGCAACGTCTACTTCATTAAATAAACCTTTACAGGAAATATGTACAATATGGCGTGGTCATTATGTGGCGAAACAAATCTTTTCTTTCATTTAAAACACATTACGAGTGTTATACCAAAACAGAAGATAAGCAGCCTTAAATTATATTTAACAGTTATAAAGGAAACGCCGGTCAATATTTGAGGTTGCGCATTTTTTATTTTTAGAAACTCGCACAGGATGGGATGTAATGATTAATAATTTACTGTTCACAAAAATAATTTTGAGGTAATACGCCAAGTTTGATAAGAAAAGGTTATCGTCGCAAATGGAGACAGGAATTTCAAACTATGTACGAAGTAAATAACTGTTGTATAAAAGGAAAAACGAGTATTTGGAAAAGTTTAGTAGTTTTAAACGTAGTAGAGCCATGCTGCAGCTATTTTAATGGTATAGTTGTGGCACGAATGGGTCGGCTCGACCGGGGAAGGACCACGCTCACAGAATACCAGCGTGAAACAGCAGCTTAATGCTGCTGTGTTTCGTATGGTGAGTGTAGAGAACCGGAGACTCTTTATACTGGAAAAGAGGAACTGGAAAAGAGGCATTCCATCTTAGTCCTAAGGCTGACAACGCATCTACATTTTGATTCACAAATGAGGATAGATGTGGATGTCTATGGGCCACAGCAACCACTTACCATCAGGTGGACTGTGTGCTCACTTGTCACGCTTATCCTATTAAAAATAGTAGAAGTAAAAAATTGATTTTGTAAAACTAAGAAAAATGGAGTTAAGCACATTTCCTAGGCTAAGAGGCAGTTAAGCGTTAGTAATTGCTTTAGTCCTTAGCAGCAGTTTGTCTAGGATATACCTTAATAATATGCTAAAAAGCGGTAAAAAATCGTAAAACACGGCTAAAACATCTATCTGTTTTCAAGCGAAGAATTAATCAAATATATTAAAATCACATACTTCCCAAAAAAGCAGTCATGTCTTTTTAGTGTATGATGAAACTTTGAATTATATTTGAAACAATATTTAAATAGCAGCAAACTGAATGTGCTACACTTAAAAGCGTTTAAAAGTGTAAGTTTATGCGTGCGTGAAGAATTCGATCGGCAAGTATGATCAGTAGTCCAGTCAAATAAGTTAAAAAAAATATAAGAATTTGAAATTATCTTATTGAAATTTGAATGCTTAAAAATTAATGAGTTATTAATTTTTGCCATATTTAGATTCCTATTATTCATCATTATTTTATTAAAAAAAAATTTTACCTGGTATATTTTGGCAGGTTTGAATTTATGCAGGTATAAAATTGTCATATATTTTTTAATAATAAAAAATCTGTATCCTTAAAATTAAAGATTAGATTTTTTATGCAATTTAAAAAAATAAAATTCGCTTATTTTTTTATCACCTACGATTTTTTAAAATTAACGTTATCCCCTAAACTTAAAACCTCCTTTATTCGGTTAATTTTGACCGGAACAAAACATACACATATGTTCTACACATTTTTATTAGAGCATTTTTGTCTAATTTTTACCTTTTACGAATAATTGCGAAAAATCACTTTTGACAAATTTTTTTCAACCCTTGCCGGGGGTTGCAGACACAAAAACCTTCACACATTGTTTTTGTATCATTAAAACTACATTATATCAAAAATGCAAAGTTGAGTGCCAAATTTTGATTTCAGACCTTATTTGACTGGATTAACTGAACTACAGAGCTCTTGTCAGAGTGCGTCAGAGAGATATTCCGTGGTTTGGGTTTTGATTTTAAAAACTATTTTATTGTCCGAAAAAATGGGTCTTTTCCATAACCATAAACTTAAGACTCAATTGAATAAAACTATTTTTACGGACTTTATCGCGTTTAATTTAACTTATTTTATTTCCCTACGTTTCGGGTGCTTTACAGCACCTATGGTGAGCACCGACGCTCTGGGAAGTCCATCGACATCTAATTTCAATAGAGAAGATGGATGGGTGCTGCCATCTGCTTGGGATCCTATAATTAATAAAATTAAATCCAAACCCAAGCATACCACTGCAAGACTTCAAGATACTGTAAGCTCATTCTGCGTAGATCGGACCAAAAATTAATATTAAAAAACTGAAGGTAGCCGGGCTAACTATGACATTAGGACGTCAAACCCCGTGACCATGGGTGCTGTAAAGCACCCGAAACGTCGGGAATCAAAATTAGTTAAATTAAACGCGATAAAATCCGAAAAATAGTTTTATTCAATGTGTAGTGTTCGCGTAAATATAAGAAATCATTAAGACTCAATTTTACTCCAACGTTTTGGCGCTTGCAGATCAAACATAAATTGCGAGGAAGAAATTTAATAGAATTTAAAGGAAATAAAATAGTAAAAATTATTTTTACAATGACATTTGCCACTCATTTTAAACTTAAGATAATATTTTTCTAAACTGACAACTCCATTGAGATTGCCACATACCACATACAGCTTAGTACCCTAATTAATATAAAAAATTGTAGCTACTTTTATATCTTAAGACCCTGATTTAGTTAGTACTTAAAAAGTAGTCAATAATGGTCAACATTTTATTCAGTAAATCTCTAATATGCAAAAAAATGAGCATTATGTTCATAACATAATAATATTAAAATATTGGTAAATCAAAATGGGCATGCCCTAAGCGTATTAAAAACTACGTATAACATGATTATACGGTATTTTCTAAAGTAGTTTAAATAAACTCAAGTTTTCACTAATAACCTTATTATACTTCCAATTTTCCGATAATTTTATGTCAAATTTCAATTTTAAAAAGTTTGAAAATCCAAAGTGCACGACTCATAATGCTCATATGATCATCATAATATCATCATTCAGGTCACTTCATAAAGTCCAAGACGTATTTAAGTATAAATATTACATCATACTTACTTTTAGTACGTACTTCTATTATTTATTCTGTGCTTTTAAAATATTGTAATAAAAACTCTGATTATTATTATAATGAAGTATGTAAGAAATTTGGTTTATCGAATATTGAGTATTTATACAGCTATCTTTTGAGCCGCTGCAAACAACTGATACAGTGTCCACTCACGACGGCGATTGACGCCGAACTAACTGAATGAGTGACGTAGTCTCTATTTAGTAAAAATAAATTCATACAAGGCTGTTAAACACCAAATATTTCGACATTTCACAGCCGAAAAATTTAATTGTAACTAAAAAACAAAATTAAACTGCCATTTACATTCAATAGCTTCCCACATGATAGATGAAGAGTTTTAAAATAGATTGAGTTGAACAATTGACATTTTCAAAAGTTATCGTGTTTACGAAGCCATGCGAACTTGATAAATCCACACCATAAGCCACTAAAACCCCTTTTTATGTAAAATAGCAATTAATCGATTTTAAAAAATATAAATAAGTTCAACGATCATTCATCATTCTGACAACGTGCTTTTTATATCACTTATATGTACGATATGATTGCTAGATACGATTTCATGCGACAAAACGTTGGAATCTTAATTTTTAGGCCCTAGTAGAACATACCGGCGCGCTTAGCGCTTACGGCATGCAATACGCCGCGGCCAAGGAGTTTTCAATTCAATTTGAGCCAGGCATGCGTTGCTACTACTGCTGCTTGGTCAAAATATCTGACAATAGTAATTCTTGTGCATAAGTGCGGATGAAGTCTATGAAGCGTATGAAATTACCATACCTTTTATACACCAATTTCATAAACTAATATTTTTCTTTATTTGATATTAAATAGATTTCGAACGTAAGGAAGCTGACCTCCTCTCTTTTACATTACTTAAGTATTTATATTATAAATTTTTATTAAATTATTTTTTAAATATTGAATAATGCCGTGTTTTAACAAAAGCAAGAAGTTAGTGAGCATGGCGATAAAAGAGGTAGCAGAAGACCGTAAACCATAATGATTTCTTATGTTTACGCGAACACTACACATTAAAATAAAACTAGTTTTTACGGATTCGGATTCTATCTCGTATATTAAATTATTTTATATTTCACACATTTCGAGTACTTTACAGCACCCATGGTCACAATTGGGCTGAGGTGTTCGACGTTCCAATGTCCACAAGAAAAGTCTGCAGTTTTTGGTCATATATTAGATGGCCCCCGCCATTACATCACATTTGATAGACCACAAATCCTCGTGAAAGAACATCGATTCCTGCCAAGGATGATATGTGAGGCTATTGAAATAAAAAAAAAAACATTCTAATTTCAATAGAGAAGAAGGCTGGGTACCACCTGCTAGAGATCCTGTAATTAATAAAAGTAAACCAAACGCAAGTATACCCCTGCAAGACTTCAAGTTCATTCTGCCTAGGTCGAACCAAAAGTTGTTAAAAAGCTTAAAATACTCCAGGTTAACTCTGACACCGGGACGTCAATCACCTCAGTCCCGCGTGAATATGCGTGCTGGAAAGCACCCGAAACGTCGGTAATTAAAATTAAGTAAATTAAATGCGAGGAAATCCGAAAAAGTAGTTTTGATCAATCTGACAATTCTGTAAAAGATAAAGACTACGTGCCGTCAGTGGAGATGCCGCAAAACATCTTTCCGCCTACCAATTCCATGATAAAATAATCAGTAAATAAAATATATTCATCAGATCAGATTTGGCAGAAAATGAAGAATTATAATAATTGAAAACGGTCTGGTAGAGCAGAAAATCACATCTTAAAATAAAAAAAAAAACAAGTTCTTTAAGAATAAAAATCATTGTCTTGTTTTTCCTAATAGCTAGTTTTGATATTCTTTTGAAACCAAAGCACGTTTTATTTTATACTTAGCAACTTTTCAAACTTACATAATAATAATGTACCTATGCTAATGCTAAGCAAAAAGCGGTTCCGTGAGATTGATGTACATTTAACTACCTTTAGTTTAGTTTCACTTGTATTCAATTTGATTATTTGCTGAAAACTATGGCAGTCAAATCACTAAACAGCAATAAAGCGTACTTTAAGAGTAAAATTTAAACAATGCGTCAGAAATCAAAAGAAAGTTAAAGTAGGTTAGCCGCATTTTTGTGTATGATAATTGTCATTGCTAAAAAGCAGTTAAGGTATACTTAACTGCCTTTTATATTGCGATTAACATTCAGATATAATTATTCAATACTTACGTTAACAACATTTTTATATTTTACAGAACAGTATGCCAATAATTTCATTCAAAAATGTGTATGAAAGATTCGTAATTTTTTTACATACATTTCAATAGTTAAAACATTTTTCTCAGTGATATCTATCAAGAAAACCTATTTCGCGCTTTTTTTAAATTTTTCTCGAAACATACTTTTGTGACTTAGCCGCCTTTTTCGTATTAGGGCAGCGTAGCATATTAATAAAAATTTTAACCTCAATAATTATTTAACAAAAATTATTATAACGAATAACATTTGCCTTTGTATGCCTACTGTAGGATACAATGTTATTTTTATATTATTTTGATTCAAATTGTTACCTTTGATGAGAAGTTACTCCTATATAAAATATAGGTGCCCAAGCCAAACATTGCCTGAAACGAAAGATTAATCAGAAGCAGCTTATGTACATGGTTATAAATACAGCGATATTTCAGAAAAATTGAACACAAGTGAACTAAGGATATTGAAATACTCGTAAGATGCCTTAAATATAAAATTTATTCGAATTTTATATTCGAAGCAAACTATATACACGTTCAATGTGGCCAGATAAAGACTAATGTTGTATTTGCACATTCTACATTACGTTGGGAATGAGCGTTACCTTTATTTGAACATATTCATGTAAAATCAGCAAACACTAGAAAAAGAGGTCGTGTCAAAAAATACAAACAATTCACCTTAAGGGCAGACAAGGGTAAAGGTTGTATGTTCTATCTTTTCTTATGGGACACAAACAAAATGTTTTATCTTGTAAACACGGCAAACTGAATTTTATCGAAGAAAGAAAGAAATTAGTTTATTTAGTTATTTTTTAATTTATTACAACTAAGAACATTTTAAATTTAGTAAATGGCTCTCGAAAGGTATTCAACTAAGCGAAGTCGAGGTACTGCCATAGCACATTAAGACTGATCAGAAACAGGAAAATTAAGTTAAGTTAACATGATAAGGAAATTGGTCTGAGGCTATATGTGTAGGAAATAGCAAGAAAAAATGAGATAAAAAAGGGGAAAAAAGAGCAATGTTACTAGTACTTTACGCCTTCCAACCCCCATTCGTGGTAAGTATTATAAAACTTTGCTGATGTGCCAGCTGGCTAGCATTCATCGAACATCATCGAAGTTTGATTTTCTAAGGAAGAGTCTGGATATTTTTTTTTAAATTATAATAATATTTAATGATAAATATGTGAAGTATCTGATTGCTGAACTCTAAGTTATACCTGTATCTTAGTTATCCTCTTAGTGACCTCTCTCAATTTTATGACATGTTAAAATAATAATAATGTCTCAAACAGAATAAGAAATATAAATAGGCAGAGAGTAGAATAAGAAGAATGTGTAAATGAGTACTGTATGTGTGTGTGCGTTCGTGTGTACGTGTGTGTGAGTGCGCGTGTGTGCGAGCGCGCGTGTCTTTGTGTTCATTTTTATATCTGGCATGTGTATGTGTTTATTTCATCAGACATGAAGGTTTCTCACGATATTCACCTTCACTAAATAGCATGTAGTAATTTAGAATTTAAAATTAAAATAACTAACGGAAAGGATCGAACGCGGGTTACTCGCATATAATGAAATTGACAGCAAAGCCTTAACACTTGAGCTAACACGGCTTTTATATTAATTGATATATTTTAGGTGTACTTTTGTCTTTTCATATTTCGTCTAAAAATAGCTTTTCAGAAAAATTTTGCCGAGGCAACAGGCCTATGGAAGGATTTGTTTTATTGCAAATACGACGAGTGGATGTTATCGTTCGATTTAGTTTTATTTCGGATCTCCGATGAAAACGAATAAAATAATAGGAAACAAAATATATCTTCCACCACCTGTGAATACAGTCCACATATACAGCGTGACGTCTAGACCGGGACCATTTCAAGAGGACCCGTAATCTCAGTCGTCTAACCTTTCTTCTCAGAAAGGGCAGCGACCGTCCTTGTTTGACACTCCTTCACGGGGGTCGCATCCACCATCCAAGATTTCGGTTTTGGGATAGAACGTCTATAAAGACTAATCCCTGTCTGCCGGTCCGTTTCACGTTGGACTTCATGCCTTGAAGCATTATCCACCAGTCAACCCATTGAGTGGTGAGAATTTTACGTAGGTGTAGCAATATAGAATAAAAAACAAAATAAAAATAATAATTAACTACGTATCATCATCATCATTACAGCCCTTCACAAGTCCACTGCTGAACATAAGCCTCCCCCAAGCAATGCCACAAAGGAAGGTCCTGAGCCACCTTTATCTGTCAACTTCCTCCAGGTACAGGACCAGGTCGTCACTCCATCTAGTGCGGGGTTGCCCTACACTGGATAGGTGGATGGACATCTGGATAGGTACCACTGTGTTTCCTATTTCAGCCACCAAATAGCAGTGCTTGCGTTGCTATTTTTGGTCTATAGGGTATTGTGTAAGTTTATCACTTCAGTTTTATAAAAAATATTTTAAAATTTTTACTTGTCGGAAAATAATATCAAACTTCCATACAAAAGCCTTTTAATATATTAAAATTAGCTCTTAAGAAAAGCTCTTTATACTGGCGCAGTAGCAAAAAGGTAGTACAAAAAGGTCTCTATCATCTCTCTCATCTACTTCTGAAAGATTATGTTTATTTTAAAGGTAAGCATATGTGGTAAGTAGGCAACCACATATGCTTACCTTTGAAGAGACCAGTGAAGCGACCTGGGTTTTGTACAGGATCACTTACGAGCTTCTACTGTTCGGCCGGGGATCGATTCCCCGCTGGGGAACCAGAGCAGGGGGATGATGTAGCGGCGCTGTCGTCGCGCCACAAGCGAAACACATCGAAGCCTAAATCGCACTATCAAAAATCCGAAGTAAAAACAGTATATATAGAATAGCTCCGAACTACCATTCCTGCGCCCCCTTTCCCTTAAGTGGGTCGCATCCGATTCGGCGGAAAGGCCATACAGGCCAAAGCCGTTCCGCCAGGTGGTGTTTAGTGGGTAAGGCACTTCTTCAAAGTGAGTCCCACATAACCACGCAGCCGGCTGCGTGGTATGCTATGAGCATTCGCCACCGCTTCCGGAGGGTGTCCTTGCATTGGGCGCAAAAAAAAAACTACCACTCGGAGCGTTGGCCGCTCCCCGGGCCGGTCATCTTGCCCGGCGGGATGTCTCCCCTTTTCCTTCCACGGCCACAGTGGGATGTGAAGCGCTTAGACGTAAGAGTTTACTTGCCTACTCACCACACATATAATAATGAGATGAGTAATGCACACACTTTACTAGGTAATTATAATACTACTTTGCCTAGAAGTCCGTCAGGGAACGCAACTCTCTGATTGATTTCTGCCGCTAAATAGTAGCGCTTGCACTGCTTTGTTTTGGTCGGAAGGGTAAAGACAGCCAGTATAATTACAGGCTGTGAATTATTCCATCTTAGGCTCAATTTACATTGCGGCGGAATGGAATGGAAGCGAATTTTTGTAACGAAATTGTACAAAGTAAAATGAATTTTATGTTAATTGTGTAGTTTAAACTAGATATGAATAAAAAAGTCGCGCGTTTTCCGTTGAATTCTCGAGAATTCCACTGAAGACGCGCGACTTTATCATATCTAGTTATATCGTTCCGCGGCAGTGTAAATTGGGCCTTAGTGCTCCGAGGCAGGCGCAAAGACAACGCATTTGTTGTCTTTTTCGTTAGTACAAAGTGTACCCACCACGTACGGACTGCGCTAGCCACTTATCATAAGGTGGAATGTAATTCATTTGTAATAACAAGAGCTTGTTAAAAAAATAGTTGTCTCTTCACAACTACAGTGTTGCATAAACACTTGTACTAGTTTCACAATAGTTATTTTAAAATTATTATTCTTCTTATATACCCTGATGACGTCTTGTAGCG
This sequence comes from Parnassius orleans, assembly GCA_029286625.1. Classification (NCBI taxonomy): domain Eukaryota; kingdom Metazoa; phylum Arthropoda; class Insecta; order Lepidoptera; family Papilionidae; genus Parnassius; species Parnassius orleans. Next base: position 431,422 of record JAGSMP010000231.1, on the reverse strand, counting down.
AAACCAGTCGGTTTTATAATTAGTACTATAATAATTTAAAACAAATATTGTGAATCTTTTACAAGTGTTTATCAAAATAACAAAACCATCTTTTTTTTGTTTTTCACTCGTATCTTAGCTAAGTAATTGTTACCTATCTGACAAACGACTACTTACTTTGCCGTGTAGTGGCGGTGTAAGAATATCCACTACCCATATCGTCCCGTGGGTGTCGTAAGGGGTGACAGAAGGAAACAAACCAGGAGATGGTCTTCCTAATAACAACTCAAAATTACCAAGCGTGGCAACTATGGCAACATCACCCCTATGAGGCAATATATGGGCGAGGCCTATGTTCAGCAGTGAACTTTCATAGGGTGTAATGGAATGGAATGGACAAACGACTACAGTAAGCCTCGATTCCAGTAAAAAGGGCCTCCGGTTTTCTACACTCATCATTCGAAACACAGTAGCATTAATCTGGTATTTTTTGCTGATATTCTGTTGAAGCATGGTCCTTCACAGTCGAGCCGACACATACTTGCTACAACCATATATAGCCGCAGCATGGCTATATCATCATCATCATCATCATTACAGCCCTACACAAGTCCACTGCTGAACATAGGCCTCCCCCAAGGAATGCCACAAAGCACGGTCCTGAGCCACCTGCATCCATCGACTTCCTGCATGTCTTACCAGCTCGTCACTCTATCTAGTGGGGACGCCCTACACTTCGTCCGAAGGTATGAGGCCGCCGCTCGAGAACCTTTTTCCCCATCGGTTGTCGGTTCTTCGAGCTATATGGCCGGCCCATTGCCAATTCAGCTTACTAATCCGTTGGGCTATGTCGGTCACTCTGGTTCTATTGCGGATATCCTCATTCCTAAATTTATCACGCAGAGAAACCCGAGCATAGCCCTCTCCATAGCTCGCTGAGCGACCTTGAGTTTCCTCATCCGGCCAGCAGCGAAGGACCACGTCTCAGTTCCATAGCTCATCACTGGCAACACGCACTGGTTGTACAGCCTCGTTTTCAAGTTTTGAGGTATACCTGACGAGAAGATGTGCCATAATTTCCGAATACTGCCCAGCCGAGTTCAATCCGTCAATTGACCTCTCGGTCGAAGTCGGACTTACCTAGTCGGACTATTTGTCCCAGGTAAACATACTTTTCAACAATTTTGAGCTTAGTGCTCCCAACAACTACCGGCATAGGTGTGACATGGACATTAAACATGATCTTTGTTTTGTCCATGTTCATCTTAAGACCTATCCGTTGGGAGGTACTATTGAGGTCTTTGAGGATAGTGCTTAGGTCCCAGCAATTCTGCCATAAGGACTATATCGTCGGCAAATCGAAGGTGTGTGATGTACTGCTATTGATGTTAATACCGTATCCTTTCCAGTCCAGAAGCTTGAAAACTTCTTCCAATGCAGCGGTGAAGTGTTTCGGGATATAACGTCACCCTGTCTTACACCTCTCTGCAGTTGGATAGGATTCGTACTCTGGTTCTGTACTGATAGCCATCGTAGCCCTACTGTACAAACACTTCAGCACTTCGATATACCGACAGTCTACTTGGCACCGCTGAAGGACTGCAGCACCACCCAAATTTTGATGGAATCAAGGCTTTCATAGTCCACATACGCCAGACATAGTGGCAAATTGTATTCTTCGGACTTCTGTACAATTTGCCGAAGGGTATGTATGTGGTCTATGGTGCTAAAGACTTTTCGGAAACCGGCTTGTTCGGGAGGCTGAAGTCGTCGAGTCTGCGTGCGAGACGATTCGTAATGACTCTCGAAAACAGCACGTGTAACATTTCAGAGATTACATATAAAGACCATGATGCAAAGATATAACAAAAATGGAGCAGGAGATGGGCAGTCACATTTTTCTGATAAGAATTCAAAATAAAAAGAAAACGCTTGCTTAATAAGCAAATAACTTTTGACAGATTGTGTTGAATAAAAAAAAATTAAGACAATTATAAACACCAGTCTCCAACAATCCACTCCAATATGTTTAGAATATGATTAGCCTTAATTAACTGTAACCTAAGCCATGTCTCGTTTATTAAATATAATAATACCGGGCTACGTGGAAGGCGTTCGATTAGACATTCCTAATCAATTTTCACCTTTTGAATAGCGTATATTCAATCTGCCTTATTCAAGTTTAAATAATAGTCTATGACGAAATAAACGATGTAGCAATTGGTTTAATTATGATTAAAAGTTAAAATATGCATTAAAATATTTAAATTAATTAAATTATTAAATTCCTTACTGATCCCTTGTAGTATGTCATCAAAAATGCTTCTGTTTCATTTGTCATCTTTCTGTTCCGCCTGTGTAGGTACAAGCCTCTTACCTATTTCTGCCGCCAAACATCTGAAGGGTATATGCCCAAATACTCAAACGCTACTCATTTTTAGATGCCGTCAAGTCTCGCGTGCTGTTTCTATCACTTTAAGCCAAAGTGACTGTGACAGCACGAGACTTAACGACATCTTAAAATTGAGTAGCGTTTGAGTATTTGGCCAATAGAGAGCCAGTATAATCATTTGATGTAAAACATTCCATCTTAGTCCCAATAGAATACAACGCATCTTTCTTTGTTTGAATTTGGCTGCAGGTGTCTATGAACTACGGTAGCCATTTACTATCAGGTAGACTGTAAGTTTTCAGTATAGAGTTAATGGATGTAAGGCTCGGGATAATGCGTTATGGCAGTCTTTGGGGGAGATCTCAAACATCAAATTTTTGAATATAATATGTTAAATTTTTTATAGAAAAAGGGTAAAAATGAGCCCATCTGACGGTAAGTGGATTCTCTGGTCCATAGGCACCTTTATCTATACGAAATAGATAATCAAAATAAAGATGCGTTGTCACCCCTGAGGACTAGGATAACATGCTTCATTACCAGTAAAAAGGAGACCCTTTTGTTTTTGTTCTATATACTCACCATTCGAAACACAGAAGCATTAAGCTGCTATTTTTTGCTGATATTCTGTTAGAACATGGTCTTTCACCGGTCGAGCCGACCTATACGTGCTGCAGCCATAGTTTAAAACGCAGCGTTGCTTTACCATATTAAAATTACAAAGAAAGAAAAATTTCTACTCTTAACCATGGAAAAATAGGAAGTGAAGTATTTAATGTCACTATTAAGATGATATTCTATTTGTTACTTTGAACTTGTTATATTCTTTAGTCCGCCCAAAATGGTTGAAAAATAAACTTTAAAATAATTAAAAACCGACATCAAACAGCTCAGAAGAAAAAACTAATTTCACATTTTGAAGTCGCTACTAAGACATTGATTGAAAAATCAAAGCCCATTCTCAGAGATGATTGCTCATTTTGTGGCCTTCCTTATTTCAAGTTGATTGCATATATACATAGGCTTCAGTAGCCACTTACCATTAGAAGGGTCGTTACTAAGCAAACTATACCCGTAAATGGCATTGTTATATACCTTTAAGCATTAATGCTTGCCTTTATTTCGGCTTCGCTTCAATGAAGAAACTATCTGCAAATATCTTTACATCTTACAGTGGTGAGTTACCGTCATAACTTTCGGTTTAGCGATGACCAAAGCGTATAGCTATTAACCAGTTTACTGAACTGTAAGAAGTTTTCGTTACGGATGGTGGCGGTGGAAGAATATTCCACTACCCAATATCATCCCTTGGGTGTCGCGACAGAGGGAAAAATCAGGAGATGCGCAGGGGCGTCTTCCTAATAACGACTAAAAATAAAAATACATTGCGGTTGTTAATCCGCTTGCCAAGCGTGGCAACTATAGCAAATATCTCCCCTATGATGCAATCTATGGGGGAGGCTTATGTTCAGCAGTAGACTTTAATAGGCTGTAACGGTAACGGTAAGAAGTCTTTGAACATAGTAGTAAAATGAGGGCTCAGTTGTGAAGTAGCAACATGCTCGTTTGTCACCCTTATTTTATAGAATAGAATAGAATAGAATAATTTTTTATTCAATATTGATTACAAGTAATTCTTATTAAAAGTCATTTTTTTTACTTTTATAAAAATATTGTAAATGTAGGCAGAATATGAGGTTTACCAACGCCATTGCAGGCTCCGTTAATAATAAAACTTAACTACAGTAGTTGCCGCCTGAAGCGCTGTTCTCTCTGTTTTATGTCTTATAACATATATTACTTTTAATTAAAGAACACTTAGTGTCTGATAGTTTTCCGGTTGTATTATTTTATTTCCACAGAAACAATTTTGTAAATTTTGAGATTCTGCGATAAATTGACAAAAGTTTAATTATTTAAAAAAAAATCTCTTTGCCTTCTGAAAGTTTATTTTGAAACAGAACATATCATACAATTGTGTATCCAATTTACAATTGTCCATTCAATCATAGCAATACAAAAAGTTATGGAGTTATGACTATATACAAAACAATCGGATAATTTAAATGTCACTGTTTTTGTTAATTAACGCAATTTTAAATTAGGCCGCATCATTTCTATACAACTGCAGATCTAACATTTAGAAAAATATACAGTAATCCTTATGAACTATCTTTATCGATGTCATACTTTATGGAAAGAACAATTTTAAGTTGCTACGTCGTGTGTTTCACTTTGTGATATGACTAGGTACTTCGTGCAAAATTATTTACAGCGATTAAGTTCACTTCTTAATATTTTTAATCTTCTAATGTCTCCAATTTTATATAATAAAAGGGCCATATCTATAATTTAACATTATAACAATACCCAAAGTGATATAGCTTAGTTTTTGTCTATCTTTACCACTAAAATAAAGAAGTCTCGCTGTTGAGAAATCAGGGTTATATTATCCCTATTTCTCTCGTATTGTAATTAATAATCAATAATTTACAACTCAAAATTATTTATTTGCGTAAAATGTAATTGTAACATAGTTATTAACCATGATTATTCAATAATTATTAAAAAAGCTATAAAAATAACTAAAACTAAAAACTTAAATCTTCACACAGTCCTACTCCCCGTGGTATCTTGCCAAGAACGCTGTCTGCGTTTCCTCGCTAAATGGCTGGACTTAGCCTTTAAGTAAGAAAATAACCAGTCCTCTTATCACCAGCAGCGATGACTAGTCGTGGATACAGTTCCTTTAGGAATTTCACCGCACGTGAACCCCACGAACCGATAGTCCATACTCATCTTTCAGAGACTCATTTTTTTACTCATTCATTATTTACTACACTCTCAACATGAACTCTATGAGTTTCCAAATGCTATGTTGTGCCCCTAAAATGTATGGAGGTATTTTAATACAAATAAAGGAAGGAAAGAACGATTGCACTCATACAAAATCCCGATGCAAGTGAAACTATTTTTTGGCAAAAGCAAAAACAAATAGTTTTGTTTTCGTCATCGATTTCGATTTAAATTTTTTCCTTTGGTCTAAGGTTATAGATGCATGTAAATTAAATCCATAAAATATTATTATTTATTACTTTTACCGTTCCTAATAATCAGAGGATACAAATTGCGGTTACCAACCCGCATACCAACAACTGGCAACTATGACAAATTTCCGGCAAATATGAGGCAACCAATGGGGAGGCCTATATCAGACATGGATTTTAAACGTCTATAATAATAAATATATGACAAAAAAATATTAAAAATTATTATAACATTCTTTCAGACAAGTCGAAATAATATGCAAATTTAAAGTGTATTTATATTATAATATAATTATAATACAAATACATTTGTAGTATTAATATTATAATATCATTTATTAAAATTTAACTAACATTTTTGGGTATCAAAATATTCATTCCTACAAAATTGGACAAATCATTGCACATGCACCGAACTTGTAGCTAAAAATAATTTACTTCAAAAGCTAAATCAGAACAGGTACTGTTATTTAATCCAAAGTCCACAATTCATTAAAATGGCCATCACTTGCGTCGTAGTTATGCATTTATTTAACCAATATATACAATCCGCACTTAAATCTATAAGTCCATTATTTAAACGGCAGGAATCACACACATATTTTGGTAACCGCAATGTCACGCTAATACTGCAACTACAAGCAACCAATAAATTGAGCTTGCAGTAGTTGCGATGGCCGCGTCGTGAATAGGTGGCCAGCGACCACTCCAGGAGGCTTCGCCTTGGCCACCAGCCTCCGGTCACATAGTTGTTGCCATTTCTGTCAAAAAAGTTAAGTTATAGTTATACTTGTTAGAGCTACGCTGCTGCTATATTATAGTTGTAGCACGAATGGTTCGGCTCGGCCGGGGTAGAACCACGCTCTCACAAAATACCAGCGTAAAATAGCAGCTTAATGCAGCTGTGTTTTGTATGATAAGTGTAGAGAACCGGATACCCTTTTTACGTGATACAAGGCATTCTATCATAGACCTCAGGGGTGACAATGCATCTCCATTTTGTTTCTTAATTGGAGATAGATGTAGATGTCAATGGACCACAGCATCCATTTACCATCCGGTAGACTGTGTGCTCGTTTGTCATCCTTACACTATAAAAAAGTAAATATCTGAATACGTCTCGCGACTCTGCATAGGATAACTCTCATCTCTGAGAGGGGAGTAATTAGACTTCCTATGTCTTCGAAATAAATTTATTCCTCACAGTATTTTCATTCACCACAGAGAATATTGTAAATCAGTAATATAAATTACAATTTATTACAAGCACTTAGCCCTTGAGCTAACACGGCTCTCTGTTGTAAAATATATTTTACTAAATAAAGGGAACATAAAACTTACCGAGATTCTGCATTTGATGCTGGCTCAGAACCACATAAGCATTTTCTGTTTCGGGGTCCGATATAACTCCTCTGTGCAATTGCTCCAACTCTCTTTCAGCGTCATCTAGAAAAAACACTATTAGTGGATGGATCTTAAAACTCAAATCTTACCAAATTTTATTCAAAATTTTTACAATTATTTCGTTCCATGGATGGTGATACTTCCTAAAAAAATCGATTATTAAATCGACTCAGAAAATATTTCTCAAGAATCAATCTTGCTTTCCTTTTCTGGATTTAATATGGAAAAAGAAACTATCTTTGTATTTTTGAGTGCGTTTACCTATTGTTAATATATCTTATAGTAAATTACTAATCACTTAAAGTACAATGGTTGTATTCTTACTGAAACAACATCAAATCAAATCTCTATTTTTGATAATCTGTTTCAGGTTGAATCACAAGAAATTTACTGATAATCAACAGTCACGAATGAAAGTAAATTAAAAATAAAACATATATTTTTAATTTATTAAGCTAAGTAAATTCAGTTTCTTTTTTTCCCTACATAAGACAAAAGCTTGGACTTATGTTTAAAATAAATAACTGACTACTGTGCTCATTTCATAGTCCGAATCTGTATATCACATAAATCTATATGATGTATGAACAAATATTAAATATGAATAATAAACATAATTTACGTACATAATGAAACTGTGGTTGACGGCAAAACAGTGGTACTTGTGGTTGTAGTAGTGGTGGTCGTTGTTGTCGTAGTAGTTGTGGACGTAGTCGTTACCACTGAAAACAATTGAACATGTTAACCACGTCCCTGTTTTATTCTAATATAAATTTTAAGTGACGGACGATCTTACAGTCTACCTGATTGTAAGTGAGTACTACATCCCATGGACACCAGCAATCAAGTTAAAATTTTCGCTGCTGTATTTTGTATGGTGACTATAGTGAACCGGACACACTTTTTACAAAAAACGAGGCATTCCATCTTAGTCCAAGGGGTGATATCCCATTTGCATTTGATTCTCAATCGAGAATAGATGTAGATATTTATAGACTATAGCATCTACTAACCATCAACTGGACTGTGTGTTCGTTTGTTACTCACATTTTATTAAAAAAGCGAAGAAGGCTAGAGATGCGTTGTAACCCCTGAGAACTAAGATGAAATGCCTGCCAGCTTGTAATTACTAAACTAGAACCTATCCCAACGAATTCCTATTATATTATTAGGTATTAGAAAAAGGCCCTACCACCTATACATACATACTACAGAATGTATAATAACTCCGCCAGTGAAATACAATAAAAATTAAATATTAAAATATTCCTTTCTCCAAAATGCTCGGTTTAAGGATCTTTATTTCTCAATAAGACAATCGTCACTTACATGAGAACAGTAATTAGAGAAACATAGTTATAACAATTTTGGTGCGGGCGGTTATAAACAAAACTTTGTTGGATGTCACTCAAGAAGCCAATACCTTTATTGCTTACTCGAATTATAAGGTGGTGCTCCGAGTTAAAAAATGTTGTTCGCTTTTATTTAATAATGATATAGATTAAGTACTTAGCTGTTGTGAATATAGATAGGCGAGTAACATATGTTTGAAAGCGTTCAAAGATTTCGCCTCCTTTACAAATTTAGGTAGTTTGTTAAATAACTGTACTCCCTTATACATTATATTATTTTTGCCGTAGTTTGTTATTATAGAAGGAAATACAGTGTGACTGGCTCGGCGTGTTTGTTTGTTTGCTTCTTTTTTTAAAATGTGAGTTGTGTGTGGATTAATTTATGTTTTATTTTGTATATTAGTATGCATGTGCTATTTGTATAAAGCTGAGTAATATTCAAAAGTTTCGTTTCTTTATATATTGTTTTAGTTGGTGTCAGAAAGTCATAGTTATATAACTTTTTTATGATACAGTTTTGTAGCACTTGGATAGGTTTAACATTGGTTTTAGCAGCATTACCCCATAGCTCTACGAGGTAAAGTAAGTGAGGTTTTACTAAAGAATTATATTAGGATTCTGCGTTTTTTCGGAATACATCGAACTATTTTGTGCAGGCGGCCAACGAGAGCGGAAAGTTTATTTTTAATGTATGTGAGATGTGCATTCCAAGTTAAGTTACTGTAGAGAATTAGTCCAAGGTACTTTTCTTGATTTTTTCTCTGTAATATTTATCCGTTCATAGTCAAAGTGAGGTGGTTAGGGAGTTTTTTGTTCATGGCGCTGAAAACTTTATGAGGTCTTGGCTACATCGATAGTTAAGAGTTTTTACTAAAATTATTGATACAGTAAGTCTAAGTCTCCTTGAGCTAGTTTTATGATAAGAGCGATATTGTTACCAAAATAGAATAAGCACGTATCAGCTGCATAAAGGGATATTTGATCTTGTTGTTGAAGCATGCTTGATTTATGTTATTGATATAAAGAAGAAGTAACAATGGACTGAGGATAGAACCCTGAGGCACGCCACACGTTAGAAGTTTGGGACTACTTTGAATGGATCCAACTTTTACAACTTGGTAACGGTTGCTTAAATATGATACCATCTTTTTTTTACACTTTTCTTGTGATGCCAATACTTTGTAGTTGTTTAGGGGTAAATGATGACTCACAGTATTGAAAACCTTTTTTAGGTCAACAAATATTCCCAGTGCTACTTGCTTTTGGTCAAGTTTTGTTTTTATAGTGGTTATCAAGTCAATTGTTGCTCCCAGGGTACTAGATTTGGGTCGGAAACTATACTGTTTGTCATACATAAAGTTGATTTCATTTAAATAGTCCTCTAGTCTCTTGTATATAATTTTCTCTAAAATTTAGGATAGTGTAGGAAGAAAAGATATTGGATGGTAATTTTCCGGGTTAGATTTCGTACCAGACTTATATATTGGAGTAATTTTGGCAGTTTCATGGTTGTCAGGAAAAATTCCTTCAGTTAACAATCGGTTAAGGCAATTAGTTATATTTTGGACTACTAAACTCTTGATACATTTGAGAGCCTTGATACTAATTCCGTCTAGACCTACACTGCATGGATCGAATTGAGACAGTGTACGTTGCGACATGCCAGGATCAAGACTCGGTGTTTTATTTGCCAGTTGTGTTCCTATTTTCACAAAAACTTCATTGAATATTTCATATATTTATATATTCTATTCGAAATTAACTATTTTCAGCTTTTAGATTTGGTGGAGCACAGTGATTTATATTATTGTTATTTGAAAGGGTTTTTATAAAATGCTAATGATTTTAATTTTCATGAAATAATAAATATACTTTTATATTTTGTTAAGATATTGTAAATATTTTAAATGATATGTGTTAATTTTATTGTATTTCATTTATATTTTAAAATAATATTTTATTTATTATGTATTTCTATAATATATCCCAACCTAACGGGAACACTATAAAATGTCGAATACTCTAAAATGATCATTATATATCTCCTTCACCACACTATCGTAACTGATATATCATTGCAAACTTACTGTGCAAAAACAGCTCAGCTTGAGCTCGGCCGAGTCTATTTTCCACGTGGCAACGATACGAACCAGCATCCTCTCTTGACATGTTGTCAATCATTAAAGTTAATGTAAGTATATCCCCTTAGCGAGTTCAGAATTCTGTATTTTGTTCCTAAAAATAAAAAATTAAATTTTACTTCAGTAATGTGAAACTGTTTTCATTTCTTTTGATAATTTATGTATTGTGATATAAGGAAAAATGTCTTCATTTTTGTATGAATTATACAGAAATAAATGAATAATAAGAGTTGTTTTTAATTACTCACAAACAAAAAGGAGTTCTTGAACAATGTGTCCCTTGTGTTTTCAAGAACCAACCTCAACTGTATATGGTATGAATGTCCCTGATGACAAATAGACAAAGCTCTGGCGACTGCTTAATATGAGACAATATTTTACAATAAGATCGAATAAATCGAATGAATCCCATAGATAGACATCATAGATTACAAATTATTTGCCTTGATATTCACGCTTGGCAAGCCGATTTTGCCCTTCACCGGTCTGGGTGTTTTACGCCTGGCGTAAACGAAATGGTTTTAACGTCATCTATCGGAAACTATAAGATTTTTCTAGCAATTCCCATAGTCGCATTTTACGACGTCACAAAACCAAATGGAGCGATGGATTATCTTACGCCGTCACTACACGGCAAAGAGATTGGCTATAGGGAGCAGTATCAGCAGTGTGAAGCTATAGGCTCTACGCTGCCGCCTGTCTAGCGTTGTGGGCAAAGACAGGGTTCCAAGTAATGCAAATAATGCTATGCGTTCCATCCTTGAAACCGTATATGTCTAGTAGTGGACCTGAAAAGTTTATCAATGCGATCGCCTTAATTATTGTCAGGAACACAGAAAATAGTGTAAGTGTATACAACAATGCCAAATATAAAAAAAAATTGTGTTAATAATTAATAGATTCAGGTGTTACTTTGCGGAAATCCATTATATTAAAGTTGGTAAAAATTACTTTGCGTACATTCGCTCGATAAAATAAAATGATGTGTCTTACCTAGTTTGAAGAGCACCTCCCGCTCTCCCTCAGTTGTGTGCACTATCCCCATCACCACTAATCACAACACCACTACTCCTTACACCACTACACTAGGAGAGATACGACAATACGACACGAGGGATCTTCAGGTGAAGTAGACTCTGCGGTGGCTGACCGCTTAGCAGGAAGTGCTCTTCAAACTAGGTAAGACACATCATCTTTAACAATTGTGTTTCTTGATAAGTACACACAACAGACATTACTGAAAAGATTATAGTGGTCTCAGGCTCCATTACCCTCTTGAAATAAGAGGAGATCTAATTTTTGTAGAGTGATTGAGCAGAAAAGTTTGGCTACAGGTCTCTAATGCTGATATTATTTTACCGAACTAGTGTTGATATACTTTTAATTATTTTGTTTAAAATTTACATTTTCTAGTTGCATTTTGTATAGTATATTTAATCGCGTACATATTATGCTAAGCAATGTTTTAATTTTACGACAACTTCAAAAAAGAAGAGATAAAATCTAGGCTACATTTTATTTAAAAACATGCAGCATATTTTTTTTTGCTATGACTGATTAAATAAACGGTTTATGCTTTCCCAAACACCACTATGAGACGCGGATGAAGTCACGGATAAAAGCTATTTTCGTTAGCGCGGGGTGATCTACTCTGATATTTATTTTGCTGATCATCTTAGAAATGAATTTTATTTTTGTTTGAGGTTGAAAATTTTCCACGACTAATATTATCTAATTCCTCGAAGAATTTCATTCATAAATTCTAAAAATAAAACAAAAGAAAAGTTTCCACAATAAAAGCAAAAATATAATGTAGTTGCTTGCTACATTCAATCAATCCCCGACTTTACTAGAACACAGTATAGTGGCGAAATCTTTGGAAAGTAGCCAAAGAGCTTAAAGCAATAGAATACAAATAGGGAACGCACTTATTTCTAATTATAAAATGATATTTCTAAAATAATTTTGATCACCAACATTCTGGAAATTATGTTTTGTATTAGCAAACGTTATTACTACGTATTTATTACATTGCCAGTTTAATATACCATTTTAAGTCACTTAGTAAATAGGTATTTATTACAAAAGTACTCGGTACTATCTAATTCCATTTGGAAATATAATATCTTAATTACATAAATATATATGTTCAAGGTATATCGTGTTATGTTGTTAGCGTCGCTATCCAATTACTTTTAGGGCTTATTTATCAATCGTTAGATAAAAGTTATTTATAGAATATGATATAACATAAGTAAAGTAAAATAGTTCAATTTTAGCACTGTTTACATACAATTTAATGTTTAATTTGTCCAATTATGCAGAGTTAATATAAAGGAAATTTCTGTTGAATGATAAGCACTTTCAGTTGAGTAAAAACTTAAATTTGTAAATGTTCATCATGAACATAAATTCTTAAATAATTATAACAAAATTATTAATTTTATAGGATAGATTCATACCGTTACCATGTAAGAATATCCACTACCCCATATCATCACGTGGGTGTCGTGAGAGGCGACAGAGGAAATAATTCAGGAGATGCGCATCAGCATCTTCCTAATAACGACTAAAAATAAAATAAACTTCGGTTGCCAACCCGCTTGCCAAGCGTGGCAACTATGGCAAAAATCCCTTGAGGCAATCTATGGGGGTGGCATTTGTTTGACAACTTATGCCACCCCCATACTTTAAAAGGTTGTAACGGTATGGGATGGATTCATACTAAAAGACTACCTAATATTGTGTCCACAAAATAATTAAATATGAAATATAACCATGACACAAAGGCAGCAAATAAAGCCATTAATATAAAAAAGAAATAATTTGCCGTGGAACTGTGAAAACTAGAGGGCTAAGCGCTTGCCGTAAATTTCACAGTAGGCGAGCAACCTGGGTTAGACCCCGCCGGCACCAATAAAAGTGTTACTAGCAATTAAGCGCTGATTTACCACTTGTTCGGAGGTGGAGGAAAACATCGCGAAGAAACGTTTGCAGCTTATTGCAGCACGTTTTTGTGGTAAAGCCATACTGCAACTAGATTATGGTTGTGGCACGAATGGGTCGACTCGACCGGGCAAGGACAACGCTCTCACAGAATACCAGCATGAAATAGCAGCTTAATGCTGCTGTATTTCGTGTGGTGAGTGTAGAGAACCGGAGACCCTTTATACTGGAAACCAAGCAATCCATCTTAGTTCTCAGGAGTGACAACGCATCTGCATTTTGATTCTTAATTGAGGATAGATGTAGATGTCTATTGTCCACATCCTGCACTTACGTTCAGGTGGACTGTGTGCTCGTTGTTGTGTACCTTTATTCTCTTTAAAAACTCCTGCATATTTGAAGAGTATTTTTTTTAAAGAAGTGAATTCCAAAAAGCACTGGAGCAGCAGGACGAAATAATTACCATATCCTATTCAAAAATGACAGAAGGACTTTTCTCAGTGGTGGGACATATTACATAGGTTGTGACTTTAATTTTACATTGCTATATTTTTAATTTACAATCACAGAAATGACAACTTTATTGCTTTCGTTAAATTAATTGCTATACAATGTTTGTTAGAAATGAAGTAAACGTAATGTGTTTTGCTTTGCAGAAAACGGGATTATTAATAAGAATTGTATTTCAGCTTCGGAAAAGCAATTGCATGGTTTGTGCTTAATCTTCATTTCGAATTTTAGGTTTTACTCATTACAAATGTTAGGTTTTATTGAAGGATATAAAAAAAATAAAATTTCAGGTCGTTTTTAATGTACTTGAGATTTAAAATCATCGTGTATGATTTTATTTGAATATTTTATTTAAAACTTTATATACGCGTGGTATAAAGGCGGACTTAATGCATGTGGTAATCTCTACTAGTCTTTTGGGTGATGCAGGAATAGAATAAAGTAGATGTTAGAAGAAAATTGATATGAGAATACAAAAGAATAACAAATTAATTTTTTAAAACATAGATCACGTACATACACCACATAAAATAAACGTAAAAAGTGTGCATATAATTAAAATAATAAATGTTTATAGTACATAAATACAAAATGATATATATTCTATTATATTCTATTATAATAACATGTGCAATAGATACCATACAAATAAATTACTAAGATAATTTGCCAATCTTGAAATCTTATAAATGCATGAAATTATACACAAATATACAAACCTGAGTTCTTGCTATTAATACTGATATGTTTGGAGTCTTCTCTCCTCCATATGATAGTAGGTAACGGAGTTCCGGAAGCAATACACCGTATTGCAATACTCTCCCCCTCCTTAACGGTAATGTCACTGCTACTTGCTTCATCGTCAATGTCTGGTGGTACTGTAAGAAATAATTTGCATGAATCAGTGAACATCAATGTCACCAAAACTGTCAGTAGTATAAGGACGTCATTGAGATAAGCGACCAAATAAATGTACTACAGAAATACGTAAGAATACCATCCTGCCCAGATGGATCTCTAGACAGAATAGGAGGCCTACCTCCAAGAACTTGAAAGCCAATAAAGTTTAAATGGTTGACCTTTTACTACTTTATACAAATAACACAAAGATGACTATGAATCTCTTTTTAAGTGTTTATATTTCTGTTCCATATTCAAGAATTAGAGGAATGATGAATTCAAAACGGATATTCTACTTTTATTTATTCCTTGTCCAAATATAAATAAATACAACACTGATGCTGTCAAAAGCTGATAGCCTATCAAAAGTCCACCATAGATGGTCTGAGGAAGAATATTTGCCACAGTTGCCACGCTTGACAAACAGGTTGGCAACCGCAGTTTTTTAGTTGTTGCCCATCTTCTGGTTTTTTTTCTCACTTTCGCATAGTAGTGGATATTCTTACACCGTTACTACACGGTCAACACAACATCTATAGTTTAAAAATATATAAAATATTTTCTAACCGACAACCTGAAGCTGGTGCAATTGACTCATCATGGGCTCAGTGTTGACTTGACACATATAATAACCATTGTCTTGGGGGCCAACATCGCGAAGGCTAAGCGTCCAGGCTCCGTCACCATGAGTAATGGTAATACGATGATTCTTCGTAATTACATGGCCTGCGATAGTTAGTATTGTTTGAGTGTCGACACGCAGCCATGCTACCTGGGTAAGAAAAAAATACATGAATATGTAATTTGGTGAATATAAGTATACTTAATCTGAAAAATTTAAGTATTACCTGTTTTTAATGTAAGTATTATTTTTTTAACATTACCTCCACCCTAGTATTAGAAGTTTTTCTGTATATAAAAATTCTCCTGTATCGTGAGGGCAGTTAACATACCCAAATTCTACAAGGACAAACATCCAGACCCAGTACAATTACTTATATGCCGTACAAATACTTGTTCCGTGCGGGATTCGAACCCGTGACCCACAGCGCTGCAACTTATTTCTAAGCCACTGCACCACGGAGCCGTCAAATCTATTTTATATAAATTTTGAAAAGGAACAAATACGAACTGTAAGTGAACTAGTTGATAAATTCCTTACGTTGTCACTTGAACTGTTGTGGTCAAGCCTTGGACTACATCATCATTTGATAGCGAGATTCTAGTCAACGTTTACGTGGTCTTTTCTGTTTAAATAGACCCCCTTGTTTAATATGTCACGGATTTAGAATTATAAAAATATAACTAATTTGGATGTTAATAATAGATATTTTTATTTAAAGGCTACATTTACGTGGGCTTTTTATAAATATAATTCTTTAGTTGAAATGTTCTTCGTAGAGGATTATAAAAATTGAACTAATTGGAGTAGTAGTAATGGATATTTTAATTTAAATGCTACATTTAAGTGGGCTTGTTTATAAATATAACTTCTTAGTTAAGATGTCCTTCCTGGAAGATTATAAAAATAAAACCAGTTGGAGTTGTGTTAATGGATTTTTTTTAATTCAAAGGCTACGGTTCCTTTTAATATCTCTAAGATACTGTTATTGTGTCGTTTCGCTCGAGAAGATTGTCGTTTCTTCATAAAAATAGTGAAGCTTTTGAATTCTCAACAAACAGCTTAGCCGGGGAAGATTAATGAAGTGGCTTTTTCTTGACGGTTTCATCCTGACTTTTCGTTAATCATGTTTTATTCAAATTTCTTATTTACTTTTTATTTGATGAATGTTGCGTCTTGGTACAATTCTTGTTGGAAGTCATATTTAAATATCAAATGTCATTTTTGATTTGTGATGATTGTTATGCTTATAAAAATGTAAATATAAAAACTTTTTTTTTATTTTGTACGATCTTCCCAATATTAAGGACGCTTTCTATTCAACGTAGAGTTTTCAAGTTACTGCTACCGTTACAGGCTATCATAAGTCCACTGCTGAACACACGTTTCCCTCATAGATTGACTCAGAAGAGAGATTAATATGATTATGAGGAGAGATATAGTTGGCGCGTTTGGCAGACGAGTTTTCAATCGCTGTTATTAGAAAGAAGTAGCTGCCAATCTCCTGATTTGTTTCCCTCTGTCCCGACATCCCGGGAATATGGGATAATGGACATACTTTCACCGTCACTACACGGTTAGAGTTGCTAAGTACTTTGAGTAATTGATATTTATAAATAATTATGTGTGAAAGATAAATAATCTGCGACTTTCTAATTATTATCTGTATTGTAAACTTGCAAAATATTTTTAAAAAGTTGTATAATTTCTAACTCACCTTGTATGTTTGCAAGTTGTCCACTCTACACGTGATTGTGGCATCTCGGCCGACCGCAACCGTCACGTTTGACCCCTCACCCACGAATCTCGGTTGGTTTGCACCTAGAATAACAAATTTCCTTTACTTTTTTTTACAGGTGTATTTCTATGTAGTATATTTTTATTTTTATTGCTACGCTCAAATTATATCTTTATTTTTGCGGTTTTGAAAATAGATAAATCGGACCGGCCTGGAATGATTCAAGAATGTATATTCGTACAAATTGTAAGTGATGGGAGAAAAATAGTTTACTTGTGAGTTTCTGGCCGTTTCTTTTCATAAGGTCTCCTGCAGAGACTTGTTGAAGCGATGACGTAGTTTTATTTTGAAATTCTAAAGTCTTTTATTATGATCAATATTTATTAAAATATTGATCATAAAAAATTGAATTAGACGATAGCCGCTAAAAGCCCAGGCAATCAACCGAAGTGATCGAGAAAGGACCACCACAGGAGAAAGTGAATTTAAATTTACTTAGCGAAAAAGAACGGTTTACAAATATTTTACAATACACGTCGTGAAATTACACATGGTAGCGCCACACTGCAGTCTGCAGCTATATTATGGTTGCCGCACGAATGGGTCAGCTTGACCGGGGAAGGACCACGCTCTCGCAGAATACCAGCGTAAAATAGCAGACAACCGAAGATCCTTTTCACTGCAAATGAGGCATTTCATCCAGTGCCTGATTTTTATATTTAAAAATGCTTCATTTTTTTCTAAGAGCCATTTGGCAGTAAATTATGTGCACGAAAACCCTTTGTTTAAACCAAAATACCAGTTCAACTATTTATGACCCGCTTAAAGATTTCTTCATTTTAAATCATCCTAAGCTGATAAATAGTTTGTAATATAAACTGTTATTACATGCACCTCATACCAACGTAATGTAATAAAATGGATCGTTACGGAAAACGAAACCTTTCGTGAATATAGGAATTGGGCATTAGTCCTCAGGGATAACAACGCATCTGCATTTTGATTCATAATCGAGAATAGATATAATAATTGATTTGAATTGAGATGTAAATGTCTATAAGCTACAGCATCCATTTACCATTAGGACGAATATGTGCTTATTCAAAAAATAATTTGCATGAGGATTGGACTCAGGTTGCTCGTGTAGTATAAAATTTACATGACGGCATGGAGCGAAAAACATTGTGAAAACGCGCTCTTGTAGTGAACTGAGGTATATGCCACGACAATGCTTTATTTTCTCCGAATGTTGTAAGAATTACACTCTGGAATATCAAGAGCTTTGCTATGAGCTACAACTAACATGGGAAGTGCAATGCGATCTGGTATGTAAGGGATTCAAATCGTTTTTAAAAAAGGATTATTTTATTTATCTAGCAGTAAATACAGACTTTTAATATAAAATTGCAGTGACAAACGAACTTACTTACATTAGTTATTACAGTGTCGACACATTCAATCAACTTCATGCAAAGAAAGCTACAGATGCGTTATCACTCTAAGGACTAAGATGGAATGCCTTACAGCCTGTCATTATAATGGCTCCTACACCTTTCAGATCGGAACACAGCAATTCAAGCACTACTATTTGGTGGCAGAAATAGGACAAGAGGGTGATTCCAAACAAAATAGTCTTCTAGGTAGAATAGGAGACTTTGACATTTTGTAATAATGGAAAAAATGATTAATTAACTTATACTTTATATGAAAACTAGCGACTTGCCTCGGTTTCTCCTGGTACGATATATTAATGCTATTTAGACACTCAAAGACCGTTGATCTTAACAATATTTTTTTTAAATAAATCTCTTAGTTTTTCGGATAAAATATAGCCCAGATCACTCCTGGAGTTGCTCTTTATTTGTGAAGTTTCATTATAATTAGTTCATCCATTCCAAAGATGGCCTGGACAGACAAACAGGCAGATAAACAAAGTTTTTAAAAATGGTTCTTTGTTTCTTAATGGCATGCAAATAACCCCTGAGCTTAAGGCATAATATGGCATTTATTTCAATACTGCAGACAAGCTGCAGCTGTTCCAAGCGACTTCGCCCGCATGGAACTTATTTCGATTGGATTTCATGGTTTTAACTTTTTTTGCGCGTAAACCTAATTTTTTTTCTAAAATAAATCTATCTATCTATCTGCCAGTGAAAATTCAGTCAAAATCAGTCCAGCCATTTCGGAGACTAGCCGGAACAAACAAACAAACAGACAGCCAAAGTCTAAAAAAAAGTTTTTTGTTACAATTACCGTATATACTTTCATATGCATTAAGTAAAAAAAAACTGTTATTTTGAAATAACAAACGGACTATTTATTTTTATTTATTTGTATAGAGTATAGATTAACTCGCATAAGTATTATATCATTACTACAAATTATATGGATCCTCAACGGCCGTCCGACACAGAACTTAAAACTACGCTCAGGGCGCTAAGCTATATTAAAATTTAATATGATAAATCTCCAGGGATGTTGTAGGGTGACCATCATATGTCAGTCTTATCCCTTGCCGACCGTGATATAATAGTTCGTCAACCCACCTTCGTAGAGTCAATGTGTGTATAGATTATTTACGAGCTGAAAATTCATGCTTCTTATATTTAACTAGATTTAATACAGTAGCTGATGATTATTTCTAATATGACGACGACTCTCTGGGAAGTCTGCAGCCTGTGACCATAGTTTCAGATCGTCCATACCATTACATTATATTTAATAGACCACAAGTTTTCGCAAAAGAAGACCAACTTTTGTCAAGGATGATTTGAGAGGCTAATAAAATTTAAAAAGAAATATCTAAATAGAGTACCTAGATGGCTTGGTTCTTGAATTTAATCACTGCAAGAATTCAAGTTAAACTTGTTCTGTTTAGGTTGGACCAAAAAAAAGTGTAAAAGCTGAATGTAGCCCGGGTTAACTATATCATCGAGACGATAAACATCTTAGTAACTCCAGTGACCATGAGTGTGCCCAAAATATCAGGAATTAAAAAAAATAAAAGGTGATTAAATCTTTATATGCTACTATAGCAGCATATAAAGTCAACGTTGTGAGGCACAAGACCTCCTCATTAGTAAGATGGTTGTGAGTTAAACTTTACGAGCATATATAAAATTATTTAAACAGAAATTTTCTATAAGAGTAAAGCTCTCCGCAATAGCAGCTGCGTTACTGTTAGGGCACTTTGTTATTCCACCTCATTTACCTGCAAAGGAAACGAAAAACGGCGTGTTGTTTTTCTTATAATTTATAGCTGTTGAGAGATATTTATCAACGATAAAATTCTTATTTATTAAAATATAAGTAAATGCATACTTTGCTAATCCAATTCACTGCCCCATATCATCCCGTAGGTGTCATAAGAGGCACCAGAGGGAAACTAATCAGGAGATGGGCAGCAGCGTCTTCTTAATAAAAACTAAAAATAAAAAACTTCGCTTGCTAACCCGCCTGCCAAGCTGGAACCTATGGCAAATATCACCCTTATAAGGCAATCTATGGGGAGGCCTAAGTTCAGCAGTGGATTTTTAATAGACTTTAACGATAACAAACTTTACTATTTATTATTTCTGTCCTTTTTAGAGAGGAGGCAAACGAGAAAACTGCTCACCTTATCGTATGTGACTACCGACGCCCAATGAACAAATGCAAGAAAAGAGAAATTGCAGGTTTTTTGTAGAATAAGAATGACAAACGTGTACATAGTCCATCTGATGGTAAATGGATGATGTGGCCCATAGACATCTTAATTTATCCTCAATTAAGAATCAAAATGCAGATGCGTTGTCACCCCTGAGGACTAAGATGGAATGCGTGATGGATATGGAGATGAAAGTGTGTGGCCGGCCTTTTAAAAATAAGTATGCTCTTGTCTTGAAACTATCTAAATTGTATCGATACGGGAAAACCTCCGGCAGCCAATTTCACAAAGAATGTGTGCAAGAAAGAACACTTTTGGTAAATCTTACAGTAATGGAACGCCAATTGCATTCAATTCAAGACAACAACATTTTTTCTGGAGGACCGAGAGACGAGCGACATACAGGCCATTTAAGATTACCAATTACTACAGTCAAATGTATAAATAATTTAATAACCGTTTCACTGGAAATATCTCTGTTCGTTTTGCATTTTCATGCAAACATTTACTCTTATGAAATGGTCAGTCCGGTAACTCGTCAATGTCAGGTGTGAGTTATCATTTATTTTAATTTTATTTAAACAAAATATACAGCTTGTTCATTTACCAATATAAATAAATATTTTCGGATATATTACGTTCAAAGAAGCCTTTACAGATTTACATATTTTTTTTGCAAAAAATTTAAATATTTTTTTGTCTTCAGCAATATTATCACATAATTTACAGTGTAAGATACTAAAGTAGATGAAAAAAATAACTAAGATCTCGCGTAATACAATAAAAAGATGTGTCTTATTTAGTTTGAAGAACATCACCCGCCCTTCCTCAATTACGTGCACTATTCTCGTTACCACTAATCCCAACACCACTTTTCCCAACACCACTACACTAGGAAAGACACACCACGTCGATAATACGACACGCGTTTCACGTGTTTCGGTGGCTGATCGCTAAGTGTTCAACGTAATTCAAGGGGGCAGGAGGTTATATTCAAACTAGGTAAGACTTATCATTTCATTTTATTACGCGGATCTTTGCTAATCAATTTTTTAACATCTTAAATATAATAGGTTTTCGCAAAGCAACGCCTAATTCTATTTATTAATGTAAGATACCTTTACCTGCGTGGATATTTTGTGAACTGTATGTTGATATTACTGTATATTGTATTCTGTAAACTGTACTATTCGTACATATCCCTATGCCTAGCACGTAAAATAATAATAATTCTGTAGGAGATCGGACTCGGTAAGCTACGAAGGTTAAGGGGAGCATGTCGCTTTTTCTATGGCTGCAAATCATTGTAAGTATAATTAAATTCACAATGTTACCAAAGAAATGAAACAGTTAAATATATCGTATTACCGTGGCCCATTTCAGACGCAAAGTAATGTGCAATAAATTGAATGTATTAAGCTCCTAAGGGTCTTCTTTTTCCCAAAATATTGCTCGTGTTTATTTTACCGCTGACTTCATAGTGGGTTGGTACTGACAGATGACGAATCGTCATATTCAGAAGAAAAATGGCCCGCTCTGAGTCCGCCCTACGAAATGAAGTCTGGTCAAGTGTAATTTTATAGACCAGCGAATATGTGTATATAATAATGTTATGAATGAGGGTAGAGAATAAAAGAAATTACGAGGAACTCCCACTCGTTTAAGCTATATAAATGATGCCTCGTTAGTTTAGTGGTCGCTGGAAATAGAGGCTAATGATCATGAGGTCCCGGATTCGAATCCCGAGTCAGGCCAAAATTGGGTGTTTCTGTCACGAAATTCTTAGTAAAACCCGGAGTCAGATAGTTGGCAGTGTTTTACCCCCGTGCCTTGGAAGCACGTAAGCCCGTTACTCTCTTCGCTCATATTTGAATGCCGTCCTATCGGAATATGATAGTGACGGAATAGAGAGTGTGTGGTGGCGATGTCGTCGCGTCACAAGCGAAACGCATCGAAGCCTAAATTGCGCTTTCAAAGTTCTGAAGTTACTGCGCTATATTTAGAACAGCTCTGTTCTAACACACAGAGCGTTGACACTCCCCGGGCTGAACACCTTGCCCGGCGGTAGATCTCCCCTTTTCCTTCTATGGGCAAAACTATGCAAATACTCGCACTTTAGTTCAGTTCTGCGCAGATGGCAAGCCATCTCCGTTGAGACTGGGCGTCTTGATCGAAATTTGGTCCGAAGGACATTATTATACCGTAATTTTAAAAGATATTTCCAACTATTTATTAATATTATTTATATTATACATTAGTGAACCATGGTAAGTCACGGGATATGATTTTGCCTCACAAAATTATATCTCCATTCATCCAATACAGCTTATTAAGGTGCCCTGCTGAACACAGGCCTCTTCTATAGATTGCATCATAGAGAGGATTTTGCCAAAGTTGCCACGCTTGGCAGGCGGATTATCAACCGCAGTTTTTTTTATTATTTTGAATTGTTATCAGGAAGATGCTGCTGCCCATCTCCTGTTTCAGTTTCCCTCTGTTGCCTCTTACGACACCCTCGGGACGATATGGGTAGTGGATATCCTTACACCGCCGCTATACGGGATGAAAATTAAAAGTACACAAATAAAATACATTGATGCTTCAGAACAACTGTCACACAAACTGTAACGTCGTCAAAAAGTATGTTATCGTTTTTTTCGGTTTTTGTAAGTTCGATCAAGTTACAGAGTACAAGGTTTAATTAAAATGGCATCCTATGCGTAGACGTCGAGCCATACACGTGCTATCACTTTTTAACTTTTTACTCTTTGTCTCTCATATTGTCATACTCCATATCTCCGTGAGCGTTTTGATTATCTTGTACCTCGCGGAACTCAATGCTGATCAGCTAAATCGCTACTTCTCAAAACTTCTTCTCATTTCTCAATTCGATAATCGTTTACTGTAAGGTTGGTCAAGCTGTGGCACGCACTCCAATTACATACGTGCTAGTTCTTGTCTTGATATTTTTTTTATAGAATAAGGGTGACAAACGAGCTCACAGTTCACCTGATTGTAATTGGATGATGTGGCCTATAGACATCTACATTTATCCTTAATTAAGAATCAAAATTTAGTTATGTTGTCACCCATAAGGACTGAGATGGAATGCCTCATTTCCAGTAAAAAGGATCTCCGGTTCTCGACACTAACCATACGAAACACAGCAGTAATAATCTGCTATTTTACGCTGGTATTCTGTGAGAGCGTGTTCTTACCCAAGTCAAACCGAACCATTCGTGCTACAACCATAATATAGCTGCAGCGTGGTTCTACCACGTCTAATTGACTTGATATATTTTGAAAGGGACAAAAACGACACATATACCTTTATATATACACATATTTGTTTATTTATTTAATATATTTAATAGTAAATTTCTAATACTGATAATGTTATTTATTACGTACGCACAATGCTGCCTACTTGCTCTATACATAAAATTATTTCTCTTTCGCTAAGGGTTTATTGGAAGATAACTCTCATTATGGTTAAGCTTGCCTTTGTACTTTGTATTTACATGTTGTAAATTGTTGTGTGTACAATAAAGAATAAAGAATAATCTATAATAATTCTTGATTTTATATAATGTGAAAAAACAAATCCAGGGGTGACACCTTTTTTAAATCTTATTTTGATTTTGATTTTGTTTTTACTTATAGTATAAAATAATTTAAGGTTATTTAAAGTATTTTGTTAGTTTTAACCCATATTTTATAGTTCTTTGTTTTAATGTAAAATTTTAGTACTGTTCTGCATCTCCCGCTTTCCCTCTACTGCGTGCGTTATCCTCACCACTACTAATTCCAACAGAACTTCTCCAAAAACCACTACACCAGGAAAGATACAAACCCTCGATAATATGACACGTGTTTTGAACTTAAACGAGGCATTTTAATATATCTGTATCTCCCATAGTCGCCGACATATTCATGGAGGACTATAAGGAGAAAGCCCTTCTTAATGCTTCTGTAAATTCAAGATTCTACAAACGTTACGTAGACGAAACTTTTTAAACAATTTAACCATCTGATAAAATAACTGCATTTTTAGAAAACCTTAATTCCATAAACTTATATTCCTTATACTTATATTTTATAATTCACAATGGAGTTAGAGGCAAACAATTCTTTAGCTTTCCTAGATGTTTTAGTCATCCGAAATCCTGATAATATACACAATAGACAAAAGACTTAACAATCTTCGGGTCCTGCGCCTACGTTACATTGACCGAGTGAACCCTGCCACGGTTGAGCGTGTGCCTGCTCTATTACCCTATGTCAGAGTAGTCACAGACAAGCTTGGCTACATCTTGAACGAACTTCCATTAAAACATACTTCAAGCCGCCGAAGAAGATTAGTCAATTTTACCATCCGTCATGTAATATCCTTCTGCAAGATGCAGGAGTGTACAAGCTTGATTGCGAATGTAGTCTCTCTTACATAGTACAAACAAAGTTCTATTAAACTTGCGTGAAAGAATATATATCTGACGTGAGTCACCAAGCTCTGGGAAGTCTGCAGTCTGTGAACATGTTTACGATCGTCCCCATTACATCAGATTTGATAGACCACAAATCCTCGCAAAAACACCGATTCCTACCAAGGATGATACGCGAGGCTATTGAAATTAATAAACATCCTAATTTCAATAGAGAAGATGGGGCTGCCGTCTGCTTTGGATCCTATAATTTACGAAATTAAATCCAAACCCATGCATACCACTGCAAGACTTCAAGGTACTGTAAGCTTATTCTGCGTAGGTCGAACCAAAATTAATATTCAAAAACTGAAGGTAGCCGGGCTAACTATGACATCAGGACGTCAAAATCTCAGTCTCCTCGTGACCATGGGTGGCTGTTAAGCATGAAACGTCGGGAATTAAAATTAGTAAATTAATAGCGATAAGATCCGTAAACATCGTTTTATATAATCAGGGTCCGGCGAAAAAAAATCAAAACCCATGAAATCCAACCGTAATAAATTCCACGTGGATGAAGTCACGGGGAACAAATAGTATCTCTATTAAGTTAATGGTTATAGTTCTTTAAATTAACTTTTACTTTTTATTAGGGTTATTTTTTTATATAAACTGAGAGTTGTCAGAAACTTTAAATAATCTGCCACCTTTAAAAATTCTTTCGAATTAACGCTTGATACAACAAAAGTAAACCAACAAAGCCCATCAAGCTTGATACCGTCATCAATCCAAGGGGACTGCGGAATCCATCACACAGGCCTTACTGACAGACTATTTATCTAAGTCTGATGTTAGTCAGATGAGGGAGCAAAAATTTAAATAACAAAAAATGCAGCCATTACAATAAAGAAGAATTCGATAAAACTCTCAGCATGGTAAAATAACACGCTTTTTGATAAGTCTAAGCGTCAGTAAATAAATTGATGAAGTACTAGAAATAAAATAAAAAGAAATGAAACATCTTTTTGTGAGTGTTACTAGAAAACAAGAGCTTCGTATTTAAAATATACGAGTATTCATATAAAGTAACATATTTACTAGTTACCGAGTAAGGAAAACTTGCGAAGACAGCTAGAAACAAAGCAAATACTAAAAAGAATATACTTACTTAAATTACACGAGACTGGTGAATTAATTATTTTCTTCGCAAAGTACGCGACTATACTACATACATTTAATTTTGCTGATTTTAATGTTGCTGATATAGAAAATATATATTTTTACTTAAGATAGATACTGGATTAGAATGAAAATAATTGAATATATTTTTTTGTAAATCTAAATTTCTTGTTATGTTACAGTAATGGATTGACAAGATTTCGGGAAAGAAAAACAAACGGACTTTCTTATAAAAGTAAGACGTTTTGCCCATATTGTATTATTTCAAGCCCTGTCGTCTCTAACGTTATCCACTTAATTATGCGAGGCAGTGAATACTATTTTTACTCTTTTAATACTTTTTGCTTTTGGCGGTATGTGTAAATAATGTGCATATTGCTCTAAATAATTAAATTATTATTTATTGATATTTTGACATAATTTACAGTTTATTACTTTACACTTTTTAATATTTTTGTGTATTTAATTACATACATTGCGGCTTTAAGGCTTTAAAGCCTGAATGAACTTGATAAAACGGCGACCGCAGAGATTTTAGCCGACGTCAACACCGTCTAGTGACTACTTTCTCTATTACTTAGAAAAGTGCAAAGATTAATAGACTGCAGAGGTGACAAGTATATAAGTGATGTACTGCCTATTATGATTGAGCGTCATTGAGAGTTATGTCGCGATTAAACATCTTCAATTACATTGCACGATGTGGTGCTGTAGCTTCGTCCGGTAGGCATCACGAGCTAACAAATGTTTAAGGTTTACGTACTTAAGAGTTTTATTATATTCGTTAAATCGTACTTATTTGTGTGTCGTATTAGTAGCTCTGGGCCTAAGCGCTCGCTGTAAATTTCGCCTGGGTTTGATCCGCAGCAGCACAATGAAAATTTAATAGCAATTTTAAGTGCTTATTTAGCACGAGCTAGGCGGTGAAGGATAACATCGTGAGAAAACCTGCATATGTCTGAGGAATAAGAAAAAAATTCGAAGACATGTGAAGTTGAATTGGGGCAGCGCGGCGGATATTTCCTTGCCCTAAAACCCTCTCAGAAGTAAGAAGAGGCCTGTGCCTAGCATAGCGACTTAAATAACCTGTTAATTTACTTTTGTATCGTATACATATGCAATATTCATATTGTTACAGATACAGAAGGGTACCTAATGCTGTACCAAGATAAAATGTTCTAGTGATTGTCAGTCATTTCATACGCCACATTTTCTATAGAGTTTAGAAAGTTTCAGATAGAGCAAAATAAAAATAATACAAAATATAATGGGAATGAATTATTAATAACTATCTCTGCCCGCGACTTGTATTGCGGATCCTGTTGCTTATGCCAGCAACAACGGGGTCGTCAAAATCGAAGATCTGAAACGTCTGATGTTGAATTCTAAGAGCCCGGGGACGGAAAACAATGTGATTCATGAAACGATTCGAGACGTTCTAGATCTTTCATTTTGTAAGTCAACAGGAAATGCCCATCAGACTAAACAACTTTTGCTAAGACGTCATTCCTATATGTAATAGTGTCGCTGGGCATTGGATGGAGTGTAACTCCTTGTGTGTTATTAAGTTAATATATTGGTAATATTATTTAGATCACGTTCACATGAGGCTTAAGTACTTATAGAACAAAAATACTTAGTACAAAGCTTCCGGTAAACTATGTTGAAAGTTGACCCGTCCGGCACGTGAACATAAAGATTTCTAGAACTGCTAACCCGGAAAGAGCGACGTACAACTGACCATGCGAGAAACAACTGACACCGAGATCTACTTCAGCAACACGAAAAGTCTGCCCTTGAGCCTTATTAATTGTCATTGCATAACACAATGATACTGGGAATTGCGTTCTTTAAATTGGAATGGAAAATTATTTGGTATTATGGGAATTCTGGGAATAAAGACGGTTTCTCCTGCACCGCAACCTGTTAAAATTTGAGCCTCGATTATATTTTGTTGCAACTGGGTTACTTTAGCCGAGTTCCATTGCAAAGTTGTGGTGGACTTAAATTTCGGAGCAGAATAATCGGAATGCCAATTTTAAACAAATTTCATGAGAAGGATGTCCGGGCATATTTAAATAATTTAAAAATTCTATCGGGTAATTAGAGGCTTCTTGTTCATCGACCATTCTATTTATTGAACTATAAACTTTGCTTTCCCCTGTATATTCGACAGTATTTTGTTATTAATATCAGATGCCTGGTCATTGCGAGGAGTTAAAATGGATCTTTCGCATAGCCAAAATTTACACTATTTAATATAATTGTTTCGTCACCGTAAACCGACGATATAAGTTGTGGTTGGGATTGCACTATACAACATAACTCAGGTGTCAGAATAAGTTTTCCTTGGTGTAGTTGTGATAGGTACCTTCCCCAATCTTTAATAATTTATCAGAAAATTGACGATCATCCGGGTTATCTCTAGTTCTCACTGCATGTTTGTAGTCAAATGTACCGATCGTATATTACGCCACAAATAAGAGCTTTTAGGCAAGCCCTAACCTCATCAGCTCGGGTTCCCGTGGTATTACCGGTAAGGTTTGTCGGAAATCACCACAAAATAAAACCGTGATACCGCCCATTGGTCGATCATTTTGTCTTATATCCTTAAAGTTCTGTCTACCGCTTTACCCTTTTCGGTGGGCCATCGTACATTCATCCCATATGATTAAATTACACTCACGTAATTACCTTAGCTTTGTCGCTATTTCTTGAAATACTACAGGATGGACTTTCCGTGCAATCTAAATCAATTGGTATTTTAAACATAGTGTGAGCAGTTTTACCTCCTGGTAGCAATGTTGCAGCTATACCTGATGAAGCCACGGCAAGAGCAATTTTACGCTGATTTCGAACATAAGCTAATATTAATTTGGTCAAAAGGTTTTCCCAGTTCCTCCAGGTGCATCTAAAACCATATTGTTCCCAAATTATTCTGAACACACACACGCGATCATAGACTGAACGTTGTTCTGCAGTCATCATTGAGACACTGTTTTCTAATGTTACCAGCAGTTCCATTGAGTTGTAACCAATCTCTGCAGAATATGGTAACCCTCCGACTGAGATTGGTGTTGGCAAACCATATTCACAGAGTGATTTACCGCCTACTGCTGTTAAGTCTTCCTGAAGAGCTAATAAGCACAGATTTATGGCAAGATCACGAAATTATCATTAGTTGCGCCTTCATCATTGTGAGATATATTCCGAAGAAAGTCTTCTGCAAATGTTTCTTTATATTTTTCCCATAATTGTACAGCATCTGACAAATTACAAAATGTGAGTAATGTTACAAATAAATGGCGTAACCGTCGTGGATCATCACTAACACAGGATTCTGCTAAAGCTTCATCCCAATGCTGATCATTTTCAAGCAAACGACGCGCTTGGCAAGCTGCATGATAAGTTGGATAAACAACATCGTCTACTTTTCTGAAATAAATAAATGATGTTGGTCCTCGCACTGTATGTATAATAATCGCAAATAGAAACACTCAGCGTTGTTAAGATGAACGGTATACACTCTACCAAGAACATGTTCTTTGAAAATACCTGACTCGCCATCTACAAGCCTGCCACGGCGTCTACGATTAAAGACACCTCGTTGCTTATCGTAGGTATAATACGATGAAACTTCCTCATACAAAAGAGATTTAGCAAAATCATCAGTTTGGCAAAGTCGAAAGAATGCTAATAAAGTTATTTGTCTAGGTTCTCTAATCGTTCTGTAACATTTTCGACATTGAAATATACGTTGACCGCCTTCAAGATGAACATCCAGATGAGTCACAGGTATCTTTCGTGAATGTTGAAACTTAAGATCCACCACACAGCTTCTGAAGAGCTGATATATCTGCCTGACTGAAATCTAGTAACTTCATCATGTTCATTTCTCAACGCAAATGTAGCTTGGTCACTGCCCTTGTTAATATACTTACAAATATATTTTATTGACTCTACACTATTACACATTTCAACATTTATGTGAGCTTGAAATGCTCTAGACATCACAGGCGAATACGGAACGACCCACCTATTATCTAAAGTAACCTGTTGTCCAGACACTCGCTTTTCAACAGTAAAACCACCATTGTCTCTTGAACGGCGACGATATAATGGGTATCCATCTTGTCCTGTTACAGTTTCATCCACTAATGCTTTTGGATATCTTTTAGTGCAACGACCGTCTTTCATGCAAGGAGCATTCCCGTTAAATGCACCACATGGACCATGTATCATATGAGTTTTAACAATGTCGTATAACACGGGATCTGCAATCGGATCTGGAATTCCAGCACTGATTGAACTGTCTACATCATTAGGTCGAACCTTATCTTTTAACCAAAGCAGGATATGTGCGTGAGGTAAGCCGCGTTTTGCCACTCAACACTTTAAATATAATACAATACATCTCCAAAAATGTTATCTTTGGTAAGTAGATCTATCATTGATTTTAATTTTAAATGAAAACTCTTGCGATAATATCATGGCGGTCATGCGGTGCTTGACCCTCAATAAGCCCTGAGTGATTTCATCGCACTTGGGATTGGTAGTTACAGTAATAAATAAGTCAGGACGTCCATATTTTCTTACGTAACAAAATCATCTTGAGTACGTTCGTGCATGTAGCGTGGACCACCAGTAAAAGAAGAGGGTAAAATAACTAAACGCCCCATATTCACCGTATCATTATTTTGCTGCATGGCGTCGCGAAGGTGCACGTATTCTTCAGCGCGCAGCTGCCTTTGATTAGATCGTAAATAAACTAATCTTTCGGTTTCAATTTTTGCGTACATGTCAACAATAAGCTAATTGAATAAGCCACGAAAACGTTGAAAGTATACAAATCTATTCCGTCTCACTTGCAAATGGTAACAATAAAATTAAAGGCATGACATCTTTTTATTATAATTAGGTGCGCCTGTACGCGGATCAGTTTGGTATAAAGCGAAATTATAACCATCTTCCCCTCGAGAGTATATCAAAGGATATTGCAAACTGTCGTAAGCCCTGTGGGTTTCATAAATACGTTGCAAACGATTGTCTCTGGAACGGATAACGATATCACGCCTATCACATTCCTGGTCGACCAATACTACAGCAATTTCATTCGTGGATGGAACGTTATAACGCCCAGGGTGTTCCTGAGTTGGACGCCTATCGGCATTTATAACAATTTTATAATTGTTATCACTATCTTGAGAAAGAGCTTCTAATGCCGACTTAAAACTGCATACATACTAATTAACCTGATGCAACATGTTCTGAAGTTGTGAAATAAGTTCAGTATTTAAATTCGGAAATATTGATTTCATATTCGACTGTTCGTTGTAGTCGGATACAAAATATATTTGAAGAAACTTAGGTTGGTCTTCAGGCAAAAGGATCCTATCAAATGGTAAACCTGACCTTATATCTTAAAAGTAGGCATGAAAGGACCTTCTGAGATTTGTTGAGCACCAAAGGATGTCATTTGAACTATTATAAGTGCGAATATTGTCTAAGAACTGTTTAGATTGCACATGTTCCCCAAAAGTAGTGACTTCAAAGGTTCGGTGGATCTTCGAACAAAGGCAAATTTATTTTACCTCAAGAACAACAGAAACCAGCCGACTTCTTACTGCACTTTGAAGCATTACAAAGGAACATACTACGTTCATATCGCCTATTACAGAAGATGATCTGTAATCAATTGTGAGGTTATAAGCAAACCCACTTTTATATTTGTCGGACCACGCCACCGAATTTGTAGATTGATCTTCTATGCGTACATCTAAGTCATTAAGACTATGTCGAAATCTGTCTGCAGTAAGACGGGCTTCTCGCTGTTCGTCCATTTCAAGAGACCGAATATTTTTAAATCTTAATCTTTCATTAGACAAACTTGTTAATCGTTCTTGTCTCAAAGAATTGTAATATTCGCGTCCTGACTCCAGTCGTTGTTCATGCTCATGTTCATCTTCAAGAGATCGAATAATATTATGGTGCACCCTATCATTTGTCAAACGGTCTTCATATTGAGTAAAAGTTTCAGATTCTCGAGATAAAATATGACGTTCGCGATCAGCTGTGACGTAATTCTCTCAGTGTAGGTTTCGGACTTGCGAGATAATGTATGCCATTCGCGGTCAGCTGTGAGACGAAATTCCCTCTCTGTAGGTTTCGGACTCACGGATAGTACATGCTGTTCGCGATCAGCTGTGAGACGAAATTCTCTCTGTGTAGGTTTCGGACTCACGGGATAGTACATGCTGTTCGCGATCAGCTGTGAGACGTAATTCCCTCAGTGAAGGTTTCGGACTCACGGATAGTACATGCCGTTCGCGATCAGGTGTGGACGTAATTCCCTCTCAGTGTAGGTTTCGGACTCGCGAGATAATGTATGCCGTTTGCGGTCAGCTGTGAGACGTAATTCCCTCTCAGAGTAGGTTTCGGACCGCGAGATAATGTATGCCGTTTGCGGTCAGCCAGAGCCGCAATTCTCACTATATATTCATATTTTCATATTAAGCATATTCTCACGATAACACATGTTGTTCTCGGTCAATGGTAAGCCTTAGCCTCGTTGAGAGAAGAACTTTGAGACGCCCGTGATGTAGCTCTGTCTCGCTCTGTCAGCTGCTAATCGCATCTCTCTTTCTGGAGAGCTTTCATTGGCTCGAGAAGTTGAGACACTAACTCTCATAGAGTTTAACCGATGTGCTCTTTCCTCTGCCGATTCTTAAGAACGTACATTTCTCATTCTTTTAGCTTCTCTCCAATTTCGAGATAAAGATAATCGTTTTCTAGGTGGCATTGTGTATTTTATTTTTAATCGACGGCATTCAGTTACCTAACAAAATAATCTACGTTAGAGGTCCTAACTATAGCTACCATACACTTAAAAAAATCTAAATGCCTACTTAATAACAAAACGGATCCTAAATAAATCCTTAAATCAAAATTAAATTTTAAAATATATAAGTAGGTACCAAAACTACTACTAACTCTAATAGAATGAAATAACCTATTTGATACATAGGTACCTATTTAAAACTACAGCTAAATAAATAAAAAAAAGTTTAATTTATAATTAAGCTAATACTAAGAAATATTTAAACACTACCAAAATAACTAATACCTATTTTATAAAATAACAACCAAAGAAATCTAAAAATAAATTATTAAACGTAAGAGTAGACTAAAAGTCGCGCTGATAAGCACGGTTTGTTAAAATCAATTATTGTCTGTCAATAAGGTCGAACACTTTGAACGTCTATTTGCTGATGCAAAACTGCGGCTTGCTTTACTTGCGGCGCACATCTTGAAGCGAGTCTATAAGAACATTCTTCAAGCCGCCGAAGAAGATTATCAGTTCTTACCATCCGTCAAGTGCAATATTCTCTACAAGATGCAGGAGTGCAAGCTTGATTGTGAATGTGGTCTCATATATAGGGCAAACAAAACGATCTATTAAAACCCGCGTAAAAGAACACATAGCTGACGTGAAGCACCAACGTTCCGGGAAGTCTGCAGTTTGTGATCATATCCTAGACGGCCCCTGCCATTACATTAGATTTGATAAACCACAGATTCTCGCGAAGGAACATCGATTCCTGCCAAGGATGATACGAGGCTATTGAAATTAAAAACATCCTAATTTCAATAGAGAGGAGGCTAGGTACTACCACCTGCTTGGCATCCTGTAATTAATAAAATTAAAACTAAACCCAAGCATACCACTGCAAGACTTCAAGACACAGTTAGTTCATTCTACGTAGATCGTACCAAAATTAATAATTAAAATGCTGAAGGTACCCGGATTAACTCTGACATTGGGACGTCAATCACCTCAGTCCCCGTGACCATGGGTGCAAAGCGCCCGAAACGTCGGGAATTAATAAAATAAGTTAATTAAACGCGATATAATCCGTAAAAGTAGTTTAATTCAATGTGTAGTGTTCGCGTAAATATAAGAAATCATCTTGTAACCTTTTTAAAACCGACTCAAACTCATTAGTTTATTATATGTTATATTTTTCTGTAACGTATTAGGTATCTTGGATAAGTTTGTAATTTTTTTTATTTTATCACAAAATTTTTGCGATAAACTATTACTTTTTGTACAGTGATTCTCTCCTCTTAGTATTGGCGTGACTGCAGGATGTTATATAGGTACTGAGTAACCGTCAGTTACTAATGGCTATAAATGAATATATGTATGTATAGACATTCAGATCTACATTTTTGATTTTATTATTTTTGATTTTTTGATTATTGATTGATTTTTTCAAATCTGGTAAAATAAAATTTATTTCCATACCATTTGATGGGCCTGAGTATAATGCCAGTTGT
Source organism: Parnassius orleans (assembly GCA_029286625.1). NCBI lineage: Eukaryota > Metazoa > Arthropoda > Insecta > Lepidoptera > Papilionidae > Parnassius > Parnassius orleans. The sequence continues at coordinate 396,808 of JAGSMP010000231.1, read as the reverse complement.
GCTCTTTGGCTGAAGTTATTTTTTATTTATGCACAATTGCAGACAAAACAATCTCTAAAACAAAATTTTACGTCTTCTCCTTCTAATAATAGCTCCTGCACCTGACACGGCGGAATATTTTTTTCTATAAGACCATTTACAATAACAATTTTTGTTAACAGTTATGAGTGTAACATTTTTATCAGCTGCTTTATTCATAGTGCCTTGAGCAACACTTTACCGGGTTCTGTACAGAAAATAATAGTTTAAAAAAACTAAAAAACAGGCGTTTGTAGATAACCGCGTGGGGTGCTTTTCAGATATTTTATGATGATGCTAATTTTATAAATATCCACAAAAATATTTACAACAAATGACATCAAGCACCCCACGCTTTTTCAATAAAATGATTTCTTATGTTAATGAATATTTTCTTATTTTAAAATTATTGATAATTATTTTCTACTTTTAGTTCGGTTATCTACAAAAGCGTGTTTATTTAGTTTTTTAAACCATTATTTATTTTATATTTTTAGTGCGGCAAACAACAAAAGCGTTTTTTGGACCGAAGTTCTTTTACGCGGCTTACAGAAGATTGAACTGAGAGAAATCGTAGTTTTCTTATGAATGAATTGCAAATCCTGAGGATCCTGGCAAGAATAATGGGACAAACTATTTAAATTATTGCATTGTCATCGGTCCATGATAAGTTTGCGAAGTTTCAAATCAATGTAACGTTTTGAAGAGGATGAAATCACATTCAAAAATTCCGTTACATAGATACATATCAAGCTAATAAAAGCGTGTTAAGAATGATGCTGGCTTTGGTATTTTATTTGAAATAATACGTAGACGTAGTGCTGCAGAAAACTGTTCCAAATATGAATGGCCGCTACCAATGAATGTAATATCTGCTATGTTATACCTATTTACATAGAAAATTTTATTATTTTATTAAATTAAATTCTAAATAGCACTTTTTACACAAGAAAGTAAACTTTGAGATCAGTCCATCTTGGTTTCGCAAATTAAGAGAATAGTAAAACAAACCAAGAGATTTAAAATTTCTTGCTGCTTTTACAGAAACGCATGACTTTAGCATAAAATGTTAGTTTATATTAAGCGATCTGATCTGAAAACTTTAATGTGCCAGTCATACATTAATGATGATATTTAGGTCATTATACTGGAAATAGTCAATTAAATATTTTATAATACAATTAATCATCTTCAGTATGATTGACCGTGTGTATGAATTTTATGTCTATGTTATTTTTGATGAAAATTATTATTGCAGATAAAAGACATTTCATTAATTCTAGTCTCGAATATAAGTAAACAAAATAAAATTTGAACTTCTTAAGAAGTCTTATCGGTAGCCTTCTAGAGGTAGGTACATAGAAATCTTGTAATGACGTACATTTCTTTTAATATAAACTTAGTCGTGTTTCTTTGAAACTGACAAGGTTTATTTACCAAAACTAAGAATGACGCTGATGAAACGACGTAAAAATTAGGTAGGATAGGTTTCGTTTTGTAGAATGTAAGCTAAATTGTGACAATATATGTAAACAATTGAACAATGAAATAATGAAAATATTTGTTAATACTTGCTTTACAACATTTAACCGTAATAAAATAGAACAAGATAGTCTTCGGCATGAAAGTAAAATAAATATTTTCGATTATTTTACAATACCTTAACAGCCGGGTTAGCGCGCGATTCGGATCCGTCTAGAGACGCTAAATTTCAACGAGCACTGTCAAATTCAATAGAAGTGACAGAAAAAACGCTATTTGGTATAGAAGGACAAAATAAATTATTTAAATTAAAGTAAAATACAATAAAATAAAATAGCTTCATTAACACGTGACACATAATTGTATTTATTTTACTCTACATTATTTTATGGAAATCTGAGAAAGTTGAAAATTTAAGTATTTTCAGAAGCTACTTTGCAATTATTCTATTGAGTGAATTTTGTGGAATCGTGTTTTGAAAACCGCCACCTGGAATACGCTCAATTGTAAGTACAATTTTTTTCGATAACGATGTGAAATCACAAAACGATCCCCATGCAGATCAATTTAGCTCTATTCAGCCTCTTAATATGGACATACCTCGGGATTCAGAGATTTTAAAAGTTTTTATGCTTAGATACTGAAAAATATAATATTATATTATTACTGTCCCGTGTGAGACAACCTTTATTCTTATATACATATTCCCATCACACGTAATACATTTTTATGGTTGGTTAGAAAAATAATATCTACGTGAAAACTTTCACAGGGTAAATTTCTTTTTTCTATTCTTAGCCAGCGCTAACTACAATTAAACCTGATGGTAAGTGGTTATGTAGCCTAAGATGGTGAAGCGCACTGACTTAACAAAAGCGTATTCACTCTTGCCTAATAGTAGTAGGTAAGTATTATTTGCGACCTATTTGTGTGTGTGTGTGTGTGTGTGTGTGTGTGTGTGTGTGTGTGTGTGTGTGTGTGTGTGTGTGTGTGTGTGTGTGTGTGTGTGTGTGTGTGTGTGTGTGTGTGTGTGTGTGTGTGTGTGTGTGTGTGTGAGAAAAGCGTATGAGAATACGTGAGAGGAAGTAAGATTGAGTAATCGTAGTAAGTACATAAGGCTTCATTATCATCATCATTACAGCCCTTTATTAGTATCATTATTTTCTTAAATATTTTTGTCTAATGTCAGATGATGATTTATTATAATTTCAACAGTTATTCTTCCCTTTCACTTGCTGATACTTCGGATGAGCCTGCAACGCTACGTACGAGTACAAAGAATCTCAAAATTGTTATACTGTTTTCACATCTGCCATTTAAATGCACAAAGTATTCCTCAACATCATACGGAGCTCGTGGATACTTTCTTTTCTAGTGCAGTTCATGCTATACTCATATCGGAAGCTGGCTTGAGCCAGAACCCTCGTCCACGTCTTATAGTCTTCAGGTTATATTTTACTCCGTAACGACCGCACCGCTATATATAAAATATTAAACACGTCTTATTACCTTTATTTCGGTGCAATGGAATAAATTTTGCCGAAGTTAATGTCAAGAGTGTTAGTGTTTCTTGGAGCTGTCTACTGTCCACTTCAAGTGGACTACTTTTCGATTTGCCTACACATCACATTGTGATGGAGACTTTAACACTGACCTATTAGGGATTTCTATCAAATCTTGCAAACTAAGATCGACCATGATATCGCATAATTTCATTATTTTGCCTCGAAATGCAACACATTACAACTCCCACTCTGCTGACACCTGGATCGACCTTATAGCCGTCTCCTCAGTTGAACACGTTGCCAATTATAGACAATTCCCTGCTTCTGGATTTTCACGGCATGACCTACTTTTCCTGTCACATAAATTAAAGTCTCCCAAGCCTTAATACGTGTCTATCACTATTCGAAGTCTTACTAGACTAGATATAAATAAGCTTAAGTGTGATGCAGATGCTATTAACTGGTCATTTGCATATACTGCTTCCACAGTTGATGAAAAAGTCGACTTGCTTAACAGCAACATATTAGGACTGTACAATGAACATGCCCCTAAGCGTGTCGTTCGACTTAAGCGTCCTCCTCTTCTATGGATCACGACTGGGGTAAGAATGGCTATGGCAAAACGTGACAGAATGTTTCGTGCTTTTAAGAAGAATCGCACTGATATAAAGTGCAAAGCATATAAAGCTGCGAAATCGATGCAATCAGATGGTGAGCTGCTAAACGCCGATATATCCACGAACAAGTACTTAATTCATCTTCGGCTGATATATGGAAGTTTTTTAATACGCTTGGATATGGAAAGTCACAATTCGACTATAATAGCATCACCTTTTCTCCTAACGATTTTAATCGTCATTTTCTGTCTTCTCAAATAGTTTCTGATAATTTTAAAGCTAACGCTATCTCATTTATATCTTCCATGCCTCCTTATTCTATGAAACTTTCACTTTTTCTCCTGTAGACGAAGACGAGGTAGGCAAAGCACTTTCTTCTATTAAATCGAAAGCCATTGGTTGTGATGATGTGAGTAGGGTAATGGTTATGCACGTGTTGGATGCTGTTTTACCCGTGATAACTCATATTATTAACTTTTCGCTTACGAATGGTGCTTTCCCAACTCTCTGCAGTAAAGCTTTTATTATTCCCATTCCTAAATCCACCGATTGCAGCGCTATAACCAATTTCAGACCAATTTCTATCCTGCCTTTTCTCTCTAAGCTTCTGGAAGCTTTGCTGATAAACAGATTTTTCTGTCGTTTTTCAAAGAATATTCTTTCCTCTTATCAGTCAGGTTTCTGACCTGGTCATTCTACAACTACTGCTCTCCTCATGGTGACGGAAGATATCCGAGAGAGGAAGGAAAAATCAAAACTGACATGTTCTCATCTTAATTGATTTCTCTAACGCATTTAATTCAGTCGGTCATGATATCTTGTTAGCTCTTCTTTCTTATTTGAATATCTCGTCTTCAGCTCAGAAATGATTCTCATCATATCTGTGAAGGCGCCGACAGGCCGTGCGTACTAGACATATACTATCTGACTGATGTTGTGTCTACTGGCATAACTCAAGGCGGTATAGTCTCTCCTCTTCTGTTTTCAATTTTATCAATCTCATCACATTAAATCTTAAGTGCTCTTACCATCTGTATGCCGATAATCTGCGGTTATATGCAAGTGGAACCTCCAATATCTCTAATGCTATCTCATTATTAAATGATGACTTGAAATACATCTCCAAATGGTCCACTGTATGGCATAAACGTGAACCCATCTAATGCCAAACGATAATCTTGGGTAGCCCAAAATTATTATCGAAACTAGATATTCCACCCTACCATCATTTATGTTTAAGAATAATGTCACAACATTCTCTCCTCATGTAAAGAACCTTGGTCTGTATGTTGATTGTTAGAACTCGGTCCCATAGACATATAGGTCATATGTATATGGGACCGTGACTTAAAATTGAATAACTTTATCTCCCGCCGCCGATTTTCTTCGCGATTTCGAGTAACTGAGTAGGGTAATATTAGTTTCTGCATCACTCACATCCGTTCGCGATGCACTTCGCTCCAATCTTATTGGGGTTTCTGCATCACTCGTCCGTTTGCGATGCAGTTCGCCGCAATATTACACTAAACAGCTCTACATTTCCAGACACGATGCGCGACGGTGTGGGATTCAATAATCTGATTCTCGCTGAGATAGTTGGTTACTCTAAAACACGTATGGACGCAGCGCTCATGTTATTGTATTTGATCTCGATCGATTCGCCACTGTGTAATTGTTTGAACTGTTTCAAGTTATGATTATATTCATATTATCATTTCGAGTTGATCAGTTCGCATTACATTTCACTTAGCACATGTTGAGGCTGATATCAGCGGAACTATCCGCTATTATACTTACTTGAAAATTATATTTCTGATCTACATATCGGTCACAACATATTATTAAAGGCTACATCACATATTTTTGCAATTGTCGCACATGTTTGATTGATGAGTTTTTAGTAGACCAATACTTTAATAGGTAGACTAACATAACGATGTTGGATTTTTCATATGATTCAGGAGACTTTACCATGGTAGGTCAATTCAGACTCCAGCCCTAGGTCTCGCCTGCGCAGATATACAAACATACCCAGCAAATAACATATTTTTCCCATATAAAAACAGTATTGTGTTCAGTCTTCTTGATTTTGAACTAATTATGAATGAATAATAACCTTTCCGAGGGGTTTTTAAAGCAAGTATTTAAGCATGCTATTAATTAAGATATTAAACAACATAACTATTTTTAAATTTACCTTATCTATATAGGGTAACTATTATAGTACACATTGAGTGTGTTAGCATTTAGGTATTACATATTATTATTAATTATAGGACGACAGGAGATTTCTTTTATATTGGTCAATTGGTTGTCTAGAAGCGATCGCTACTTGCAGCCGTTTTAATATCCTATCTTTCTTGGACTTGCGTACTAGAGATGGATATTTGACACCTTTATATATCTGAGCTTAGATTATGTGAAATATTCTATTTCTTGCAGCCAAATCCAGCGATAGAAAGGTTTTTATAGGTACAATTATACAATAGTTTCGTTTTGCAATAAAAGTAGTTCACAATAAAGGAATTTTGCAATGTAGGTAGTAGGTACCTAAATATAACTATGTTATTACTTACCAACTAGACTGAAGGCATAAAATACTTATGTAACTTATTTAAACAGTAAATGCATATAAAAAATATTTTACCTAAATCAAGCATCGATTAGCATAGAAAAGTTTTCATTTCAAACTTTCAGAAAGTCAAAAATGGATTTTAAGTTAACCTGTAGGAGCCTGTTGGATACTAGATAGCTCAAATGTATTGGGTGATGAAGTTCAAACTGGAAAAACCATCATAAATTGAGCCATCATGATTTTTTCTTTCAAAATTAAATTTTGCATGAATAATGTTTAATCTGGTTATCTAATCACAATAAAATTTATACTTGTAATAGTTAAAAATGTAAATACACCTTAAAAGAAAATCAGAAGTTAAATAGTTCAAAGTTTATCGGTTTTTAACACAAAACAGATACACCAATATAATAAGAACCCTCATAAGAATGCAACTTCCTTAAACGAATTTCATCTCAAGTATCCCCCGACGGACTGGCGGCTGCTTTGTAAGCCGTGTCATATTAGAGTTAAGGTGTAGACACATTGATACATTTTAGTTAATGGATTTTAGACTTTATAGAGCATTCATAGGAATGGTAAATAAATGTGACTTAACGAAAATAATAATTAGTTTTGGCTAAAGTATCAGTGTGTAGTGGGCTTTAGAATTCTGCGATATATAAGGAGAGCTAGAAAGCGCTGCAAGTCATTCCTAATTTTTAAGTTACCGAGTCAACTCGGCGCACTGTGTAGATTCGGAGAGCGCTGGATAAATGTCAGTTCACTTATTCACTTGTGGTAAAACGCGCCGCGGTGACGCCACTGGTTACATCCAAATTCAAACTTGCATCTGGCATGTTGTAAACAAATATGAACTTAGTTTGATTTATATGTAGGCGAAAGAGGATCATCTCAGATGCACTCATGATGGATGGCGCAAATATGCGTGCGATACAATATAAAATACAAGAAAATATAATGAACAGATCGTTTAGCAATTCGTCGCTAATATATGGTACGCTTTTCCGATGACGTTAATTTCCAAAATCCTATATAATTGTCACGTTACCACAAACACGACGCTTCGCTAGAGTAAAACCTTCTCTGGATATGCCCAGTATTTTATAGAGGCGCCTACATATAATATCGTGATTGTGATATCAATGTTGTTTATTTTTGTTACTTCATATAAGTAATGCATAACATAAAAGTGATTGAAATATACTTGTTTGTTTAAAGTATGAGTGATAACAATGAAACAACAAAACTAAAATCGTCAGTGGCATTATTTTGAAAAAAAAATTCGTGATGGAAGCGATTTATAGATTTTGAAATACTACAGACATGAAGAAAAAAAACATGGAAATACTACAAATAAATAAATAAAAATATTTGTATTTTATTTCATAATGCCACAAACTATTTATTTAATAAAGGTACCTATTTAAAAATGTTTTAACTAAGGTAATCGCTATTCTCAACTCGAGTGATAAACTTCAATCGATGTAGGGACTGTAAATAGTTAATTCGAATCACTCAAAAACTCGAGTACAACTAGAGTGACATGATAAATTAACCCGAGTGACTCGAGTCACAAAATTCTACTCGAGTCGTATCTTTATATTACGGTCAATGCAGTGTCTGTCTACAATTTAGTGATGAACTCTACTTACTAATTCGAGCAATTTATTGATATATTATGTAATATCAATAAACTGATTAAGTATAATATGTGATAGTTAAATTATTAATAACATTAATAGCTACGTCATAAAGTTAGAGTGATATTATTTTATGAAGATTGTCTATAGGCAAACCAAAAATATATAACTACCTATTAAGTTTAGTAATAATAATTGTATTGGATAGAAGAACAAATATAAAAGTAATTTGTAACAAACTGACGCAGCTTCGTTTCGCCAATTCGAGTTGCGTAACTCGAGTACTATTCGAGTTACGTGAATTTCAACTCAAGTTAACTCGAATCGAGTTTCTTCAGAGTTGCCACAACTCTACTACAATTTTTTTTATATTACGGTATCAGAACCAATGACCTGAACACAAATATCAAAACAACTCTTTTTTTTCAGATTTCTTTATTCCGTTTCGAGTTTTATAAAATATTTATGCTATTTACAATAATAAATTGGTATCTTTTTTTTGTATAATAACATTGAGGGTCGTTCTATTGATTTCTAGTGGGCCCAAAAACGATTGTCTCCTTTATGTAGCAGAAGTGAACGAAACATTCGGGATGGGACGCCATAGACTAAAGTTTATCGATATTGAAAATATGCCAGATTAAGAGTACCCGTGACCGACGTACATGTATGCGGATGTAAAGAAGACGGGAGGGATCAAGATCGTGCCAAATGGAAGTCTTTAGTCTCTGCCTACCCCTCTGGGTGACAGGAGTGAATGTTTATGATTATGATTATGATATAACATTTACTAAGCTATACGAAATACATCGAAGTGGCAAATTGTACTCGCAGCTAGCTGAATATTGCATACTGTTGACTAAAATTAATTTAAGGTCCTGATCGACGTGCAAGCAATATGCTTGTGGTAAATACAACAGCCATTTTACTCGCTGTTCGGGCCTTAAGTCATGCTTTCTATTACTGTTAAATCTAGTAATTGTTTTTTATATCCTTAAGGTTGAATTAGTAAATTAAGGAAAGATTTTTATAACATCTAAAATATTGTATAATACAATTATATATTGAATAAAACTATTTTACGGATTATATCGCGTTTAATTAACTTTTTATTAATTCGACGTTTCGTGTGCTTTACAGCACACATGGTCTGAGGACTGAGGTGATTGACGTCCCGATGTCAGAGTTAATCCGAGTACCTTCAGCTTTTTAATTATTAATTTTGGTCCGATCTACGTAGAATGAACTAACTGTGTCTTGAAGTCTTGCAGTGGTATGCTTGGGTTTAGTTTAATTTTATTAATTACAGGATGCCAAGCAGGTGGTAGTACCAACCTCCTCTCTATTGAAATTAGGATGTTTTTAATTTCAATAGCCTCACGTATCATCCTTGGCAGGAATCGATGTTCTTTCGCGAGAATCTGTGGTTTATCAAATCTAATGTAATGGCGGGGCCGTCTAGGATATGATCACAAACTGCAGACTTCCCGGAACGTTGGTGCTTCACGTCAGCTATGTGTTCTTTTACGCGGTTTTAATAGATCGTTTTGTTTGCCCTATATATGAGAGACCACATTCACAATCAAGCTTGTACACTCCTGCATCTTAAATGCAGTTAATTTGTCTGATGGTAAAATTGTGAAAGTATCGTCTACGTACCGCTTGTAGAATCTTGGAGATACTGGTGCAGTAAGCAGGGCTTTCTCTCAAAGTCCTTTCTCCTAAAATGCATTTTTAATAAAATACACTTTTAGAACATCTTAATTCCATAAACTCTAAATTTCAATTTACTATGGAGTTAGAGGCAAATAACTCGTTAGCTTTCCTAGATGTGTTAGTCATTCGAAATCCTAACAACACCATAGGTCACACTGTGTATAGAAAAAAGACCCATACAAACCGATATTTAAATGGTGAATCCCACCATCATCCTTCACAGTTAGCTATCGTGGGCAAATCTTTGTTACAGAGAGCACGAGGATCTGTGATAGCAAACACCTGGCCGCCGAGCTTCAGCACGTCAAGCAGGTTCTGCACTACAACAAGCTTCGGGTCCCGCGCTACGTTACAGTGACCGAGTGAAGCCGGCCACAGTCGAGCGTGTGCCTGCTGTACTACCATATGTCAGAGGTGTCACAGACAAGATTGGCTACATCTTGAAGCGAGGTTCTATTAGAACATTCTTCAAGCCGCCGAAGAAGATTAGTCAGTTCTTACCATCCGTCAAGTGCAACATTCCTCTACAAGATGCAGGAGTGTACAAGCGTGATTGTGAATGTGACCACATCTCATATATAGGGCAAACAAAACGATCTATTAAAACCCGCGTAAAAGAACACATAGCTGACGTGAAGCACCAACGTTCCGGGAAGTCTGCAGTTTGTGATCATATCCTAGACGGCCCCCGCCATTACATTAGATTTGATAAACCACAAATTCTCGCGAAAGAACATCGATTTCTGCCAAGGATGATACGGAGGCTATTGAAATTAAAAAACATCCTAATTTCAATAGAGGAGGAGGTACTACCACTTGCTTGGGATCCTGTAATTAATAAAATTAAAACTAAACCCAAGCATACCACTGCAAGACTTCAAGACACAGTTAGTTCATTCTACGTAGATCGGACCAAAATTAATAATTAAAAGTTGAAGGTACTCGTGATTAACTCTGACATCGGGACGTCAATCACCCAGTCCCCGTGACCGTGGTGCTAAAGCACCCGAAACGTCGGGAATTAATAAAAGTTAATTAAACGTGATATAATTCGTAAAAATAGTATTATTCAATATGTAGTGTTCGCGTAAATATAAGAAATCATTATGTTATACAATTATATAGCCTATCGTCTATGATCTATATAAAGATAAATTGGGAAAAAACTTTGTATGCCTTTTTTTGATTGGTTGTAGTTAAAGTTTACACGGAGAATAAGTTCAGAAAGCTAAAATTTATTTAAAATATGTGTTACAAATACATTTAATAAAATAAAATAAAACTATTGGTAAATCCAAATGTGCGTGCCTTAAGCGCATTAAAAAAATTACGTATAACATGATTATACCTAAAATTTTCAAAGTAGTTTAAATACACGCAAGTTTTCACTAATAACCTTATTACTATACTTCCAATTTTCCGATAATTTTATGTCAAATTTCAATTTAAAAAAAAGTTTGGAAAATCCAAAAGTGCACGACTCATAATGTTCAAATGATAGTGAAAAAAAAATGTAAATTGTAGATCTATTCGTTAAAAAGTTCCAGTAGCAGTCACCGAAGTACACCTTCAAGTCACTCTATCAAGTCCGGAGGTAAGGTCTCATCATAACTAACAAAACGAGCCCAAAATCGGCACTTCTAGTTCTCCTCGTCGAGGTTCCAGTAGTAGTCATCAAAGTCCATCTTCAATTCAAGTCAAGTCACTATCAAGTCCGGAGGTAAGGTCTCATCATAACTAACAAAACGAGCCCAAAATCGGCACACCTATTACTACTACTACACTTTCAGGTCACTATCAAGTTCGGAGGCAGAGACCGATTAAATGTCGACTGCACCCTAGGTTAGCCTAGCACCTCATCGGCGCCCCTCTAGAAGCCATATTATATCTATTATAAATTAAATCTACTCATTTTGCAAATAAGCTATAGAGGTTAAGATCGATTTAGGAGTAATCAAATACGACGATTTTTTTTTCGTTTAAAAACTTCCTAGTGCCTAGTTTGCGTTAAGGATAATCCACCACTGTCCGGAGGTAAGGTTTCATCATAACTAACAAAACGAGCCCAAACTCAGCACACCTATTACTATTACTACTCTTCGAGTAGTTCCAAGTCAAGTCCGGGGGTAAGGTCTCATGATAACTAACATAACGAGCACACTCTCGGCACACCTAGTTCTACTCGTCGAGGAGTTCTAGTAGCAGATATCGAAGTACACCTTCAGGTCTCCATAAAGTACAAGACGTATAAGTATATTTATATATAAATCCTGCGTAATTTTAGCGAAACAAAATAATGTAATAAAAATCTGTGATTATAAAAATAATAATAATATCTTACCTTGGTCAAGTATGTATCAAATTTGGGTTTTGGAATATTTTGTATTTCTACAGCGATCGATATTTTTCAGCACGAACCGCTGTAAATAAACGAACACTCACGACGGCAGCTGAGCCCGGAGTAAAAAAGTACTCTGTGGCCCGGAGTCCGGACGAGTGAGGCTAAGTGTATTTAGTAAAATAAATTAATACAAGGGTGCTCAAAACACCAAAAATATTTCTCAGCTGAAAAAATTACTTATAACTAAATAAAACAAAATTAAACTGCCATTTACATTCCATGGCTTCCCACATAATAGATGAAGAGTTTAAAACATAGATTGAGTTGAACAATTGATATTTTGAAAAGTTGTCGTGTTTACGGCTCCATGCGGACTTGATAAATCTACACCTTATGGCACTAAAACTGCTTTTTTATGTTAAACTAGCAATTGATCGATTTAAAAAAGAAAAATATGTTCAAAAATCATTTATCTTTCTGACAATGTGCTTTTTATATCATTTATATGTTCAATATGATTGTTAGATACGATTTCATGCGACAAATCGTTGGAATTTTGATTTTTAGGCACTAGTAGAACATACCTACGCGCTTTGCGCTTAAGGTATGCTATAAAACGTATTACGTTGTTTACGTTCATACTGTCAATGTTAAACACATAAATGTCGTTTGGACAAATTATGTCGTTTGTTAACGTTCATATCAAAGAGTAAGCGTTTTCGTTTGCGCGTTACTTTTGTAGCGTTTATTTTTTATTTTGTATATAAAACGAGCGATCTGCCCCGGTTTCACACAGATTCTACAACAGCGTCACCTACCGGGTCGAACTATGCCTGTAACATTCGCGGAAGTGCATTCAATATGTTGACAAAGTTTTAGCGCAATCTGATGAACGGTATGGTAGCGCATAAAATACGAACAAACAAATATATTTTTTTAAATATTAGATATCTGTGTTATATATTACTGTGCAGTTGAAAGTGAAATGCAGCTTGCATTATACGATTGGAATGACTCTTAAACCAATGTAAACTTTTTCATGTATTTCTTAACATATCTCCTACAAAAACGTAATGTAGAAGAATGCCTAGCCGTGGAACATATATTTAGGCTGTGAAAATTTACTATTTTCTCTTAAAATTTACGCAGGTTAAAATTAGAATTCTTGTAAAATACTTACTCATTCACCAGGCGTGTAGTAAAAATACCAGTTTCGTTATATTTCACAAAACACTGCGAATCATTGAACAGAATATTCCCTTTCAAACCGTTTTGAGATCCCGTCTAACAAAATTGCCCAAGCTAAAATTCATACTACGTAGCTGGTTATAAATGTCGTACCTAAATGATCTATAACACAATAGTGTAGTCTTGAAGCATGTATTATTACCTGTAATTTCCTTAGAGCATAATTTGATGCTAAATTTTGAAAAATATTTTGACGTTTATAGAGAAGAAATTCATGAATATAAATATTTCAAACAAAAAATGTTATTGTTTTCATTACAGCCTATCTATGTCCACTACTGAACTTATGCCTGTCCAAAGATTACATAGTAGCCACGCTTGGCAATCACAGTTTTCCTATTATACTGAGTTGTTGTCAGAAAGAAGCTGCTGGTCATCTCCTGTTGCATTTCTGTTTATAGCTTCTTACGACAACCATGAGATGATACGGCATATAGCATTTTCTTATAAAATTCAATTCAATTCCTTTATTGGAGACCACATAGTCCATAAAATCAGCAATTCATAGGGAATATAGCTTCAGTGACACAGTTCACGTTATACGTGGTAGAACTTATTTAGCTTACCATTACTGCTACAGCCTATTAAAGTCAACTGCTGAACACAGGCCTCCCCCATAGATTGCCTCATAGGGGGAAATTTTCTATAGTTGCCACGCTTGGCAAGCGGGTTGGCAACCGAAGTTTTTTATTTTAAATCATTATTAGGAAGACGCTGCTGCCCATCTCCTGATTTGTTTCCTTTTGTCACCTCTTACGACACCCACGGGATGATGTGGGTATATTTTTACACGCCACCACTCTGTATTTAGCTTATCAGCAATTATTTTATGGTTGTAGTACAAATGGGTTGGCTCGACCGGGACCGAAAAATAGCAGCTTAATACTGCTGTGTTTCGTAGAGTGTAGAGAACCGGAGAGCTTTTTACTGGACATGTTGCATTCCATTTTGATCCTCAGGAGTGAGTACACATATTATAATATATTTTGACGCTTAATCGAGGATAGATGTAGATGTCTATGTGCCATAGCATCCACTTGCCATCAGGGGCTGTGTGCTTGTTTTTCAACCTTATCCTACAAAATATATTTGAGGCGGTTTACATACATAATTTTTACAAGAACGAACAACCAAACCGGGTACAATTATTTGTAGTTCATACAAATATTTAATCCGTGCGCGATTCAAACCCGCAGCCCTCAGCACCGCAACTCATTGCTTAGCCACTACGCCTTAGTGCTGTCCTAAAATAATAAAACATTTAAACATATAAAGAAACACAACTTAAATACATATTTAAATGGGATAACATTTACCTAAAGGCAATTTTTAAATATGGCCTTCCCTACCCCGGATAAAGGGACGATACTATTACTTCTATTGTTGTCGTATTCAATATTTTTTTCGGTCACGCTAGTCAGTGATTATATTGGTGACCCTTGCCGACTGATATTGTATAGCTCGATGTATGGGATTCGTGCGATCACAATTTATCTTATACAAAACGACCAGTAGATTAAGTCGTCGATTCTGATTCTAAAAAATTTATTGCAAAAATAAAAGCATCTTCTACCGTTACCGTGTCAGCCTACTAAAGTCCAGTGCTGAACATAGGCTTCTCCCATAGATTACCTCATAGGGGCGATATTTGACATAGCTACCACTATTGGCAATCGGGTTGGCAACCGCAGTTTTTGGAGTGAAAACTTCTTTAGAATCGTTGTGATTTGAAACAACTGAAATGAAAAAGCGACACTAAAAAGAGACAAATATATAAATCTATAGGAGAAAATGAGATAGAATCTACTCGTATACTTAATATAATAAAGCGAAAGACGTTTTTTGTTTTTTGTTTGTTTAAACACGTTAATCTCTGGAATTGCCAGGCCGATTTGATACATTATTTTTTTTTTATATGATGGCCAGATTTACAAGAAATAGTATAGGCTATACCTCTCAGCTAGCCTTAAATATTGATTTTTGTTCAGCAAGTCGGAAGGAAAAGCGCTCCCGAACTGCTTAATCCGCGCGCGCTTGCTTAATGGTCAGTGATACGTAAATAATATGTTCTAAAAAAATATGTATCTTTCTTCCATCTAAAAAAAGTCCGCGATACCATAGTCATAAGCCACAATAAGGTATTTCGTGACAAAAAATATTGAAAATTAAAAAGTGATTTATGAGCCTTATTAGGCATAGCATATTAATCCTCAGGACCGAAAGTTACTTCACCATCAAGACAATTTTATGAAGATAAACTTTGCTCTTTATAACATGTTATTTGAGATAATGTTTAAGAAATAATGAAAAATTAAAATAACTCAACACTAGAATAAGCGAGGTGTGATAATACAGCTAGTTCTGTATAAAGTGTTTCCTATTATCTCGGACTTCTCTGTATGCGGTGCTTTAAAAATGGCTACTAAAACTTTTAAATGTTAGAATAAAGATTTCAAAAATTCCAAATTTATTATCAAATAAATGAAGTTAATTATATTGAATAAAATTATCATATCCAAACCATTATTAACAATTCACATTTTCATATCTTAACGATTTATGTTAAATTAGTCTATTTTACGGACCACCTTGAGAGTCAATCAATTTTTGTTTCCTTGTTTGATAAAATTATTTTATTTAAAGATTTCATTGTATAGGTAAAATCATTTTGTCTAACAAATTGATTGACTTCAGCAGACGTCGCTATTACAGGGCAATTTTAGTCGAAAGAAAATATTGTGTTGATTTAATACACTAAAATTTAGGCTCTACATGTCTAAAAATACGTAAGGACTGTAACATTTATTTGCCATAAAATTAAACTTTTATGTTATATTTTATGCCTCACTTGTGTTTGAAAATTATTAAATTAAATAAATCATTTGCTGTGAAATGTGTTTGTTTTATATTTAATTTTATTTGAAGGTTTCACTTGTACCGCTTGTGAACTGCACACATGTTTTTTTTTAAATTTTAGTCTTTATAAGGAAGACGCTGCTGCCCATCTCCTAGTTTGTTTCCCTCTGTCACCTCTTACGACACCCAAGGAACGATATAGGGTAGTAGATACTTTTAAAATGTCGTGACCTTGTCAAGTCAACAGTTTACTACCCAACCTATGTCTCTTCGCGTTCAAGGTGTGCTAACTATTCATGCGCTTGCTTTTTTTAAATTTATTATGAAATAAATAAAATAAAAAAATTATATATATATAAAATAATTTTAATGAATTTGTAGCTTTAATACGAAAATCCAATTTTAATGAGTCATCATCATCATCATCATTGTTAGCCCGTTGAAGTCCACTGCTGCACGTGGGACTTCCCCTGTATAGGGAGGTTAACTCTTAAAATGAATTTAGACCTCCCCCAAGGAATGCTACAAAACACGGTTCTAAGCCACCTGCCATCAGTGTCTTCCTGCATGTCTTACCAGGTCGTCACTCCATCTAGTGGGAAATGGCCTTATACATACTTTGCTTACCAGTACGAGGCTGCCACTCGAGAATAAACAAGCGAACATTACACTAGTCTATTGCTTAATAATTTAACTTCTTTAGGTATTTTATTGTATATTTTTACACACATAATTAGACAATTTTTGTTATATTTAACGAGGCTAGGAATAACATCTAGGACAAGTTTGTCTGGGTCACGTCGCTTTCGAGAATATATGTATATCACTTGCTTTAACAAAAAATGACATATTTTTAAAACAAACACGCCAACTTCATAAATGTATAGTGACGGGAGGGGTAATATACCAAGTCTTTTAAATAGCGGTTGACAGGATTCCTCGGGTGATATCCCGAATATTGCACGAATTTTTTTTTTGGGCAACTAATGCTCTATTTTGGTCAGTATCATTATCCCATATTATAAGACCATAGCGTAAAATAGATTCTACGTATGCGTGTTACGTTGTAATTGCCGTTTTAATATTTTATGTTTTCGACGTGTTTGAGGGCATATATAAATTTATTAATTCTACTGTATACGTTATCTTTTTGTTCTCTCCAGTTTATATCGTCATCTAACGTTACTCCCAGAAATTTTGTTTATGCAGTTTCTTTTATTTTCAGTATATTAAATTTAAAATTATGATTTGAATTGATAGATATATTAAATTTTATATAATGGAATTTATCTAGATTAAATTTCAAATTATTTATGTCAAACCATTCTATTAGTGTGTCAATTGTATTAAAGCCATATTCATGATTGCTAATTGTATTATTTTTTTCTTACATCACAATAATTGAAATGTCATCAGCGTACAGAATACATTTATGATTCGTAATGTAAACAATGTCATTCATATATAATAGGAAAAGAATCGGTCCTAATATACTTCCTTGCGGAACGCCGAATTTATTACATTTATATCCAGATGAATAAGATGTCAAGTTATTGTTTTTATCAATTTCATCAATGATAACACATTGTTGTCTGCATTTAAAT
Organism: Parnassius orleans; assembly: GCA_029286625.1. Classification (NCBI taxonomy): domain Eukaryota; kingdom Metazoa; phylum Arthropoda; class Insecta; order Lepidoptera; family Papilionidae; genus Parnassius; species Parnassius orleans. The sequence continues at coordinate 379,203 of JAGSMP010000231.1, read as the reverse complement.
ATGACGATAACCACTGAAGTACTAGTCCTCTGATCCCAACTGTTTCTAATTTTTGCAATAATATGTAATGTAAAACGAAATCAAAGGCCTTTGAGAGGTTAAAGAACATTCCTGTTATCAATTGTCTATTTTTTATGTTACTAAGTATTATTTTTACTAAAGAAAACATGGCAAACGAAGTCGATTTGTGTTTTTGAAACCCATATTGTTCACTTTTAATTATTTGCTATTTATCACAGCAATATCAAAGTACATCGAATTCACTTTTTAATTTCTACTTAAATCATATTTTATATTTAATTTTTTTTTGTTGAAGTGTGACTTGTGGCCGTATCTATAAAATAATCATTAAAAGCAGTAACTATTTCTATGGAATTTGATATTACGTTATTTCCAATTTTAATGGTGTCTATATTTTCCTTAACTTTCAGATTATGGATTTTATTTTTAATAATTCTCCATGCTGCCTTGCATTTGTTTTAATTATTATTCACATATTTAATATTATCAAATTGTTTGGATTTATAAATATATTTATTTAAAATATTAGAATAGTTTATGTAGTTCATTTTATTCCGTGTACTTTTTTGCTTATAGTATGTGTATCAAAGGACCCGTTTAGTTTGATAACTTTTTATTATCCTTGACTTATCCATTTATTTTTCCTTATGTGATTATTGTGATTAAAGTTTTATTTTTGGAAAACATAGGTTGTAAAAAAAGACATATCAATTCGCGAAAAACGTTAAAAGCCTTATTCAAGTCAATTTCGCGATAAGTTTTGTAGACATTCTTTGAATTTTTGAATAAAGTCTACGTTATAAACTCTCTTAAAAATGTTATAAGATGGTGCCGATGTTAACTTATTTTTTACTGGAAAGTTTAACATTTGTGCTGTGTTATGATCCGAGAGATGAAGTAGTAATATAGTTGCAGTGGCGTTTGGAATATTACTCAGTGTGTGGTCTATACAAGATAACTTTCGCGTAGGAACGTTTATATAGATTTTTAAATTGTAATTGTGACATAGTTTTGTAACTCACAAGCGAATATTCCTTTTTTTAATATGTTTATGTTTATGTCTCCTGCTTTAACCATGCGTTTCTTAGTATTATACTTTGTGATTAAACTATAAAGTAAGTTATCTATTTTTTTTTAAAAGGCTAGGATCTGATTGCGGTGTTCTATATAGACATATTATTATTAATTGATTTGCTGTAATTTCCATGCCGCATACTTCAAATATGTTTCTTACTGCCTGAACTTTTTTATAAGACAACTTTTTGCATAGTAAGTCCTTTCGAACTAAAATGCAAGTTCCACCTCTTTTTTTGTACCTACTATAATAAGTTACTATTTCATAGTCACTAAGTTTAACATAATCATCGTCACCTTTCTTTAAAAATGTTTCAAAGAGATATATAACGTCAGGATCATTATGTACCTCTTACAACTCTTTTATCGTTAGCTCTTACATATCTTTCTTTGACAAAATACTTGCGATATTTTGAGGAAGGATTTTAAAGTTCAGTGATGCCTTTGTTTCTAAAAAAAATATATTTTTTTTACTGTGGGAAAGTAATAGCGTATAGTACCCTTTTTTTGTGATAGTATCTTTGTAACAGGCGAAACAGAGTTTGTAATGCATTGTATCACTAAATTGTTACTGCTTTTAAAACAAAATGGGATTGTGCCCCTTTTGTAGTGGTTAGATTTAACGTCTGATCTATCTTTGCTTTGTTTTTACCCACTATTATTTTCTTAAGTTCACAAATATTTAAGTATTTATTTTCAGAGCCACTACAGTCAATAAGGTTATTGATTTTTTACAAATGTCAATTTTTGTTCAGTAATTACAATTTACTAAATGACAGATTTTATATTCATTACATATATTTTTATAATTTTAATTAATCGATTAACGTTAACATTATTATTTTTTAAAACATATTTTTGTTAAATTTTTCTAATAATTTTCTTAAGTAAAATAATATAACTTTTACATTTTTATCATTTACACACATACATAAAACCAATTTATCATATGATGATAGCGTCATATTTAGGCATGTCTTAGTTATCTCCGTGCGAAGTGCGTTAGGTTTGGTTTCCGCAAAAACTTTGTATTTTTCATATTACGTCGATTTTCTTGAATGTAGAATAGAAGATGGCCAGACCTACGCATTGTTGAGTGCCCCAAATAATTATTCTATTTTCAGGTTAGCATATTTGTTTTGTGTCGAAATTTATAAATGTGTTCTTAAAATTAGAAGAGTTAAATGGTTTAAGTGTCTGCAGTTTTTGTGTCAGAATATAAATTTGGTAAGTGAGTTTAGCCATGTCCTTGTTCGCTTTTTCCAATTGCTGCTGCAATTCGGTAATTTTTTGTTGTAGAGAACATATAGCAATATTACCACCGTCGTTTGATATTCCCTTTGGTGTTGAAGGTGTGGAATTCCCGTTGTGACACCGCGTGGAAATTTAGTAATTTGTCTGTTGAGAGCATAATTTTCTAGTATTGTGTTTTCTAATTCGTTTTGTGTACTACTGAGTTCAAGAGTAAGGTTAGATATTGTTTCTTTTAACTCTTGGATTATTATTGTTTTAGTGATAGTACCGTCTACACTCCTTGATAATTTGCTTAGCGAGGACTAGTATTCATCGGATAACTCGTTCTCAGTGAGTATTTGTGAGTGCAAAGTCTGAGAGGAAGATGTATTTTGAGGTGTAGATTGTAAAACCTCAGTAATACGTTGTACAGGTGACAAATATTTTGGAGTGACTTCTTTTTTCGCATAGTTACGTTGGAAGGTTTGCTATTAGATAATGTCAAATATTTTTTATTTTAATTTTTAATGCAAAGTTTACATTTCCATTTTTTTTTTCGCCTCTTGAGTCCTTAGATGGTAAAGTTTCTCGGAATAGCCGGCAAAGTCAAACTCATATCTTTTTTCGCATCCTGAACATAAAAGTGTATTTTTTATGTCAACATACTTTTTGCATTTAAAACATACTGGTGCTGATATCTTATGGCTGCCGTTAGCAGATTTTGTACTCGCTTTAGACGACATGCTATTGTTATATTTTATTTTTCTAGTTAATTGGTTAATATTTCTGTAGATGGTGTTACTTAGCTATGTACATGTATGCTATGTATGTACATGTATGTATATGTATAAGCTGGAATGTATCTATGTATGCACTCATACTGCCGATTGAGAGACCGTAAATAGATCAGAAGAGCATATTAAGTATCTCTCTGTTAAGAATACCAGGATAAGCATCCACATAATGCTGAGCTGGAAATATTTATTGCTATTTTCACTTAGGTGTATGGTTTTTAGCCGACTTTAGAAAAGAGAGGTCAATAGGTTTTATGTATGTTATGCGATAACTACGTCAATTTTGAATAGGTTTGATGATTCTTTTTTAATAGTGATTATATAACGGTCTCATATAAATACGGAGAAAAATTCCACCTCTAAGAACGGAAAAAGGGGGATGAAATTTTAAATTGAACTATTTGGATATTCCTTTGTCCATTCGAAAGAAAAAAATAACAAAAAGTTATAGCCGACTTTAAACAATAAAAAGAATAAAAAATAATTTCACATTCTGAAGTCGGCACTTTAATTCTTCTATTCTCTTTAATTGTTTGGATTCGGCTTTTACTTTTGGTAAATTAATTTTTCTAAAAGCTATTTCATATTTACCACTTGATTAATATGGCCTAGATACTTGAAGTTATCCACTATCTTTACAAGTTGCGCAGTAAAAACTTTCAGCATTTTTGAGCCTCTTTCCTGGCCTTATAATTACAATTATTGTTCAATGTACATCATGTAACAAAATCTCTAACTGACACGCGCATCGGTAACGCAGGGTCTTTGACAATACTCTTATTCCCCGGCCAATGCAGAGGTAATAAGACCACTTACAATTTGCAAATAAAAATTTATTTCAATTTAATGTAATATTTTATGGTCGAGTTTTCTGAAGTAAATTATTTCTATACGTTTGAATACTGATATTGACAACGCACGTAACGGGAACCACAGTGATTATTTGATATGTTTTATAATGAACAGGACATTATTATTCCAGAAATCTGTCAGTCTAGTTTATATTCAGTATTACAATTAATAGCTTATTTACTGAAACGAACTTAGTAAATTAAAATTTCACAGTTGATTAAAACCACGAAGTTGTTGTGATTGTGTGCTTGCCGATTTGGTGTTTTATTGACTTAAACTTTGCAAATAAAATTAAAGTTGAACGAAAACAATACAGACTCATAAATACGAAAGCAATTAATTTCAAGCCTTTCCGAACAAAATGGCAGAGGGAAATCCAATATCGTTTGTCCGCCTCCCTAAATGACCGCATCAACGGTTTACTTCGGCGCTTCGTTAAATAAATTTATATCTAATTGGTCTCGCAGAGAAGAACACAGAATAATGCCATGATTGTAAAACTAAGTTTTAAGAAAACTTTTGTTGAGTATAGTTTGCAGTTACAGTCAGTTACCGTGCACATTTAGTGCTGTTGTAGTTATGCCAAAACTAAACGTACTTTTTGTATTACGGTAGTATACAGAAATACGCATTTTGCATTTTAATGCAAATATTGTAATAATATAGACTGCCACTATAGAACAATGTCAATGTCAATGCCAATACCAATATAGACAGCCCACAGTTCATCTGATGGAAAGTGAATGATGTAGATCATCATCATCATCATCATTACGACTCATCATAAATCCACTACTGAAAATAGAACTCCCCCAATGACTACGACAAAATACGGCCCCGAGCCACCTACAGCTATCTATCCTCTTTTTGTATAAAGTATATAGATGGATGCAGGTGAATCAATCATATCGTTTACCATTCACTAGTGGAGGTTCACCCTACATTTCGCTAACCGTTATGAAGCTGCCTTCCGTGAAGCTTCACGGCTCGGTGAGCGATATTGTATCCATATTACCAGCAGTGAAGGACCACATCTTGATTCCAAAGGTCATTACTGCAACATGATTTTGGTTGTATACTTTTGTTCTGAGATTTTGAGGACTGGACCAAGAAATGAGCTACGACGATTGTTGCCCATATCAGATGTAGATGTGACCTCTATTTTCGATTAAGAATCAAAAGGCAGATGCGTTGTAACCAGCGAAAAAGATCTCCGGTTTGCTTGATACAAAACACAGCAGCATTACGTTGCTATTTTACACTGGTATTCTGTACAAGCGTGGTTTTTCCACACTCAAGCCGATCCATTCGTGCTGAAGCCATAATAATATAGCTGCAACATAGTCATTCTGCGTAAAGATTTAAAATTAGATAGGTATGTAACTAACAAAAAGCGTTTTTATTTTTATTTTATACCTATTTATTTATCAAGTACCTTCTTACAGCAGAGCACAAAACGCTTTGTGATAAGTTGCTTCATCTTATCTTATTTTTCTTTCGATTAAATCGAGCTCTCCTCTTGAATCGAGAGGAAATCGAATATTCATTATTTGGGAAGCTTCATTTCCCGTCAACAGCGCCATGAGATTAAAGTGTGATCGGAGAGTTTGTGTTCTTCTGCGGGTCTTACAAAACTTAGCTCCATTCGCGGACTTGGTTTCCACGAGCTTGTCATTCCTTATCGTCCTGCATTGCAATCTTCTATAGGCACTAAAACGGTTTTGTAACTCGAGCTGAGTTTCGGGACTTTGGTTAGAGCACGAGGACGGGCGTTGACTTCATTTTGACCGACACCTCTCCAACAACGTTTTAGGTTCGGTGTGCCTCTAACCATTCGGTGATCGCTTCCAGTTTTTTCACCCTCGCGATCACTGAGACATCACTGAACAGTTGGCGTTTAGTCGTCATAATAAGTCAATCATTTTTGTCGAACCGTCGGGGCTCGAGGGTCCACTTATTGTGGGGCCGCTTCTGGAAGAAAGTTCATCATAAAGGTCCCTCTTTCTCCATGAAGTCGGCCAGCTGCTAACCTTAAGGTTTCCGTTGCCTAATCCGAATTTCCCTACTTTCAGCTCACCGTTCTCTTATTTTATAGCTTTGCGTTAAGTCTCCCATTAACACCGTATAGTGGTTTTTGGAGAATGCATGGCTCTAGAGATATCCTCGCCATTTCCTCCACCTCCTCCATCAGGGGTGTGCCGAAGTTGGTGCGTAAACCTGTATGACCTTCAGTGTCTGCGTTTGGTGATTCTGAGTATAAGGGTGCAACCCTCGTCGACACACTCCCAATTTTAACGTTGTTAACGAGAGACATGGACGATAGTACCACCTTCCTCCTTGGGACAGATGGTCGCCCTCCCGGTGATAAAACAAGTTGCCGGATTCGAGGATACCGTGTCCTCCCCTCTCTTCGGACCTCGGATAATCCTATAATATTCCAGCGCAACTTGTCTATCTCTTCTTCAACTCTTGGATCTTCTCGTCAGTCCTCAGAGTGCGTGCGTTATAAGTTGCCAGGTCGAGTCGTCGTAGGTGGCAGCGAACCTCCTGGAGATCTAGCACCCCTGCCCATCCGTTGCCATGGTCGCCACCGTAGCCGGGAATAGCAGGGCCGCCGGGAACTGGGGGCATTTGCTTCGTAACTTTCTTCATTTGGGGATATTGCCGTAGTTTATCGCTTGGCGAGCAGGTTGGCAACCGCAGTTTTTTGTTGCTGTTATCAGAAAGATGCTGCTGCCCATCTTCTGCCTCAGTTTCCCTCTGTCGCCTCTTACGGCCTGACAGGAAGATATTTTTATGTCAACATACTTTTGCATTTAAAACATACTGGTGCTGATATCTTATGGCTGCCGTTAGCAGATTTTGTACTCGCTTTAGACGACATGCTATTGTTATATTTTATTTTTCTAGTTAATTGGTTAATATTTCTGTAGATGGTGTCACTTAGCTATGTACATGTATGCTATGTATGTACATGTATGTATATGTATAAGCTGGAATGTATCTATGTATGCACTCATACTGCCGATTGAGAGACCGTAAATAGATCAGAAGAGCATATTAAGTATCTCTCTGTTAAGAATACCAGGATAAGCATCCACATAATGCTGAGCTGGAAATATTTATTGCTATTTTCACTTAGGTGTATGGTTTTTTAGCCGACTTTAGAAAAAGAGGAGGTCAACAAATAGGTTTTTATATGTATGTTATGCGATAACTACGTCAATTTTGAATAGGTTTTGATGATTCTTTTTTTAATTAAGTAGGTATTATATAACGGTCTCATATAAATTTGGAGAGAAATTCCACATCTAAGAACGGAAAAAGGGGGATGAAATTTTAAATTGAACTATTTGGATATTCCTTTGTCCATTCGAAAGAAAAAAAACAACAAAAAGTTGAAGCCGACTTCAAACAATAAAAAGAATAAAAAATAATTTCACATTCTGAAGTCGGCGCTTTAATTCTTCTATTCTCTTTAATTGTTTGGATTCAGCTTATACTTTTTGATAAAGTAAATTTTCTAAAAGCTATTTCATATTTACAACTTGAAATTATAATATGGCCAAGATAATTCTGACAAAGTTTTAAGACGTGAACGGTATGTAATGGAGTATTTCATATAGTCACTGAAGGGCTTAAAGCAATTCATTCATTGCATCCCATTTAAAGTCCACTGCTGAACAAAAGCGTCCTACATAGATTGCCTCATGCCACGATTGGCAGACTGGTTGGCAACCACAGGTTTTCTATTATTGAAGCTTTTAATAGGAAATTGTTGGTGCTCATCACCTTTTTTTTTATAGAATAAGGGTGACAAACGAGCACACAGTCCACCTGATGGTAAGCGGTTGCTGTGGCCCATAGACATCTACATCTATCTACGTTTGTGAATTTAAATGGAGATGCGTTGTCAGCCGTGAGGAATAAAAAAGAATGCCTCTTTTCCAGTAAAAAGGGTCTGTTTCACTTTCTCTTTGTTGCTTCATGCGACACCCACGGGATGAAATGGGACTGAATATTCTTACGCCGCCACTAATAATAATGTTGTCCTCCAGACCGAATTTCAGTCACGGCGGCCAGCCACAATGGAGACTAGCCATCGGCGCAGGACAGGATTATAGTGCCCAAGTGTATGCGCAAGCACAGGTGCACTCTCTATTCCCTCACTCTCATAGTCCGATGGGACGGTAAACAGACACGACCGGAGAGAGGTCAGGCACAGGACCAACAGCTTAACGTGCTTTCCGAGGCACGGGGGTGAGACACCGCCAACTTCCTGACTCCGGGCAGCTACTGAGAATTTCTTGATGGAAAAGCTCAATAACTGATTTTTTTGCCCGACCCGGGATTCGAACCCAGGACCTCATGATCAGCAGTCGCACTATTACAACCAATAGACCAACGAGGCAGTCTTTATTTGATGTGGAGTGTACGCCGCCACTACACATCAAATAAAGGTCAAATGAACTAAAATTATCATCGATGTAGAATGCTATGGAACAGATAACTGATATAAAACGTGTTCGATACATTAATCTACCACCCATCCAAAAACCCACGCTATCGTCTTTATTTCATTCAATTTTTGTGACAGGTAATTTGTTTTAGACGAAATAAAAAGGCAACCTAATTTTTAATCAACCTTTATAATAAGTAAAGCTGAAACAAAAATAGGTTGTATTTTGTGTAAATATCTTTCTAAAACCAGGGATAAAATAGATAGTGTTATGATGATCATGACGTCACTAAAATGTTACTTAATATCTACAAATTTTAAGCCAATTGCTCAATATTAAAAAAAATATTTTAGTTTTCCTGCAACGCTTCCCGCGCTTTTCATTTAAAACGATGGATCTTAACCGTGAACATTTGCGCGCTATGATATATTATGATTTTAAATTTGGTTTAACCGAACAATTAAGTTTACAACGGTTACATTCAGCATTAAGGGACTTAGCTCCATCACGCGCAACAATTTTTAGGTGTTTTGCTGAATTCAAAAGGGGTAAAATTAATCTTAAAAATGACCAAAGAACCGGGGCCCCGCAAACAGCAGTAACGGCAGAAAATGTATGGACTACTGAAATGTTGGTGCGAGAAGACCCACGAATCACATAAACGGACATCGAAAAGATTGTAGGCATTAGTTCGGGGAGCATTCATACCATTCTACATCAACATCTTGGAGTGAGGAAGCTTTGTTTTCGATGGATCCCTCGTTTGCTCTCCGAAAGCAAAAAACAGACTCGTGTGGATTGGTGCCATGAAACGCATCTACGTTTTGAAAACGGGGCATCTAGGCGTTTTTCAGAAATCGTTACTGGTGACAAGACATGTATCTATCAATATGATTCGGAAAATAAAAGGAAATCATCGGTATGGGTCTACTCAGAAGGACAGTTACCGACAAAACTGCAAAGACCTCGCAACGTCGGCAAAAAAATGATGGCTAGTTTTTTTTCGCGGTTCGGACATTTGTTGACGTCAATGCTGGAAAATTGTAGGTCAGTCAACTCTGAATGGTATACTACAGTTGCATTACCCAAAACTTTTCAAGCTGTGCGGGAGAGAAGACCAAAGACCGGGCTTCGGGGAATCATGCTGCATCACGATAACGCCTCTTCACATACCTCCCTTAGAACAAAAGCATTTCTTGAGGAATCTGGTGTTGAAACTCTAAGTCACCCACCCTACAGACTTGACTTAGCTCTTTGTGATTTTTTTTTGTTCCCAAGAGTCAGAGAAAAAATAAAAGGCAAGTTTTTTTCAAGCGCCGAAGAAGCCGTGGCTGCCTACGAAGAAGCGATTTCCGACCTGTTAGATCAAGACTGGCAAAAGTGTTTTCAGAGTTGGTTTAGGCGAATGGAACTTTGTATAGAGCTTGATTGAGAATATTTTGAAAAGATGTAAAATAAATATTAATATTATCTAGAATACTTTTTTATATCATAAAACTTATTGAGTGTCCTACGTATATTTCATTAGTTGGAATGCTTGGCAGGCGGGTTGACAACCGCAGTTTTTTGTTTTCTACTTGTTATTAAGGAGACGATACCACACGAGTAAAGAAACTGTACAGAGGCAAAGCTTCTAAGGAGCTGTCAAATTTTTTACCTTTTTGGTAGGGTTGGCACAGGAGGATAAAATTAAATAAACAAAATGTTTTATCAGCATTTTAATAGATACTTAAGATATAATATTTTATAATGATTTCTTATAATTACTCGAATACTACATACACAATAAAACTACTTTTACGGATTTTATCGCGTTTAATTATACTTTTTTGAGGATGTTTAATTAATTTATATATGATAAATAAAACGATTTATTAAAACCTACTTAAAATAACACATAGCTGGCGTGAAACACCAACGTTCCGGGAAGTCTGCAGTTTTTGATCATATCCTAGACGGCCCCCACCATTACATTAGATTTAATAGACCACGTAAGATTAACGTGAAATTAAAAAAAAACATCCAAATTTGAATAGAGAGGGCTGGGTACTACCACCTGCTTGGGATCCTGTAATTAATAAAATTAAAACTAAGCCCAAGCAGTGGTATGCAAGATTTCAAGACACAGTAAGTTCATTCTGCGTAGATCGGACCAATACTAATAATTAAAAAGCTGAAGGTACTCCGGTTAACTCTGACATCGGGACGTCAATCACCTCAGTCCTCCGTGACCATGGGTGCTGGAAAGCACCCGAAACGTCGGGAATTTAAAAATAAGTATAATTAAACGCGATAAAATCCATAAAAGTAGTTTTATTCAATATAATATTTTTTTACAAACTACGTTTTCGAAATATTACTACTTCTATATTTACTTTTATAACTATTGTTCTTCAACAATATGTTGTGGCTTTTAATTAAATGGTAAATTCTAAATTTCATGTAAAGTTTTTTTTTAATAATCTATTGGAAAGCACTCACATTTTATAACAAATATAAACTCTTACACACGTTTTAATATTTTACTACCAATATTTACAATGTTTATTTCGAGGTAAAAATATTTGCGAAATATTTGCTCAAGCAATTCAACAAACGCGATGAAAGTGTCAGGAAGTATTATTAAAAAAACTTGATTGAACACTGTATTTATTGAAATCCTTGGAATGGCTGAAAAAATTAATCTTTTTCCATATATATAGGTTGTTCAGATCTAAAACGTACATATTTATTTTTTCAGATTTGTGGTGTTCGTGACAACATTTTCTATACAAATATCCCGACACATAGACTATACCATTTTTTTCTGGTAAATCAAATAGATAATCATTTGTTCCTACTGTTAACACAGGGGCAGTAACATCGTCAGGTTGCGGTGATGGTGTATTAAAATACGAAAATCGTCTGGTTTCATAAGTAACATATCGAAATCGTATTCACAATTAGTATTTTGAGGTTTCCCTAAGATATTGGTTATAAACAGATGTTGGTTCCTGGCAGTTACCACCCGCAAGTCTTCCAAAGAAATTTTTGAGACAATCTTGATTAATTAATATAAATTTATTTAATTTCTTCTGATTTTAATTCTCCATGAAGTTTTATTAAAGATTTTATAGATACTTGAAACCCGTGAATGCAATTCATGGTATTTGTAACGTCTTTCTGCCTATCCCTTCTTATTGATTTTAATTCCTGAAAAATGTTAGCATTTCTTTTAATTGATAACTGTCGCATCGAAAAGCTGTTATATATTTATTAGGAGATCGCAGTGCACTTGAGTGTAAGAAATCAAACAAATTATTAATTTTATTTAAAAATCAGCGGTATCTCTTGCGGCAACCTCGATAAGATTTGAATCTACGTAGGTATTTAAACCATATTTACACTTTTTTATATTTCATTTGATACGAATTATTGTTTAAAAAACAAAATTTGACACTTATTATTTTTTACACAACCCTGAGTTTGAGCACTGGTCGAGCCGGTTGAAAGCAGTTCACACGCGCCTCAAGCTTGTAGCAGTGTACCTATCACAGTGCGGTTGTATGAAGCTTTGCCTCTGTACGGTACGTTTTTTTTAGTCATGTGACGATACTGCCCATCTCCTTGCTGGCTTATTTCTCTCTGCCGGACCCATACGACACCCATGGAATTATGTTGGGAAGTTTTAACATCGCTACCACTCCACATTTTTCAATTCTGACATATAAATTTGAATGTTTTAAATAAAAGCGTATTAAATTAATGTACCCAACTTTCTTTTTTCAGACGAGTGTTAATGTCATTCATAGTCAAGCTATAATCACTACGTTGTCGTAGCTTCGGAAACTAAGCATACCGCACCTGTTATATTTCATATTAGTGGAAAAATTTTCATTCATAGAATAAAGGGTAACAACAGAGCACATAGTCAACACGATAATTAGTAAATACCTATAGACACCTAAATCTGTTCTACATTAATAATCAGCAGATGCCTTGTCTCCCCATGAGGGCTAAGATAAATGCCTATTACCAGCAAAAACGTTCTACGATTCTCTACACTCATCATACGAAACACAACAGTGTTCTTATGTTATTTCACGCTGGTGAAATAACATAAGAACACTGTTATTTAATTCGTTTGCACACTGGAAGGTAAAATATGTCTGATATTTTACCTTTCAGTGTGCAAAAGAATTAAATACAAGATATTTTTGATTATAATGGAAATTTCTTCCTCTTATTTTTACACTTAGTTATTTTTTTTATTTTGTTACACCACTATTTTATTTCAGTTGTATTGCAGTACAAGGAAAAACTTTCGTGAGTTTATTTTATACTATCGGAAATACCAAAATAATAAAATTTTTGTAAAAATAAATAAACAGCTAAGAAATGAAACTATTAAAAATATGTTTAATCCATATAAATCACCGCTTCATCAGGAGTTTAAGTTGCTAATTTAAAACGCAATAAAAATGTTAACTTTATTTTTTATTACTTACCTACAGAGTCGGTACATTCGAACAACACTGAAACTCCCAACACAATCAACTTTAATCTCATGAACCACATCACTATTTTCCTGCAGCCCATTGTCACAAAACAATCCTCAAGTCAAGCATAACATCAATTTTTCAGATTTCTTAAGTCTTCACTCCTATAACACTTTTCACAAATTATAAAGCGGAGATCGCGTCGCTTACGAAGTAAGCGAATGGCAGCAAAGGTCCCGCTCACGTCCCGCTACAAACTGTTTCATATGAACTTCACAGGACGGCAAAGGAACGATGTAACAGCGCATGCGTGTGCCGTTTTCCGAAACTTGTAAAATACAATCCAACATCCCGATTTCAGCAACGTTCAGAGCGTCGAATCGTGAAACAAATATCGGAACACCACTGTCCTTTACCTCAACTTTATTTTACTTTTCCTTACCTTTGTCATTTAAATTTCTTTTATAATTCTATAAGAGCTCAGGAAGAGCCTTGGTAGCGCGTCGTAAAACGTGAACAACCCAGGCTCAATCTCCAACAGTACCAATGAAATAGTAAATTGCAATTTAATTGTTAACCAGTGATGAAAGAAAACATGGCGAGGAAAGCTGTTAGTCTGAGAAATTAAAACACATGTGAAGTCCACCAACATGCATTGAGGCAGCTCGGCGGACATTTGCCTTTTTACCATCCCGTATAGACTGAATTGTGCAAGTATCGGTTGAGCTTAGTCGTACTTCGTATCATTACTGCGCCTCGACTCCTTTTGACTATGCAGTGGGCTTCTTGTCTTAGACCACGGGTTATCAATCTTATTTCCCCAAAACCAACTTTTAGAATAACTTTATTTTCTAATTCCCTTTTTTTTTGCTATATTTTTTTTGTTAAAAATTAACTAGCTGAGCTCTGCGTAATAAAATAAAACGATGTGTCTTACTTGTACTGCGTACACTAACTCTGTCAGCAATAATCCCAACACAGTAATTATTACTCTGTGAAAGACACACCACCGTCGATAATACGACACGTGTTTCACCTCTAAACTAGGCATCATCAGTTCTAAGCTTATTAATTTATAACATATTTGCTGAGAAAAATACGAATAAAATGACGTCTGCGTTCAGCTCTTCGAGCAGGTGGTGTATTACTGCACGACTAAACGGTAAGACTTAGTAGGGTCGTGTCTTAACTAAAATCAGTCCACATCCTAGGCAAATTCTAGGGATGGTGAAAAACATTCGAAATGGTGGAAAACAAAATAGCCGGCAAACTAATTATAAAGTATTATAACTCGGCAAACTTTTAGGATAGTTTGGTGGTGCTCAAAACATGTTGTAGGGACCAACAAAAAAAATTAAGATGGCGGATCTAAGATGGCAGATATATCAAAAATAAGGTTTTTTATATAATAGGTAAATCTTGCGACAAGCTTTTATATCATTTAAATTGTGTTATTTAATAAATTGATGGGCTTGATTTAATTTAAAGCTTATTTTCTTCTTTTTAGAGCATTTAAATAAAAGCATGTTTTAAAAATGTTTTTTACTATTAATTTATTAGCTAGCAACGTTGCTATAGTATTTAATCTACGTTCAGGTGAATACGACACTCGGATTTCCACCAGAGAACGTAGAAAAACGACCATAACCTAGGGTAAAATTGCGAAATTAGCCTTTGTAGCCAAAATTCTTGGTAGCCATTCTTGAATTAAATATTTAATTACTCGTTTGTTGTTATTTTAATTGAGATGATCCTCCTCTGTCAATATCTAAAAAGGATGCAACTTTCAAACTATTTTATGTCATGGAACCTTTCTTTAAAATCACTGTGAAGGTTTTCCAAGTGTTGACAGTGAACAAGCAAGTCATCGTTATTAAAGGATACTGCTGAAAATTTATGTAAGTTATCAAATTCAGGTCAATCAAAAGTACAACGTAACTTTTGGAAGGGGCGCCCATTAATAATGCATTTATAATGTATACGAGTATAAACGTTGGTGCGTGACGTCTATTAGTGATCGTGTTACTTCTGAAAGACTTGACCGATTGAGGACATGTTAAGCTATGCTAGAATCCTATTGGTGTCGCTGTAATCAAGTTATTAACCAATTATGTATATTTATGGACCAAAATGAACATATTCGTCACAATAAACTCCTCAACAGATTCTTAGGCTCAAAAGAAGCACTTGTAAAGTAAAATAATTTATATATATATATATATATATATATAATGTCCTATATATATATATATATATATATATATATATATATATATATACATATATAAACCCGATCGACAAACTACGTGCGGACTGTGTCGAAGACCACACGATGATGCCCGCCTGCGTGAGAAGATGCAACACCGAGCCCACATCTGCCTCGAAATGAATTGAGCACAATTTAAGCCGCATCTCATAAGACCACGGAGGATTTAGAGCGGTAGCTGTTTCATACCTAATTTTTTAAATAACTTAGTACTGAACTGATCTGAATAGGTACATAACTGAATACATCAGAATAATAAAAAAAACCTACACGATGAATAAAAACGCATGACTCTAACCTTGTTAGAGCCATTAGCGGGGAATCGAACCAGTTATTTGGTTTATTTAACCTGTGAATTTGAATTAAAGTGGCTACGTGGAGACAAGCACAGTGGAAAAATAGTAGGTTAAGTAGATAAGTTAGGTATTTAGACAAGTGTTGTAAATTATTAGGTATTGTGGTACCATCGCTAGTTGCGAGCCGCGCGAATTAGGCGTTCGCGCGTACATTGACCCCTAGTCAGCTGATTGTAATTCAGTAATTCCGGCTGGTTTTATGTTTAAGTATTTTTATGTTTTTTTTTAATGAAATTAACGTTTTATTTAACTATACTAACACGATGGAGCGTGAATAAAGCTAATAAAACGTTGTGAAAAGATGATTTTTTTCATCATGATCGATTTTATATTTCACCCATCATCAAAGATATAGTTAGTACTCTCGTCTGTCTGGAGCGTTTCAAAATACTCTGTATATATATATATATATATATATATATATATATATATATAGAGAGATATATATATATATATATATATATAGAGATATATATATATATATATATATATATATATATATATATATATATATATATATATATATATATATATATATATATATATACATATATAAACCCGATCGACAAACTACGTGCGGACTGTGTCGAAGACCACACGATGATGCCCCGCCTGCGTGAGAAGATGCAACACCGAGCCCACATCTGCCTCGAAATGAATTGAGCACAATTTAAGCCGCATCTCATAAGACCACGGAGGATTTAGAGCGGTAAGCTGTTTCATACCTAATTTTTTTTAAATAACTTAGTACTGAACTGATCTGAATAGGTACATAACTGAATACATCAGAATAATAAAAAAAACCTACACGATGAATAAAAACGCATGACTCTAACCTTGTTAGAGCCATTAGCGGGGAATCGAACCAGTTATTTGGTTTATTTAACCTGTGAATTTGAATTAAAGTGGCTACGTGGAGACAAGCACAGTGGAAAAATAGTAGGTTAAGTAGATAAGTTAGGTATTTAGACAAGTGTTGTAAATTATTAGGTATTGTGGTACCATCGCTAGTTGCGAGCCGCGCGAATTAGGCGTTCGCGCGTACATTGACCCCTAGTCAGCTGATTGTAATTCAGTAATTCCACGGCTGGTTTTATGTTTAAGTATTTTTATGTTTTTTTTTTAATGAAATTAACGTTTTATTTAACTATACTAACACGATGGAGCGTGAATAAAGCTAATAAAACGTTGTGAAAAGATGATTTTTTTTTCATCATGATCGATTTTATATTTCACCCATCATCAAAGATATAGTTAGTACTCTCGTCTGTCTGGAGCGTTTCAAAAATACTTATAATATATATATATATATATATATATAAAGACAAGGTAAAAATATTGTATTAAACACAGACTTGTCTTAAGCAAGTCTACATTAAATATATGCTCTTATGAACGTCAAAATTCGCTAAAACAAGAATTTCTCGCGAACATAAGGCAAGAAACTCTGAGATATTTAATGTTTTTGTTACATACTTTATTTTATACGTAGTAGAGCCATGCTGCAGCTATATTAGTAGTATAGTTGTGGCACGAATGGGTCATCACAACCGGGGAAGGACCACGCTCTCACAGAATACCAGCGTAAAATAGCAGCTTAGCACTGCTGTGTTTCGTATGGTGAGTAAAGAGAACCGGAGACTCTTTTTAATAGAAAATAGGCATTCCATCTTAGTCCTCACAGGTGACAACACATCTGCATTTTGATTCATTATTGAGGATAGATGGAGATGTCTATGGGTCACAGCAACCACTTACCATGAGGTGGACTGTGTGCTCGTTTGTCACCCTATCTTATTAAAAAAAAATATATAAAAAACCATATAATTTATAACTTACGACATGAATTATTTAAAGTTGGTACAATGTCTAATTTCTTATTTAATTTTATTAAGACACTTAATGAAAGGGTAAGAAAATGTGCGAAAAAAGAAAAAACAACATGAAGATTTGCAAGAAGTTGCTGTGACCAGGATTAGGAAAAGAATGCCTCGGTGGTTTGGACACTCGTAAGAATGGATGTGGAAATAGTTACAAACCAAATTTATGCTGCAGAAGTGAGTTGAGAATTCGGTAAAGGACGCCAAATTTAGGAGTACCCTTAACCGATAAGCACGTATGCGTTTTTTTTATAGAATAGGGGTGACAAACGTGTGCTCGTAGTCCACCTGATGGTAAGTGGATGCTGTGGCCGATAGACATCTACATTTATCCTTAATTAGGAATCAAAATGCAGATGCGTTTTCACCCCTCAAGACTGAGATGCCTCGTTTGCAGTAAAAAGGGTCTCCGATTGGAAGTGGAAACACTCACCATACAAAACACAGCAGCATTAAGCTGTTATTTTACGCTGGTATTCTGTGAGAGCGTGGTCCTACCCCGGTCGAGCTGACCCATCCGTGCTGCAACCACAATATAGCTGCGGCATGACCCTGCCACGTAAGCGTCATCTTTATAATTCATAATAACAACATTCAACATAACAACCTTCACAAGTCCACTGCTGAACACAGGCCTTCCCCAAGGAATGCGTCTCTTTTAGAAAGATAGAAACAAATAATAAATGCTATTATTTATTGTTCACCAAGGTACATCATTTTGATGAGGCCTCCTATCCCGAAATTTTTCAAACGTTAAAAACAATCAGAAATGAATTAATAACTTCCGAAGGAATTAAAGAACTCGATATATCAGATCTGAAAAATCCATTCGAAAAACATTCATTCATTAAAATATACAATATTCTATGCTATCTCTTTCGTGATACTCGAATTAAAATTAATATATACCACAACAATATTATATACCCAGCTCCGACGGAAATTAAGAAAATTATTTTCAAAAACCATGATATCCCGATAGCCGGTCATTTAGGCTCTGTAAGAATGTGCAACAGGATAAAACAATCGTATTATTGGAAAGGTATGCGAAGCGATTTAGAGTCATATGTAAAGCATGTCAGGAAAATAAAGCACTTAGGAAAATCAACCGTGCTTCAATGCAGATCAACAGTACATCTACAGAACCATGCCAAAGAATATCCTTGAACATCGTCGGCCCACTTTCCGAAGCCGGACCAGCGAAATTAAGTTTTGTTCTCACAAGACGATCTTACTAAGTTCTCCTGTGAATATCCCATTCGGAGTACCACTGCTGAAGAAACTAGTGAATGCTTACTGCGTTATATATCAATCTTTGGCATTCCTAAGATGATCCTTACCGATCAGGGGACAAATTTTACTTCAGAGCTATTTAGAAAAACTGTGAATTCCTTAAAATAAAAAAAAAACTTATGGTCTTCACCATACCATCCCCAAACCCAAGGCCCCTTAGAGCGGAGCCATTCAACCCTAAAAGAATACTTGAAATCTTATATTAATGAAGAACAGTCCAATTGGCCTCGTTATGTGTACACCGCCATGCTCGCCTATAACACATCCGTTCACCCTACTACACATTACACTCCTCACGAGCTTATGTTTGCGAGTAAACCATTCATTCCTAATTCCATTTATAATGAATCTCTAGGAGCTACATACCCCGATTACGTCCGCATGTTGCAAAACCGGCTGAAATACTCCAGAGAGAAGGCTTTAGATTTTATAAGGAAGTCGAAGGAATCCTCAAAATCATACTATGACACCCATACTCGACCAGTTAAATATAAGGTCGGTGAGTATGTCTACATAAAAAACCATATGAGATTGCGGAAAGCACTCTCCCCTGTCTGGAAATGTCCCTATAAAATAGTTAAGGTACATAGTAACAATACACTTACCCTACTAATCAATCGACGTCATGTCACGCATCACTTCGATCAGGTGAAACCTGCATCAGAAGTTGGAAGCAACTTGTAAAATAAACAAAACTTAGTTAATGACTAGTGTCTGGAAAGTTAATAATACTTACCTATAAGCGTAGTCTCGCCATCTGAAAAAAATATAAATAAATAAATAAATAGGTAATAAACAAAAATATAGCTATTAAAGAAATCAGGTTAATCAATACTTACCTTTGTTTAGTATTAATTACAGTAATTATTTACAGAACTCCAACTCGAGGTCAATCGCATCAAGATTATATTCAACAAATAACTTCGAGTGCAGGCGTCTACTTTGGTTATTTAGGTACATTAAAAATAATAACGCCCAATTGAAAACATTAATTCCAATAGATGTTTCACACTTTAGCCTCCACATAAGAAATATAGGAAGCACGTTAGATACAATTAAATTTTTATGTGACCAAACTAGAACCCTAGAGATTATTGCCGAATGTCACAATATGCTTCAACCATTAGCGGTAAGTAACCAGGACTTGAACAAGGACTTTGAATCCATCTCACACTTATTAGATAACAGAGCCAAGCGCAGCGCTTGGTTTGGAGGTATTGGTACAATGCTAAAACATATTTTTGGTACTCTAGATTAAGACGACATTCTAAAGTATGAAGATGCAATAGAATCTGTACAAAATGATGAAAAACAATTGACTTCTTTAATGAAAGAAAACGATTTGGTTACTACCTCTGTAATAACGTATTATAATGATACATTAAATTAAATAAAAAAAACAATGAAGCAAAATTAACTGCAGCTATCGACAATCTCTCCATTAGAATTAAAAATATTTCTGAAATAACTAATGGTCTACAATTATCTGCTAATATTAATGAAATTTTTGACTGGTTAGAAACTTCAATTCTTACATTATCTTTTCAATAAGAAGATATCATAAACGCTATTTTGTTTAGCAGTAAGGATATTTTACATCCAGCCGTTATAACGCCACAACAGTTATACCGAGAACTTGCCGATAACTATAGGTATCTACCTAGTAATTTAGTACTGCCTATTTCTTAAGATATTAAGAATATACATTTAATTTTAAGAGTTTGTAGGATTATTTGCTATTATATAAATAATAAAATCATATTTTTGTTGCAAGTGCCACTGGTAAATGTAGAAAATTATATGTTGTTTCATAACATAGCTCTACCTATACCATATAATTCAAAGGAACCAAATTCATTTAGTTTAATTTTACCTAATAATAAATACATTGCAATGAGCAAAGACAAAACACATTACTGCAATATTGACGACTTAGGGAAGTGCAAAAGTGTGCAACCAGGAACATTCATCTGTGACGTAAGCATTGTGTATTCGGTGGACGCTAAACCATCCTGCGAAAGTGAACTTATATCTAAAGTGATCAGTGAAATTCCGTTACAGTGCGAAACTAAGTTTATTTTTGGAAAAATGGATATCTGGAAACCATTAATAAATAATAGGTGGATATATTCAATCCGACCCAAATAATTTCTATAGATTGTATTAAGTCTCAATTATTTGAAGCAAATATTCTGGGCACAGGCATAATTACAATTCCTGATGGTTGTATTGGATTTTGTAAAAGCACTACATTGTTACCTATATACCGGGTGCTTGTGAAACGCTCCCGAAAACGAAGACAGACGATAGTACTAACGTTACCTTTGATGATGGGTCAGAAAGAGAATCGATCCCGAGGAAAAAAAAGTCATCTTTTCACAGCGTTTTATTAGCTTTATTCACGCTCCATCATGTTAATACAGCTAAATGAAACGATAATTTCATTAAAAAAATCATGAAAATACTTAAAAATAAAACCAGCAGTGGAATTACAATCAGCTGACTAGGGGTCAATGTACGCGCGGACGCTGAAATCGCGCGGCCCGCAGCTAGCAATCGTACCGCAATACCTAATAATTTACAACACTTGTCTAAATACCTAACTTATTTACTTAACTTACTATTTTGCCACTGTGCTTATCTCCACCTAGCCACTTTAATTTGAATTCACAGGTTAAATAAACCACCATAATAAAAACAAGAATTTAATAAACAAAACAATTGAACTGTAGCTCACACGCACATTATAGTGAACACGGAACTGTTACAAAAACTAAAATGAATAATCAATCCCGCCAAAACAAATAGCTTGTGCGTCGTAACGTCCTTGAGGTAAGCACTTTGAACATTTCCACAGATCGTTAAACCGTTACGACATTGCCAACGTTTATTTTATTCATAAGTTTAGTTATCCCTACGACTAGTCTTTATGTGGAATTTAGAAGTTATGGTTGTCATTTTTTAATAAAATTACACAATAAATTGTACCCTGACGCAACAAGCAGTTCTTTACTACAAAAATGATATTGAAATTAATAAATGTACCTTATTGGGTACTCAGTACTCACTATTTCATTGTTATCTTTGATTTTGTACACAAAATAAAAATGAAGTGGTACTGAATAATTTAATAGTTAAAATCAATTGCAATTATGATCTACAGAAAATAATTCTTTTACTTTATTTTAATTGACTTTCCGTATTTAATCCGACCAATACTATGAATTTAGTACGTAGTACGAGGTACGTCAAAACTATTAAAAATTACATGCAAGTTTTATAGTGATTGCCGCCTCTAACTCTTATGTCACCGGCAAACAAATCTTAGTAGGTAAATTTCGGTGCAACATGGCAGCGTTGTCAACACCAATTTGTCAAATTTCCCGAAAATTCGTGTCAAATTCCCCAATTTAAGGACAAAACTTCAACAGATTCCCCACAAATTCCCCTCAATTTTATTAAAGAAATGAAACAATTTTCAACTTATTTTATAAGACTTAGTTTTTAATTAACATTTTTTTTCCTTTAAAATTAAAAAAATAAAGAAATGAAAAGCTTTAAATGATACACAAAAGTTACCGAAATAAATCCAAAAATTTAATGTGATGCAATGAAGATAATTAAAAAAAGGGAGTCATTCGATATTCATAAGAAACCTAACAAAATGTTAAGATAAGTATTTAGATTTCTTGTAAAAAGGTTGTGACTTGGCCCTGGCTATCGATTTTCAAAATCCCCACATTTTCCCGCATAATACCAATCCCCATAAAATCCCCTACCGACTTTAAATTCCCCGCAATTTGGGGAATTCCCCACATGTTAGCAACGCTGACATGTGTAAAATTCCACAGCGTGAGGCGACACGATTCGGCCGGTCGGTGCAGCGCGTGTGTGAAAGGGAAGGGTAGAGTGAGTAGTAATATATAATGCATTGTTTCGTACCGAGCTAGATAAGAGTTCGGCGACCGCGAGAATATTGACCCTATTGTCAGCTGATTTTATTTTAAGTTTCACTGCTGATTTTATGTTTAAGTATTTTCATGATTTTTTTAATGAAATTATCGTTAATTATCGAATAAAACAGACCGGAATGTAATATAATATAATAGAATAGAATAGAATAATTTTTATTCAATATAGATCACATATAATTCTTATTGAAAGTAATTTTTTTCTTTACCACTGATTCGGAAACAAACCTCTATATAATCCAATCTTTCTTTCAAATAATGCAAAGTAGCATTGTAAATTGCTTTGTCCAGCAGTGGACTTCAAGAAGTTGTTGATATGATACGCATCGAATATAATAATAATCAAAATGTCCTACAGACCGCATTTGTGTCACGGCGGCCAGTCTCAACGAAGACAAGCCATCGGCGCATGACAGGATTATAGTGCCCCCAGTGTCACTTAGCTGTACTAATATGATGGAGCGTGAATAAAGCTAATAAAACGTTGTGAAAAGATGACTTTTTTTCCTCGGGATCGGTTTTCTTTCTGACCCATCATCAAAGGTATCGTTAGTACTATCGTCTGTCTTCGTTTTCGGGAGCGTTTCAGATACACCCGGTATAATGTTCTAAATATTACATCACCTATAAATTATATGCCTGATTATAACCTCATCAATGATACTTGTGGAAATATTGATAAGTTAAACCATGTTGTAGAAAATGTGTCTCCTATTAAGTTACAAAATGTAGACTTAGATGAATTTAATTCAAAAAATAAAATAATTATTGATTTTTTATTAAGTAACCTAAATACAATAGGAAATAAACCTCACATTATCAAATTTGGGACACATTATTCTATCACATTATTTTATCATTTCCATTTTAATCCTGTTTTATTTTGGATATTTGGGTTTTAAGCTTTCCCGTCGATCTCGTAATATCCGCCTTACAAAAAATAATACTAGTAACACTCCTAAAGTGAAATTCATAAAAACTTCACCTCAACCTCATTTAAAATTTATACAACCTGAGATTGAACAACATAGTGATTCTGAATCTGATAATGTTGTACCGCTTAGAACCCAAGTTTTAAGCTATTATTAGTGAATTAGTATCTAGAGATTTTACGATATCATGCCTATAAACTCTTCTTAATGGGAGATGTTATACCCTGTATTTGTTAGCCTTAGTGCTGCACTGCCTCTTAATAATTCTGTTATTTATACTGTAATTAAATATTAGTGTTTTAAATAATTGTTTTTTAAAAACCAAACAGACCCTTTTTACTGAAAACGCCTAACTAAGTTGCTAGGCATCTGTGAGAAATATACTGTTGGTCATGGACTAAAATACAATGTAAACAAAAGTGAATATATGATCTTTCAGGCCAGAAACAAAAGTCCACTTAGCGTTGCTCCTATTAAATTGAATGGAATCTCTGACCCGAGAGACTGACTGGGATTAGCCCGTTCGCAGAAACGACTACAAGTATAATTTCGGTCCGCAGGCCACCAGATCGGCGCCAGGTCCAGATATTTTCTTCGCTTATCTGTTTCGGTTTTGACGAGGTTATCATCATACGGAATGGTAATGTCGACCAAAAATATCCTTGACTGTGCCCGGTCAATCAGCATAATATTAGACTTATTCGCAAGAATAGTCCTGTCTGTGATGATGGCCCGGTCCCAGTAGAGCCTGGCACGGTCATTTTTGATCACGACTTTCGGCAAGTACTTATTATAAGGCAATTTCCGGTCCACGAGACCGTAATTCAGAGCGAGCTCCTGGTGTAGAATTTTGGCTACTAGGTTGTACCTGTGCAAGTACTCAGAGTTAGAAAGCGCCGAACAACCGGAGATGACATGCCTAAGTGACTCACCGGGATGGCGACAAGCTCGATAGAT
Organism: Parnassius orleans; assembly: GCA_029286625.1. Lineage (NCBI taxonomy): Eukaryota > Metazoa > Arthropoda > Insecta > Lepidoptera > Papilionidae > Parnassius > Parnassius orleans. The sequence goes on along the minus strand of JAGSMP010000231.1, from coordinate 354,636 downwards.
GTCGACGGTGCCATCACTTAGGATGTATCTCCGATAGTTGTTGGTCTTAATAACCTAATCCTGTATCGCACAGACAAAACCCTCAGTTTCCCCAAAGAGGTCACCAAAACGTAGCCAGTAGAGGGAGGCAACTGTGTCTACGAAAGGCTCATGTAGAGCCTTGTAGAACCTCCCGTGGAGCTCCTTCTCCTTCCATACGGTCTCCCGGTCGGAAATGCTCTGTACTGCCGGGTCTTGCCATTGCTCGTTGGCTAAGGGTAAGCCCTTTATCAAAAGAGATGATGTCCCTAGAAAATGGATCATCCGATCTCGTCAGAAAGTAATTACGGAAGCTGCACACTTCGCGATTATACACGGTAAGTGCGCTTAAAAAGCCACGCCCACCATGTTTCCGCGGCAAGTACAGCCTCATAATCGACCATCTCGGGTGATGCATCCTATGGGACGTCATAGTAATGCGGACTTTTTTATCCAGGGCGTTAAGTTCAGTTTGAGTTCACCTAAATATGCCAAAGGTATACATGAGAACAGGTATGACCCAACCGTTATATGCGTGTGTCTTATTCACACCGGACAAAAGGCTGTTAAGCACTTTGGTCAAGCGAGCATAAAACACATCGCAAACTGACTGTTTCATACCCGCGTCATCGATACCGATGTTCTGTGACATACCCGGGTATCGGTATGTTACAGCCTCGGAAAGGATCCTTAAGTTGATGGGCATAGATAAATCTATGCCCTCAGACTTAGCAACCCTTCCGATTTCAACATGGAGGCACACTTATCCGCCCCCAGCTCCATTCTAATAGAATTACTAAAATCACAAGTGATGTTTAGCAATTCCACAAGATGGGAGCGACTGGAGGTGAACAACTTGAGATCATCCATATAGAAAAGGTGAGTCACCTTTGTACCTCCTTTCCGAAGCTGAAACCCCCTCCCGGAATCCTCCAGTAAGGTACTGAGAGGGTTCAACCAGGAGGGAGAGGAAAAACCAGATAGGAAGATTTCCAGGGCGATTGTTTGAGTCCAATGTAAGAAGGGGTATCTACACCTTCTTATCCTTATGCGGCTTTCCACAGCCGTCATCCGCTCACCTAGATGACAAAGGATCGTACTCCACTGCCCCATACATTGCGCGAGGAAGTCTCTAACTGTACAGTCAACCTTATAAAGCTTGAGGACCCTCTTTAGCCATTTATGGGGCACCGAGTCGAATGCCTTTTGGCGGAGAAGTTCTGACGGTTGCGTCTTACCACTTTGCCAATGACCGCGTCAATGAGGAGTGGTTCCTTGGTTCTACGATCACCACCCCAATATCCAATTTGAGCACGCGACATCATCTAAGTCCACGTGACGATTGATTCGCGTACTCAAAATGGATGTCAGTGTCTTATATATGGTGGGTAGACACATAATGGGGCGGTATTTGATCCGGTCTGTGGAATCCCGGTCTTTAGAAACCAAATGAGTGATCCAAGTAGTAAATAGGCTTGGGAGTGACTTTTCGTCGAGAGCCTCTTATTATTATTTTTATTATATTAAAGGCATATTATTGTCCTTAAAAATTTATAAAATTTTCTAAAATTCTGTTTAAAATATTCAAAAGGTATTATATATATATAATAGAAATACAACTTGATTACATTACAATAACAAACATAAATCAAACTTATAAGTTTCATATTATAAATGGGAAATGATTCAAAATATTTTCTAAGTTACAGAGCGTGTTTGTGCAATGCTAAAACGTATTCGTGCAATGCGTGCATGTGTTCATGTAATGCTTGAATCTTATTTTCTTTATATCTCGAAAACTACTGCTCCAAATTTAAAAATAATAACTTTCTGTGTAATTAGGGGGTCCAAGGGGGTTATGCGTCATTCAGGCGCGAGTGACTACCGAAGTACTGTTGCACAATATAATAATCCCATATTAAGGACTTATGATATTGAAGTCTACGATGCATAAGAATTATAATAGCAGAGTTGTGAATTGAAGTCCCATATATAAAAGACATAAGGCCTATGAAATAAAGCAAATATGTGGAAGGTCTCAAATATGCAAAAGCATTATATTGATAGGAATGAGACTTGAAAAGTGTTATTATAATAGCATATAGACTGTTTCACAGCGTCCAAGACCAAGGTAAACTTGGACTCGCTAACCGATATGTCCAAGGCATATTACCTTAGTGGCGGTGGTAAGCGATTTTGTTGTGGCAATAAGACTTGCCCGTGGACATGCATTGCACACCCCTACCGTTTGTGGGTGGCGTCTTAGCGCAAAGCGTTATTATACGTCGGCTATCTTTCGGATTAGGGTGAGTGTGTTTGCTAGTACTTTTAAGTTCAGCAAGCATACTCAACTCCATGTCTTAGTGCAATAACTCTATGATACGTGGATTTTTGGGTCCTGGCGTCTTAGTAGCGTGCTACTATGATATGTTGGTGGTATTTTTGGTTAACAACAGTACCAATTTTGTTACCAAAGTCGATAGGGATCATGTGGGTGTATTGTGAGGGGCGCCATCTGTATGATAGTTGCATTGATGCTTACTGCTACTTGCGGTATTGCATCTTGTGATGGATCTGCAGATTTTCTGCATCTGATTCGACGCATCTTGTGGGGATGGAGGTATGCGGTGGTAATATCTGCTGGTAGCGTATGGGGCACCTTGGGATGGCGGAAGCCTGACGATAGTCGTATTGATGATGCTTGTTGAATTTTGCGGCATTGCGTCTCTGCGAAGGTTGTGCGGGCGTGTCTCTGTTCTCCACGATGTTTTATATAACAACATAATAGTGTACCTCTGTAAATTTCTCTCCTTTGAATGACTGAAGGCAACTTGTTGGTGGGTGAGACAAACATGATCGAAAAATATATACATTCAACGTCGGTGACACAAACCCTTTCTGATGGCTGAATTATTAACTGTCTTTGGCGATATCTGTCGTTGTTTCGGTTGGTGGAGCATATGTATTGAACTAGTGCGGGTGGTAGCTGTGGGGAGGAGATTCTCAAGACTGCGGCTGGGAGCCGCTCAACGTGGGACTCTATTCCCTTGAGGTGAGCGGTAGACTTATGACATGCTCTGTGGCTAGAAGCCATGCTGGTTATGCAATCGATGGTGATGTCTTACATATACATCACGTCTGCAGCAGCGGCGGTCTGGCAGGTGGTGCGCTCACGGAGGGCTTTTTATGGCCAGTGTACCTATTATTTTGACGTGTGCCTAAACCGTGTGAATTACATTCACTATAGCTGGATTTGATTGTATTCTGTATGGAGTTTACACGCATTGACATGCAAGACTTCTGCAGATGTTTCTGCTTACTTGGCGCACTACCAACGAGCCAAGCCCTCTTTTACTGGTTTGTCAGTTATTTTGCTGTGGACTACTGTCTAATCCCCAACTTCTCGTCTTTCTTCGGGGGGAGGTCGTTGGTTGATTTGCGCTCACCGCACACGGCGTTGGCCTGTGTGGGGCCGTGTACCGCCCCCACATTTTTAAATATTGGAGAGCGAAGCCCTCGTATCGAGTATGTTTGTATAAATATTGTAAGCCTTTTACAAGCGGGAAGGGATTAATTAATAAGGAATTTATTGAAGTGAACCTGATACACGTGGAATAGGGACGATTTCAAATTATAGCCCTTTCTTCATGAACGGGGTTTTTTAGCTTTAAATAATTATATGGCATTACTAACGACTTTCAATTGCTCTAGTGAATATAAGTAAATCTTCCAAGATACACCTAAAAGAAAGAAGTTACTACACAAACACAACCTAAATAAGAGTCCTAACTAAGACGATCACGCTATAAAATAACAAACGGCCTACAACTAAACCTTTAGAAAGATGCTTTTGAAAGATTTAGCTAGCCTGGTCACGTAATTTATATTGATTTATATTATTTTTTATTTTACATCAGACGGCCTTTATATATAATAATAAACTACAACTGCAATTTATCGAAGACTATGGGATCTAATTGTCACATCATCACTACAGCCTCCAATTTATTACGGCAACCAATTCATTATTTGTAGATCATACTATTTATTTTAATTACTTTCAGGCCATATTAAATTATTTGTACACTATTCAAACACTTGATCCGTGTGGAACACACGGCCCTCAAAGTCGCAACTCATTGCTTAGCCACTGCGCCACGGAGACGTCTCTTCTTTTCTTCCATGGTCAAAGACGTAACAAATTAACTTTCAAAATAATATATATTTATTTTTACGTAACACATTTCTTCCAAGGTTTCGCAGTGCATTCTTGTCATTTCATTGATTTTTTCATGTGACTATTAAAGTAACTAAGAGTCATTCTTATTGTAGGGATGAGTTTCGCTTGAGCTTGGTGATTGTAGTGAACGTTGCTCCTCGATATTGGTTTGGGTAATTTACTTCTAGCATAAAAGAGATGATAAATCCACCATTTTTCGCACATAAAATCTTTCTGGAATTTTCCACTCTCGTTTCTTATGACGGGACAAATATGGGTGATATACTCTTTTACGACTTGCCGATATATTATATTACTCGACAGTGGGAAACTGAAACAGGAGATGGGCGGCAGCATCTTTCCAATAAAAAATTTAAATAAAAAAAATTGCCAACCCGCCTGCCAAGCGTGGCAATTATGGCCAAATCCTCTCTATGAGGCAATCTATGGGGGAGGCTCATGTTCAGCAGTGGACTTTTATAGGCTGTAATGGAAGATTTTTAAAATTATTTTGAAAGCTTATTCTTAAAAATTTAGAAGAAAATAAGTTTTTATAAAAAAGCGAGTCTTGTTTAATATCATAATATCATAACATTACTCATATGCAAAATAAATTTTGCCAGGGAAAACCTTTTTAAATTATATTAACTTCGGGTAAGGAATCATGTCTCTCAGACTAGTACTCACTTTCAGAGTGAATAAAAGTACATTAGCGACTATACACTATCCCAGACAGACGTATCGATTCTTTGTATAGATTCTTTTACCCCGCTTTTTCATGGAAATTTTAATTTAATTTAAAAATAAACTCAAGCAATTTTTTTTAATTTGATATTTTCGTATGGCATAAAATTTTGGGTATATTTAGAATTATCAAGTTTAAATTACAATATATGTGGTAGCGAACCGTGTGGCAGCGAAAATGGGGTGTGGCAGAAGAAACATAAGATTAAAATTAATGTTGTAGAAATGCGGTCATTATAAATTATGGTAGTTAGGGCTGACACTGAACGATAGGGTGAGAAATTGTGTGGTAATAAAAGTATAGTTTGCACGAAGAAATTGTTACCAGGATTAAGATAGAAATGCTTCGGTGGTTTGGACACGTAGAAAAAATAAATTAGGAAAGAGTGACAACTGCTGCAGAAATGAGTGGCAGAGTCGGCAAGGGACGCCTTAAATGAAAATTTATCGACCAAATTGGCGACAGTATATTGAATATGGGCCAAGATGAGGTTAATCTTAGCATGGAGCATCTCAAAACGAGCACGTATTCGTAGAAATACTTATGGATATGAAAGTAGGAAGAAAGGTGTTATGAGTCATGTATCATCATGCCAAAAGTCCGCATCCTCTGCCTACCCGTCTGCGTGACAGGCGTGAATATTTATGCTATTTATTTTAGTACGTAGCAGAGCCATACTGCAGTGTTTTGTGGCTGCAAATAATGAGTCGCAAGAACCGGAGACCCTTCTTACTTATCACAAGGCCTTCCATCTTAATCCTCACGGGTGACAACGCATCTGAAATTTGATTCTTAATCAGACAGTCGGACAAATTTATGTATCTACGGGCCACATCATCCACCTAACAACAGGTAAACTGTATTCTCGTTTGTGATCATTAGTTATATGAAAAAAAAACACAAACAATTCTTACAAAACAAACCTCACGTACAATTCGCATAAATAGTCCTGTTTATCGATGCCACGGCGAAGCTTTTACATTCCTATCCTATCATTTTATAGTCATGGCTAGCACGTACAACCTATAATGGCTCCCTTATGCTCACGTTTGTATAATGTAGTCTCAGACTAACAAATAAGGATAGAAGGAGCACTGACATTTCATAGTGATGCCGAAACCAAGCAAAAACCATGCTCAACTTACTGCTAAAACACCCACTCATTACAAACTATCGTAGTCCGCTGCAGAACATAAGTCTCTCCCATAGAATGACTCATAAGGGTTTGCGATAGTTGCCACGCTTGTCAGACGGGGTGGCAACCGCAGTTTTTTTTTCAAGTTGTTATTAGGAAGACGCTACTGCTCATCTCCTGGTTAGTTTCCCTCAGTCGCCACTTACGACACCAACGGGACAATATGGGGTAGAGGTTCTTATACCGCCACTACACGGTTACGGCACATGCACTCATGCACACTTATGCATCTAAAGTCATTTGCAACCAACAACATCGGATCGTTAAAAAAATAAAAAAATAAAATTGTGCATGGGTGCGCAACGAAAAGTTGAGCATAGTTTCGGCGTCATTTGATATCTACGCAGTGCTTTGTCTATCATTTCTTATTGGTCTGAGAATGTAGGTATATTGATCGGATTTCTCGATTTGTAATTGCGTTAGCAGAATGAACAAAGTAACCGAGAACGTTTATTTCGCTTTATATATTTAACGATGTGAATTAAATAAAAAAATTAATACGTCCCACACCTGGGCAGAGGCTTTCTATTATTTATGAGAAGGTTATGGTGCGATTAGTCAGCCGTGGTGCATATGTTTTTTTTTATAGAATAATGGTGACAAACGAGCACCCAGTCCACATGATGGTGAGTGGATGCTGTAGCCTATAGACATCTTCATCTATCCTTGATAAAGGATCAAAATGCAGATGCGTTTTCAACCCTGAGGACTTATATGGAATGCGTCGTATCCAGTAAAAAGGGTCTCCGGTTTTCTACACTCACAATAAGAAGCACAGCAGAATTAAGCTGCTATTTTACGCTGGTATTCTGTGAGAGCGTGATTCTAACTCGGTCGAGCCGATCGATTCGTGCTACAACCATTATACATTTAACTGCAGCATGGTTCTACCACGTACAACCTACTTATCGACTAATATATTCTCAGAAAGCTAATCTGTGTAATTGATTAAGAAATTGGTGATGTGTTGTGTCTTTTGCTTTAGGCAGCCGCTTTTCATCTTAGCAAGTTGTCGCTCCATCTATTCGGAAGGGTCCTCATTCTCTTTTTTTAATGAAATTAAACTGACAAGCAAGCTTACAGTCCACCTGATGGTAAGTGACTACTGCAGCTCCTGGACACATGCAACAAACTTCAAATAAAGTAGGCTACTATTATACTGGTTTTCTATACCCTTCAGACCGAAAAATAGTGCACGCATTATTGTTTGGTAGCAGAAATAGCTAAGAGAGTGGTACCTTCCTAGACCCTCTCCTACGCATAAAAGGAGTCGTATCACCTAAAGTTCGTACGTTTGCCTAGACGCCGTCTCCACTCCCATGATGCTTCTACTCCAATGGATGTCACTTCTGCAATAGACGTGAGAAGGAAATTGCTGTTTCAGCTTACAAACCCAGAAGGCTATGTCAGTAAGCTCGGTTAAACGCTCTTTAGGTGAAGCCTTTATTCACTACTGTACTGTCACAGGCTGGAGAATAGATGATGATATGAAGTAGTGGTGATGTTATTTACTGAATGAAATAAGAGTAAATAACGTACACACAATGAATTTTGTTGGTAAGTGGATTCTGTGGGCCCTCCAGCATCACCCGCGAGGTCTAAGATGAAATGCCTCGTTTCTAGTGGAAAGGAACTCAGGTTCCAAATGAAAGTTCATTAGGAGTCCTGGTGGGTTGGAACCACCCTTTTTATCTATTTCTGTCGTCAAGCGGTAGTGCGTAATATAATAATAAAGTGTTTAAAGAGCCAGTGTATTAACAGGCTGTGAAGCATTTAGCCACTTAGTTCTCAGAGGTGATAACGCATCTGTCGCCTCCTTTGCCTGAAGTTGGTTGCTGTAGTTCAATGGGCTAAAGTAGCCACTTACCACTAGGTTGACTATAATTTCTTTTGTTACAAAAATGAATCAATCACCATAGGAAACACTCATGTATTTATTGGTTTCAGGTATTTTATGTGACCGTGACCTTCTTCGGTGAAGTCGATCCATTCGTACGGCAGTTATACACTACAGTGTTTCTACTATTTCCTGCTCTGTGCCCACTTCCTAGCATTTCCTAATGCCTCTACCGTAGACATAGTGTGATGGATTAAATTACACTGCCCCCACACGTCAATACCATTTCATACCCCACAGGAAACAATTTTAACGACATATTTTTGGCGTTGCATTGAGTAAATATATCGTTATCACTATCACTGCAGCCCGTCACATATCCACTGCTGAATGTAGGCCTCCCCCATAGCTTGTCATAAAGAACGGTCAGTAGCCAACCGTATCTACCGACTACCTGCGTGCTTCATAAGGTTCTCACTTCATATAATGGGCAATCGACTTCGCTTGCCAGTACGAGGTTGCCAATCAAGAATCTTTCTTCCCCACCGGTTTTCGGTTCTTCAGGCTATTTGGCCTGCCCATTACAACTTCAGCTTACTAATCTGGTAGATTATATTAGTTACTTTGGTTCTTCTGCGTTATATATTATATGTTTATATCCCCGTTACAAATTTTATCCCGCAGAGAAATTCGGTGCAAATTTAACAAACAAATTCCTTTCTATTGCACGCTGAGTGTCTTTGACCTTCCTATTAGTGAAGAACCACGTTTCAGTTTAGTAACTTATCACTGGCAATACGCACTGGTTGTATGCCCACTTAATAGTATAGCTATGTTATATAATTTTAATGACATATTTTTAGCGTGGCATGTCGTATATACTTTAAATATTTTTCAAAAAGTATTTAGGGTTTTATTTAAAGAAACGCGAGAAATTTTTAGCTTCATATTTCCTCATACTAAAAGAAAGTGAAACATTAAGGATATTAGATACTGAATACCTTCTCATATTTAGATGAAAAACTTTCAGACTAGCCTTCCAGACTAGTTAGGTACTCGTTTTAAGTATGAAGTAAAATACATTAGGGTCAATGCACTATCCCACACACAAACGTATTCTTCTTTTCGTCGAGTATTATTCTAGGAAAAGTAGAGTAACTATGACGTATTTCGTTTCCAGTTTCATATAATGGAGTTATTCAGTAAAGCGTTATTTAAGTCCTCTTAATTAAGTTCCCTTAATATAATGGAGATGAAATATTTTTAACATATTTATAAATAAAACTGAAGTGAAGAACTAACTTATAGTTCACTTGTTGGTAAGTGGCAACATACAACTTCAAGCAATAAAGGCTATGCGATGCGTTGTCACCTCTGAAGACTAAGATGGAATGCCTCAAAAGCCGTTATTGTAGTGGTCTCTATAGTGTTCAAACCGGAACACAGCAGTGGAGGCACTGCTATAAAATGTCCATCAAACAATCCAAATACAACGCGTATCCGATTTATTCGATAACCATTATTATTATTAGTAAAGTAATGTTACAGCCTATATACGTCCCACTGCTGGGCACAGGCCTCCTCTCATTTCTGAGAGGGTTTTAGGGCAAGGAAATGTCCGCCGCGCTGCCCCAATGCGTGTTGGCGAACTTCACATGACTTCGAAATTTTTTTTTTGATTTCTCAGACATGCAGGTTTCCTCACGATGTTTTCCTTCACCGCCGAGCACGTGGTAAATCAGCATTTAAAATTATTATTATTATTTATTATCATTTATTCGTTTGTCACCATTACTTCTATGAAAAAAAGTTTTGATTATTTGAAGAGACAAAAAGTATGCTCATAGCCTTCTCCATAGCTCACTGAGCGACCTTGAGCTTCCCCATACGGCCAGCCGTTATGAACCACAATCTATTGTTGTTGTATTATTTAGAATAACTTATTCCTAATATAGTTATTTCTATCTATATTTAGAAAGGTAGAGAAGGAAATATCTTTGTTTGTAGGTATATATCACATAATTGCACATCATGTATTATATAATATTATAATATCATTATTATTGCAGCATCAAATACACATCCGACTAAGCAATATGCTGCCGTGTAATAACTACAGTACTGATATTCTCCCGGTGCCGTTTTCGCTCAAGAGCAGTCGGTATTTGTTATGTATTTAATTAATTTTTTACACATTAGGTATAAACTTTTCCATGTTTATTAATTTTATTAACCGTTTTATTGCGTGGTGATCATATCCCGCACAATAAGGAGGCTATTTTTTTTTAAATTAATTTAAGCATTCTGTATACACTGTATGGTTCAGACATTAGCAATAACTTGTGGGAATTAGTTTGTAACGGTGCACCTGAATGCACCCTTACAAATAATTATAATTAATTAATCTTAGATAAAATTTATTCTCATCTTAAAATAAAAACAAATCAATTATTACATACCTATTATTAATTTAAAATATTATTCTACGGAATCTTAAAATTATTAATTTTATCCGTATCCGTTGCTCACCGATCTCTAAATCGGAAGTATTCTCTACTCACTAAGAGTAGAGTCTACTCGGTAAGATTCGGAGACGCGCACGAGTCCCCGTTCGGGCCACTCTTTGTTCATTTCTACCTGAGACTGCTTGAAGTTCGCAACGCGCGTCACCCTAAAGTGAACGACGTTGAAACTGATTACCTACTTTCAAAAATTTTAATTATTCAAAGTGCAGCTGATACTGCTATGGTGAGTTCTTATTTATTTTCTACCGACTTCAAAAAGGAGGAGGTACTCAATTCGACTGTACTTTTTTTTATGTTTGTTACCTCATAACTTTATTCTACGTGAACATATTTCGATGGTTCTTTTTTATTTGAAAGCTGGCGCTTTTCATGTGGTCCCATATAAATTTGATCAAGGTCTGATAATAGTTTTTGAGTTATCCTTAATAATATATATTGAAGTCGGTTGTACAAAATTTTTAATTTTAAATTATAACAATAGCAAACATTGTTACTGTTCTGCTTAATTCCTATCTCTTCTGCTGAGGCTGCTTAGTGCTTAGGAATTTTTAAGTTTCTAGAAGGGGAACTTGCTGAACTTGACTAGGACGCATATAATGCTATTGGAGCCCACCTACTAATAGCACTATATGCGGTTTTTTTACATGGGGGATTGCCTAAACATACCCGCCTCGCGGAGGCAAGGACGGGTTATGTCGGACTCGCACCGACTAAAACCCTATGGTGTTCCACCTTCACCGCATATTGGCAGGGCCACGGGAACGCTTTCGCACACATCCGCGGCCCCACCAGCGCTGGCCGTCCCATGGCCCCATGGTCCCATGGCCATGGCAGCCGCTTCTTCCATTCTTCTCCAGCGCATCAGGAACACAAGATACGCCTTGCTCCACGGCCTCCAACTCCACTACTGGGGGCCAGGAAAATCGAGCGCTCAGTAGCACCCGCTTTCCCGACCCCAGCGGCGGATCTGCCAACCAAGTTTCGGCGCCTCGCAATACCGATACTCTTCTCCCCCCGCGGCCCCACCTCCACCGCATTAACGGTGCGGCCCCGTCAGAGTCGCGGAGGATAGGGCGAGTGGCGCATCGCCATACCAACACTCCTCTTCCCCCGCGACTCCACCTCGGCTGCAGCGGCGGGGAGAGGCACCCTTCTCACCGCAGCGCCCACTGACATCCGAAGTGGGCTCGCCAAGCCCACTCGGAGGGCCACCTTGGGCCGACCCCACCACGGGCCAGCCAAGAAGTTCCTTTGATCACCGCGGTTGACCAAGCCACGGGTACTAAGCCCCCCCCGCCACGACAAGGCGGGAACCCGTTCGGGGGGGGGGGACCCACCTACCTTCTGAACCAACCTAACGGTACAAGTTATGGTAAAAATATTTAAAGTATTTTAATTATTTAACTTTGTCCTAAAGTTCCGAAGGACGAGGCAAATAATTCAACCGGAATTCAACCGAATACGAATTTCGATTAAAACTGGGACTTTCGGAAGAACCAACTGTGAAACGAATGTGGGCCAAGCTATAGTGAAAAGGTCACATACTGATTCTATACTTCATACAACCATTAACCGCCGAAACCGAAAAACAATTTCTATAGAAATTCAAAGATTGGGTAGAAAAATGTGAACAAACCACACTATGCAAAAGTAAAAAAAATAAAAACAGAAAAGTTTTTCTTCTATTATAAGCCAGTTTTAGACTACAATCTTAACAGGTAAATGGTGTTGAATCCCTAGATTGTAAATCGCACTGTCTTAGCGTAACAAAAACCCTATTTACTCTTGCCTTGATGACGCCCAGATTGTCATCATCATAATCTTTACAGCCCTTCAAAAATCCAATGCTGAACATAGGGCTCCCCAAAAGAACGGTCAACAAAGCACTATCCTCAGCCACCTACATCCATCGACTTCCTGCATGTCTTACCAGGTCGTCACTCCATCTAGTGGGGGGCCACCCGAAACTTAGCCTACCGGTACGAGGCTGCCATTCCAGAACCTTGCTTCCCCATCGGATGTCAGTTCTTCGAGCTATATGGCCAGCCCATTGCCACTTCAGCCTACTAATCCATTTGGCTAAGTCGGTTGCTCTGGTTCTACTGCGAATAACCTCATTTCTAAGTTCAGTTTCAGAGAAACCCCGAACATAGCCCTTTCCATAGCTTGCTGAGCGACCTTGAGCTACCTCGTACTGCTGGTAGTACGAGGTAGCTCAAAAGTAAAAGCTGCTATTAAGTTACAGCCTAATAAGTCTTACTGGCCTCCTCTCATTTAAATTATTCAAAGAGGAATTATTTAAATTCAAAGAGGGTAAGGGAGGATTCTTCGAGCTATATGGCCGACCCATTGCCACTTCAGCTTAATAATCCATTGGGATATGTCGGTCACTCTGGTTCTACTGCGGATATCCTCATTTCTAAGTCACGCAGAGAAAACCCGATCATCGCCCTCTCCCCGATCATACATTGAGCTTCCTCATATGGCCAGCAGTGAAGGACCACGTCTCAGATCGATAAGTCATCACTGGCAACACGCACTTGTTGTACAATCTCCTTTTCAAGTTTTGAAGTTTGTATTCAGACGAAAAGACAGACGCCGCCAAATTATTCCACTCCTTTGCTGTAGGCATTATGACAGTAAATGCAAAATTGTTTATTTCAGATAACTTGTACATCCATATGGGTTAACATGCTTTGACAGTATGCTTTAAAAAGCGTCACATTACCTCTTCCGTACAGCAATAAAACCTGCGAGCTATCTTACTACCTCTAACCGCTAGAGCCCTTCGGTCCCTTTCAACATCATGAAATGCATCCTATAGAATACCAAGAGGCTGGCTACTCTGGCTACTCTGGCTACTCTTTCAACTAAATCAAGGTTATCGATAAGCCTCTTACCAAGTCTTTCCACTGAGTCCAACGCTGCAAGGTGGCATTTTGCAGGACCAGCGCATATTATGTGTCAGCAGTAATCCATGTACAACCGGAATCGTACTTTATATAACTTCAAATATTTTTTATTCATATATTCTGCTCAGTAAAGCACTAAGCATACAATTTTGATGATATGTTCGGATTTACCTACAAAATAAAAAAGGATCCAAATGAAAATAAAAAAATTCCAGAGCTTAATACTTGGTGATATGGGTTCGCGAACAAATGCTCTTATAATTCCCTAGATATCGACGACGAAGGAAAACCTATCTGGTATTACATTTAAGATACTCTCTTTCAAATGCGAATAAATCTCAGATATAAGCCGATTATGCTTTTTCCCTTTTAGTTGAACGTAATAACATTTTTATTAAAAAAAAACTGCGTTTGCCAACCGACTGCTAAACGTGGCAGCTATATGGCAAATGTTTGAGAGGATTTATAGGGAAGGCATAATATTATGTTGTAAAAGTCCACCATTGAACATAATATGTTCAGTGGTGGACTTTTATTGGGCTTTTATGATTTTAATTTTTAATTTAAATATGACTAATAAAGGCTACTTTAATATAACCACGTTATTATTGTCTTAATCTTTAGTACCTGGATGACCGAGCTTAGCTCGGTATGGTTTTTTTTGTAAATCGTGTTTTTGGAAATTATATTTAGATACGAATTATACACTGACGAAATATGAATATTATTTTTCGATCTTACCTACCGTATTCTTTTTTTTAAAGGTCGGTCATTTTTTTCGTGTTTTTTTCTATAAAATATACTTAGATACGAATTAGATGCGTTGATACAGGGCTCCCAATAATAGTTTTTCTCACAGAAGAAGGAACTTAATAAAAAAAGGGAAAAAAATAATCGAACTGGAGACATCTGGACTCGAACGGAGGTCTTCTGCTTTCGAGACCGCCCGATTTCCCGACTGAGCTATTATAAACTTGTAGATATATCCTATATCCTATATATCCTATAAATAAAAGATATGAAATTTAACGTATTCTAATGATATTGTAGCAGTTTTCATTGTTTGAAAATACGGATGAAACGACATTTTCTAAAATGTCGTTTTATCTGGTGTTTAATTTCATGAAAATCGTTGGAGCTGTTTCCGAGATTCCGATTATTCATTCATTCATTCATTACAGCCCTTCACAAGTCCACTGCTGAACATAGGCTCCCCACGGAATGCCACAGCACGGTCCCGAGCCACCTGCATCCATTGACTTCCTGCATGTTTACCAGGTCGTCACCCATCTAGTGGGGACGCCCACACTTCGCCTGCCGGTACGAGGTTGCCACCGAGAACCTTTCTTCCCCATCGGTTGTCGGTTCTTCGTTTGCATAGGCCCATTACCACTTCAGCTATTAACTTCGCTATGTTACTTTCTTGGTCTACTGCGGATATCCTCATTTCTAAGTTTATCACGCAGAGAAACCCTGAGCATAGCTCTCCATAGCTCGCTGAGCGACCTTGAGCTTCCTCATATGGCCAGCAGTGAAGGACCACGTCTCAGTTCCGTATGTCATCACTGGCAACACGCACTGGTTGTACAATTTAGTTTTGAGGTTTTGAGGTATGCCTGACGAGAAGATGGGTCGTAATCTCCCGAACGCTGCCCAGCCGAGTTGAATCTGTCGATTGACCTCTCGGTCGAAGGACTTACCTAGTCGGATTATTTGTCCCAGGTAAACATATTCGTCAACAACTTCGAGCTTAGTGCTCCCAACAACTACCGGCATAGGTGTGACATGGACATTAAAAACGCTGATTTTGTTTTGTCCATGTTCATCTTGAGACCTATCCGTTGGGAGACACTATTGAGGTCATTGAGCATAGTGCTTAGTCCCAGCGATTCTACCATAAGGACTATATCGTCGGCAAACTGAAGGTGAGTGATGTACTCGCCATTGATGTTAATACCGTATCCTTTCCAGTCAGTAGCTTGAAAACGTCTTCCAATGCAGCGGTGAAGAGTTTCGGGATATTACGTCACCCTGTCTTACACCTCTCTGCAGTTGGATAGGTTTCGTACCTGGTTCTGTACTGGATAGCCATCGTAGTCCTACTGTACAAACACTTCAGCACCTCGATTCGAGCACTGATTATATATATATATATATACAAAATTGCTCGTTTAAAGGTATTAGATCTATTTATAAGAGTACATATTTGTCTATGTATTTGTCAATTATCATTTAAAAATATATTATTAGCTTACTTCTGTGCATGTGCTTTCTTACTACACTTTTCTCGTTCTACCGTCACTTTTAATTTGTAATTTTTGGTCTTATCTTCCCATAATAAGTTTAAAGTAACTTGAACCCTTGCAAGATCCAAAGCAGAGGGCTTTCAATATTTGAAATATTGAACCACAGGCATAATATTCGAAAGGTAACTATTATTTTTGCGAAGATTTTTGGTTTATCAAATACGTAATATAGGACAGATGATCCTGGATATATTTACCGATTAAGAATACTTTCACAATTTTAACATGGAACAAATTTACTGCATTTTTAGATTAAGTTTTAGGCCAGATCGAGTCATCAAAAGTGACTTTTAGCACCCTCTCCACCACTGTTACCATGGTGACCACCGTAGTCAAGAAAACGGTGCCGCTGGCGACTTTGATCCAGTGTGTGTTGCCTGTGATTGCACATGGGCTGAGACGTAGTCATTGACTGATGAGCCGTATGAGGAAACTTTAGGTAGCACAACGAGCTACGGAGAAGCCTATGCTCAGAGTATTGGCCTCTATGTATTATAATTTAAAATGAACACATCCGCAGTAGAATCAGAGTAGCCGACAAAGACTAACGGATCAAATTGGATCAAAAACCGACAACCGATAAGGAAGACTTAGGACCGTGTTTTGTGACATTCTTTGGGGGTGGCCCATATTCAGCGGAGGACTTAAAATTATTACGTTTAGCATCCTACACAGTTAGCAACCGTGGGAAAATCTTTGTTTCAGAGAGCACAAGGGATCTGTGACGGTAAACACCTGGCAGCCGAGCTCAAAAACGTCAAGCAAGTTTTGCAAGACAACAAGCTCCGGATTCCGCGCCTCTGTCACAGTGACCGAGTGAAACTGGCCACAGTTGAGCTGTGCCTGTACTACCACACGTCAGAGGTCACAGAAAGATTGGCTACATCTTGGTACTTCCACATAAGAACATACCAAGCCGCCGAAGAAGATTGGTCAATTCCCATCTGTCAAATGTAATTTCCCTCTACAAGATGTAGGAATATACAAGCTTAATTGTGAATGTGGTGTCTGCTAAGACAAACAAAACGATCCATAAACCATCGTGAAAGAACATGTCGCTGATTAAGACAACGCCCCAGAGAAAGTCTGCAGTATGTCAACATGTTCAGAATCGTCATCTTACATTAGATTTATAAACCACAAATCCTAGCAATAGAACACTGATTCCTACCAAGGATGATTCCTGAGTCTATGAAATTAAAAATCAATAGAGAAGATTGCTGAGTGCTACCATGCTAGGGATTCCATAATTAATAAAACTAAATCCAAACCATGACATACTACTGCAACACTTCAAGATACTGTAAGCTTGTGTTGCGTAGATCGGACCAAAATTAATATTTAAAGTTGAAGGTTACTAGCCAACTAACTATGCCAACGGGACGTCAAACACCTTAGTCACCTTCCCCCGTGACCATGGGCGCTGGAGAGTGGAATTAAAAAGTTAAAATTAAACGCGATAAAATCCGTAAAGACTATATCGATAAAAAATATAGAGTATATTTTATCGATTAATAAAAATCAAATAAATACTCTTATATACTTTAAAATATTATAATGAGAGAGTGCGAATTTTGTGAGAGTGTGTCTGAAAGGTAGTCTCCGAAACTATTGCACCTATCTCAAAAATTCTTTCACTAGTAGAAAGATACATTACTCCAGATATACATGGGCTATATGTTTATTATAATATACCTAAACGTTCAAATGATATTTTTCAACTAAGTCGGATAAAGTCTTGACTTGAGAGCTTCCATGACGTGCGCTATGTCCATAGTTAAAGTTGCACGAAAATAATGTACAGCATAATTGTTCCTCTCGAAAAGTTATGAAAAAAGTCAGCAACAGAATATGTCTATCTTTTAAAGATAACAGGAATATTTATGAAATAAAAGTACTCCATTTTTTAATTTTGCAGCCAAACAGCATTGCCTGCACTGCTGTGTTCTGCTCTGAAGGGTATAGAAAACCAGTATAATTATAGACTGCGAGGCAATCTATTTTAGTCCTCAGAGGTGGATCTGTAGGAGGCGCATCTGTAGCCTTCCTTTTTGGAAGTTGGTTGCAGGTATCCATAGACTGCAGTTGCCACTTAGCATCAGGTGGACTGTAAGTTTGTTCGTCACTTCACTTTTGTAAAAAATTGCAGGTATAGTCACGTGGTTTTAATTTATCGCCTCGCAACTCGTAAATTAGCTCTTAATATTGGAATTAATAATTTCAGTGGTGGCAGTTGCGATTGTACTAGATTTGGACACATATTCAGCGAGCGTTTATCTCCTGAGCTATTGCTCGCCTGGAATTGATTGCAAGGGATTAGTGAATCAACAAAAATATCATGATGTATGTAATTTTTAAATTAATTAATAAAATTGTATATAAAATATTATATTATTATTATATTAGTTCTTTGTGTATAAATAATAATTTTATTTGTTATATAAAACTGATTTTTGTATAAAACTGAAATGACAAACAAACTTACAGACCACCTGATGGTAAGTGGCGTAAGTGGCTACTGCAGTCCACCTCCTTCCTACTTCAAACAACGAAGGATAAAGATGCGTTCATGGGTGACCCCTGAGGACTTAATTGGAATGCCACACAGACCGCATTTTTGAAGGCTCTGTACACCCTTCATATCGGAACATATTAGTAGTGTGTATACAAGCTTTCCTGTTTGGCAGCAGAAATATGTAAGAGAGTGGTTCCTACCCATACGGACTCCATGGCAGAAAATAAATCACACCAATAGATAACCAATTAGGAAGAAAATTTCTCGAGTGATAGTATCGTATCAGTAAACGAGAATGTAGGGCGGCCCTCCACAAGATGACGGGAAGATCTGATAAAAAATGCAGAAGTCAATGGGTGCAGGTGGCTCAAAACCGTGTTTTGTGACATTCCTTGGGCGAGCCCTTTTAGCTTGATTAGCTTTCGTGAAGCGCTGTAATGATAATGATATTGATAATGATAACTAATTTTGGTTAATTGTTTTTGACAATAATTTACTATAATAATTTACTTGGCGTATAAAATGTTGACTTAAGCCGGGATTAGGAATCCGAACCCACGGTAGCTAGGTAATTAATATTATATTTAAATAAATGAGCAAATGGTCATGCATATAAAATAAATGCTATTGTGGTGGCGCTATCGTTGAGCCACAAGAAAAATGCACTTGAGCCTACCTAAATCACGCTATTAAAGTTGCGAAGTACTCCAGTATATTAGAATGCTCTACACTATCACACGGAGCGTTGGCCGTTTTCCGGGTCAAACACACTAAAATCCGCGTGAAAAAAAATAAAGGTGAGTAACCTAATTTGATGAGCACTATCCTCCTTTCCTCCATTGTATGCATTATTACTGCGACACAACACCACTACATTATAAATGACACACCACCGTCGATAATAATTTGTGTTTTGCCTCTAAACGAGACATCATCTCTATCTCATGGTTCTATTAATTAATATAAAACAATTATAAATACTCATTGTATTTGTCAACGAATTAAAATTCACAGTTGATACCGCAGATTTAATCGAGTCTATCAAATTTACAGTTAAAGTTGTCTGATGAAACAATTTTAACCGACTAAAGACTTACACGATATAGTAAGTAAAGCGTATACGCTATAAACTTGATGCAATTTGTGAACTCGAGAAGTGTTTGGGATTTAACGAAGTTGGGTAATTACAGTGATGTCACAGTTGATTCATTTACCTATTTCACTTACCATGTTTGACTAAAAAAACACATCAGTCACACTTTGCTATTTCAAAACAATATGAAATAAAGTTAAAAATAATAAACATATTTTAATTTAGTTGTAATGAACTATAATTTTAACATAGTCTATTTATTTTCTTAAATTATTAAAAACAAAGTAAATGCATAATGTGCAAATAAAATAATCTCACCAAAAACATAAATTTGAATAGGAGGCCAAGCTCGGAATAAACGACATTGAGGGCTGTCGTCTTCGCTGATAAAAGAATTAAGATCTGAACGGGCGAAATATAAATATACAGTATCTTATCTTAGAATTCCTACGGAACTTGACGCCCGCCTGGAAACCATAATAACCAGTTATGGAACCCTGAAAATGGCAATGACTTCTCGCCAAAAACAAGGTTATCGTTACAGCCTGTCAAAAGTCCACTTTTGAACATATTACCCTCCGTATATCGCCTCATAGTTGGTATATTTGCCATAGTTGCCAGGCTTGGTAGGCGGGTTGACAACCACAGTTTTTTTTTTATTAGGAAGACAAAGCCCATCTCCTAAATCGATTCCGTTTGTCGCCTCTTACTACTCCCACGGGTCGTGGGGTAGTAGATATTCTTACACCACCACAGTGGAAAAGAAGATTAAGTATTAAATGAAAATAGTTTTACGGATTGTATCGCGTTTAATTTTAACTTTTTAATTCCCGACGTTTCAGGTACTTTACAGCAACCATGGTCACGGGAGGGACTGAGGTGTTTGACTTCCCGATGTCATAGTTAGCCCGGCTAGCTTCAGTCTTTGAATATTAAGTGTTGGTCCGATCTACGCAGACCAAGCTTACAGTATCTTGAAGTCTTGCAGTGATATGCTTAGGTTTGAATTTAATTTTGTTAATTATTGGATCTTAAGCAGATGACACACGTTTTCTCTATGGATATTAAGATGCTTTTTAATTTCATTAGCCTCGCGAATCATCCTTGGTAGAAATCAGTGTTCTTTTGCGAGGATTTATGGTCTATCAAATTTACAATAATGGCGGGGATGATCTTGCACATGTTTTTACAGACTGCAAACTTCCCAGATCGTCGATGCTTCTCCTCAGCTATATGTACTTTTACGCGGGTTTATATAGATTTTTTGCTTGTCTCATGTAAAAGAGACCACGTTCACAATCAAACTTGTATACTCCTGCATCTTGTAGAGGGATATTACACTTCACGAATGAAAAATTGACTTATCTTCTTTGGCGGCTTGTAGTAGATTTAAATGGAAGCACGTTTCAAGATGTAGCCAATCTTGTCTGTGACTCATTTAACGTATGGTAGTACAGCGGGCACACGCTCGACGGTGACCGGCATCACTCTATCGCTGTGACTTTAGCGCGGGACCCGAAGCTTGTTGTCTTGCAATACTTTCTTGACGTGCTGACTCGCTCGACAGTGTGATGTTTTATATCACAAATCCATTGTGCACTCTGAAACAAAGATTTTCTTACGGTAGCTAACTGTGATAGATAGTGGTGAGATTCACCATTTAAATATCGGTTGGTATGAGTCTTTTTCCTATACATTGTGTGACCAGTAGTGTCGGATGATCAAAATATCTACAAAAGCTAAATAATTGTTTACCTCTAACTCAAATTGCGTTTTAGAGTTTATGGAATTAAAGTGGTCTAAAACTGCACTTACTGTGTCTTGTGTCTACGTACCGCTTGTAGAATCTTGGATTTACAAAAACAGTAAGAAAGGGTTTCTCCTCAAAGTCCTCCTTGAATATGTTGGCAACTATAGTATGGAAAACTGTAGGTAGCCGGGCTAACCATGACATCGGGACATCAAACACCTCAGTCCCCCTGTGACCATGTGAGTGTAACGTTGAGAATTAAAAAGTTAAATTAAACGCGATAAAATCAGTAAAATTTGTTCCATTTAATGTGTTGTCTTCGCGTAACTATTAGAAATCATGGAGATTAAGTATTTTAAAATTAACCCTTAAATATTGTCGTCGGTACAGCGGACCCAAATTCATTCTTTAAACGCGTGTAAAAATTTCGTGCACACCTCACCTCACCCTGCATTTGGATACCTTTCAACGGTAGCCGAAACGTGCACAAGAGGAGTGACGTGTTATGCTTGCTACAAATAAAGTGAGTAGAGTACGCGTGGGTCCAATGGACCCACAACTATGAGAACTTTTTAAGTTTCTGTTATTAGTTTCATTGTTATTTGTGATGGAAAACCAAAGTAATGTTTCTGGGAATCGATCGAATCGATGACATATCAGAGCACTGATCGAATGCTGAATTAGACAGTGATAAAGACGACATTGGCACAAATTCAACAACTTATCGAAATATTGTTCTGACCACCAATTCACAAAATGAATGAGTTCTCAGACAATGAAAAAGATTTTGTGATTACGAGTGATCATGAATCAACCAAAGAAATGGATGATCAGACCGATTCTACGGAAAATAAAGGTTCGAATGGGCTTAAACACCACCTTTAAAAAATATTCTTGTCAGGAGCCATAATTTGATGTAAGAATTTTTGTAGAATGAAATTTTTAACTTTTTGATGCAATGCTTTTAAATAGTATCCTTTTTAATTCAAGAAAAAAACTTAAAATTGGTTTTTCTATTGCTGTTTTTTTATAAATGTTTTTTTAATAGCACTGATTTAATTAAGTGCAATTATAGACATAGGAGTAAAAGTTTCTACTGCTGTTTTTGTTTCATATACGCTTGTTAATGTCTCAATGTAAAATTAATTAAATATAAAATTGATAAAAAAATATTTTATTAGCAATTAAAAATAGATGAGTCCTGTGAACCCACGACTATCTAAGAGCGACTATCTCTCACCACTACAGTTAAAGGTTAAAAGTGTGTGTCAATAAGTTGTATTTATAATCAATATAGAAACTTTTTACAATACAATACCCTTTATTGTACACTAAAAAAACAAATAACATAATAAGAAACAAACATAGTGAATTTTTTTTGCACCCTCCGGAAGCGGGGAAGGGAGGTGGTGAATGTTCTTAGCATACCACGCAGCCGGCTGCGTGGTTATGTGGGACTCACTATGAAGTGCCTACCCACTAAACACCACCAGTGGGACTGGCTTTGGCCTGTGTGGCCTTTCTGTATTTCGTATCAGGAGGCCCCTTAGGGAAGGGGTGCAGGCAGAGTAGCCGCTAAGAGTGCTAACTAAGGCAAATTATGCATTGGGAGAAGACTGGTTGGGTGGGTCCGAGAGAGTTTCTCGGCCTCCCAACTCGATAGCGAGAGGGAAGTGGAGCTGCATAGGAAGCTGCCTCACGAATGAGATGATTTGAGTGAGACTCTGAGGCTTTGAATAAGTTCTCAGAGAGTGATTTAGAAGTTGAATTGTGGGAGCTCTAAGTCTCGGTGAAGTTCGGCGTTACGGATGAACCAGGATGCGTTCGTAGCCCGACGACAAAAAGAGTTATGAACTACTTGAAGTTCGTTTAAGATTCTAGGTTTAGCATGCGCAAAATGGGGCTGCGTATGTCATAACTGGTCGTATACAGACCTTATATAGGTTCGCTTGTTGCGTAGAGACATTTTACTGTGTCGGCCCAGCATGCTACAGGTAAAAGTTACTTTCTTAACATGGGGCTCGATAGTGAGTCTCGTGTCAAGGGTGACACCTAAGTATTTGGCGGTCTTATGCCAGGGGACAGGGTTCCTAGCATTGGATTGGCGGAATAGTAGTGGGGCGGCATCAGGTTCTCGGGTTCACATCGATACGCCATTTTTGGAACCAAGCTCCTAAGTCACTAACTGACTGTTGGATCTTGTTCCGGATAAATGATAGTGAGATACTTTTATAATAGAGAGCTAAGTCATCTGCAAAGAGGGAGAGCTGAACACCATTCGACGGGATGGGAATGTCGTTGGTGAACAGTATATATAAAAGAGGGGCAAGCACGGAGCCCTGAGGGACACCGGCTTTGATATGACGCGGAGAGGAGAACGTACCTTCGTGTCTGAAACGAAAGGTACGATCCTTCAAGTAAGAGGCCAAGGGACGAACAAGACGATCAGGGAGTCCTATTTTGTAAAGTTTGTATATAAAGACTTAGTGCCAGACTCTATCAAACGCTTTTGCTATGTCAAAGAAGACCGCGATGGTCTTATGACGACGAGGATAAAAACCGCCGATGATATATTGAACTTATTGGGGACATGAGTGTTTCGCTCGGAAAAAAATTTGGAGAGGGATGACAAGAGGGTCGCCGTCTGTGGAAAATAGATGGCGCCTCATTCGGGTGAAAATGATGCGTTCGAAGAGTTTAATATTAAAAAATATAATCTAAATTAATTTAATTTAAATTAAATAAAATTAATTTAAATTATAGGGAACACAAAAGGTTGTGATGCTCAGAAAGAGCAAGGAGACGGTCCTGAGGGGACTGAGCAGCGCACAGTTTGCGTGCTAGTATGGCAATCTTCCCAATGTCGATGCTCCAAATAGCAGAATAAACTGTATTCAGGTTATCAGCCAATGAGGATTGTGCCTGGTATGGGGCGGAGGAAGTCCGCGGGGGGTTAGCCTTTTTGGCGCCCCAGAAGAAAACTGGAGGCGGTGAGGGCTGAGAAAAGCCCGGAGGGGGCCGAGGAGTGCCCAGAGGGGCCCTAGGGGGACCCTAGGGCCCCTCTGGGCCCCGAAAATTCCTGACGGGGCATTTTTGATGTATTTTGATTGGGTCCATTGGACCCCATCAAAATACATGAATGTCATCTAAGAATTCATATTCATCTAAGAATATATATTCTTTTGTGTGTAGATTTAATTAATAAGTTTTATTGAAAGGCTTCGTTTGAAGCAAATAAATTGTAATTAAGTAATTCAATGAAGCAAGATTTTGAAAGTGAAAATTCTAACTGAATCCATTAGATGATCGAGAGGTTCAATTCAATTGCCTATTTGTGAAGCGCAAATGAATTTCATTCGCTCTGCAGTCTAATTTAATAAACGTTTTATTTTGATAAATTTAGCTTTATAAAGTCTACTACACTTTCATATATAATATTTTATATTATTAGCTGATTAAAAAAAAGGTTCTCAATTCGACTGTATGTTTTTGTATGTATATTACGCGATATCTTCGTCTATTGTGAATCTATTATGATGATTGTTTTAAAACCGACTTCAAGGAAATTTTTGGCTGGCTTTTACACTATAACTTAGCACCGACTTCAGAATGTGTTATTATTTTATTTTTTAACTTGTTTGAAATCGGCTTATGCTTTTTTATTCGTATGTTTCTGTCTATATAATAAGCAGTCAGAAAATAAGCTGTATTTTTAAGCTGTACTAATAGTGTTTTATTAGAGAGAGACAAACACTTTTATCTCTACATCAAAAAGGGGTCAGCTCGACCGAGGGAGGACTAACAACTTAATGTTGCTGGATTTCTTATGGTGATTATCGAGAACCAAAAAATTTTTTTACTAATAACGAGGTCTTCATCTTTGTCCTCTAAAGATTTACCTGTATTTTTTTTCTTAATCGCGGATAGACGCAGGTCTATGGGCCACAGCATCCACTTGTCATGAGATAGACTGTGTATTCGTTTGTTACTCTTACTTCTGTTAGAATATTATGACTGAAGTCTATCACCTCATATTGACCACCGCACCTCTTAGACACCTTCGTTCGGACCATGAAAAAGATGTCGTAAATAGGTATGAAATAAGAAATATAAAGTTGAAATAATAATAAAAAGGGATGTGCTTTGTTGAAATAAAAATACTTCTACATTTAACAAGTTGATGAATAAAAATGTATATACAAGAGACACGTCCATGTATTTCAAAGGACTTAAAAGATGTTGCACATTGTATTATGCATTAGACTTTTAAAGCATTGGCTTCGCGTCCTTGCAGACACTAAGAAAAAGAATACTGAGACTTTTTTACTTATTTTTGTTATTGAAACTAATTTACCATGACTTTAAATTAAAACTGAAGTGACAAACGGAGTTACAGTCCACATGATGGTAAGTGACTACAATAGTCCATGGACACATGCAATCAACTACAAAAAATGAAAGCTACAGATGCGTTATTACCTCTGAGGACTATGAGAGAATGCAAACCCTTCAGACCAAAATATAGCAGTACACGCACTGCTGATTGGCGGAAAGTAAGCTTTACCACCTAGTAAGCTACTTACCCAGTAGTACTACAAATATTTTCATAAATTAAAAATGTACATCACATTTATTACGAAAAAGAACGGAGAACGGGGAAAACGGCGTCAATTGGTGCCGCTGGGTACTACCATCTGCTTGGGATCCTATAATTAATAAAATTAAATCCCAACCCAAGCATACAACTGCAAGACTTCAAGATACTGTAAGTTCATACTGCGTAGATTGGAACAAAAAAATTTTATCCGAGGTAAGGGTTAACTATTATTGGGACGTCAAATACCTCAGTCCCCGCCGTGACCATGGGTGCTATAAAGTACTCGAAACGTCGGGAATATAAAATAAGTTAATATACGTGATAAATCCGTAAAACTAGTTTTATTTAAATGTGTAGTGTTTGCGTAAATATAAGAAATCATTACATAGAATTCAATTTCCGTCAGGTGAACCAACTTACCAAATAGCAACAATTAGTACTAAATACGGGGAAGGAGACTTATGATTTATAGCACGGAGGCCCACCATTTTTACGTTCGAGAATAGTTATTTTTAAACCTCGAATAAAACTATTTCTTCTAGATTTTAATCCCAAGATATTAGGTAATTTTAAAGTAGGAGAGAACAAATTACTACAGTAATACAAAAGAAAATTTATTGCAATAAATTATAAATACAATATCTTTTTAAAATTACGGTTACCGTTTTCATAGAAAATAAAGTTTTGCTCTTTTATTTTGCGTTTCAAAATCTGTTATCGCAAGAAAGGATTTTCGACCCGGTATTGGCAGCTGTACAGTGTAGAGAGTGTATTGAATCGGCTTACAGACGTACGTCAATCAGGAAATCGTTGGCTTTAATACTGTTTTAGCTGTGAAGGAAAACAGACTTACTGATTCTTTGCAATATTTAGCTTTTAAAAGCGAATCTGTGAATTTTCATTATAACCTATCAGAAGTCCACTGCTGAACGTAGAGCTCTTCCATAGAGTGCCTCATAGGGGATATTTGCCGTAGTTGCCATGCTTGGAACGTGGGTTGGCGACTGTAGTTTTTTATTTTTTAGTTGTAATTAGGAACACGCTGCTGCTCATCCCCTGGTTTATTTTCCTCTGTCGCCTCTTACGACACTTTCGGGTCGATATAGGGTAGTGGGTATTCTAACACTGTCACACCTATGCTTATTTAAACTTAATGGCGGGTTATCACAATATTAGCTCTTGTAAAATAAATTAATATTAAATAGTCAAATTACTATATTTAAGTCCAAAAAAATATATATTATAGATACATGATATTAAAGGTTCCAAACACGATACATTGTACTTTGCTTCGTCGAAAAAAAAATCCGAAACCGTGTCGATTTTAAAACCTTTTTTCGTTTCACATTGTAATTGTAGCACGGAAAATGTATATCTATGAAGATTTTGTTACGGTATTAGCGTACAGTACGACCATTATTGTAGCGGAAGATAGTTTAAGTTATTTTAGTAAGTCTATGTAAACAAATAAAACGGACTTTATTGATTACAGTGCATCAATACCCCGCTCTGAGAAAGGTATATTGGCACATAAAAAATGCACAAATGAACAGTAAGTACTCAACGGGCATTGATTGAGCATACGCAAATTGTTTTTATTTCCATGCAAGTCATAGACATACTGATCACATACAGACTTTGTTTTGCAAATATCGATTATTTCGTCAGTTGAAATAGGTGTAAAATTTCAGTTTGATTTTGTGATTTCTTTTTCAGAGAGATGGAACAAATTCAACAACACTCCTTTCTAACACTAGATCCTCTAGCATTGAAAGCCGACCTATCGATTTTTTTTTATAGGAGAGGGGCAAACGAGCATGTGGCTCACCTGATGGTAGTAACTACCGCCGCCCATGAACAACTGCAACACCAGGAATTGCAGATGCATTGCCGGCCTTTAAAGTGAAGGAGTAGGCTCTTTCTTGAAGGTCCCTAAGTCGTATCGGTCCGGAAAAATCGCTGGTGGTAATCGATTCCACAAGGAAGTTGTGCGAGGAAGAAAACTTCTTCTAAATCGCACAGTGGTGGACCGCCAATCATCCAGATGGTATGGATGGTATCTCGAGTTATGTCGCGATGTGCGATGGTGAAATTGAGCGGCTGGAATTAATTGAACAATTCCTCAGAGCACCCCGTGGTACATGCGATAAAATACGCAAAGAGATGCAACATCTCTACGCAGTGCCAGTGAGTCCAGCCGATCGAAAAGAACTCGGTCGTCGACGATTCGAGCCGCTCTGCGCTGGATGCGGTCAAGTGGAAGGAGCTGGTACTGGGGAGCCCCTGTCCAGAGATGGGAACAGTATTCCATGGGGCCGAACCTGCGCCTTGTAAAGTTGCAAGCGGTGTGCCGGCATGAAATACTGTCCGCTCTGCTGAGCACGCAAGCTTTTAGAGGCCAATTTGGCCTTCTCTTGTGACCACGAAACTGCACATCACTCGCTATGTTGACAACGGGGATTCCGATACTGGCTGAGGCAACAAAGTGGCCTTGAAACTGAGGAGATACGAAAAGGGGTTCTTTTAGCGGTAAACGCGAAAACTTGTGTCTTCTGGGGATTGAACTGGACTAGATTTAGTCGCCCCCAGTCTGAAACAACCTTGTTTTGACAACACAAGTTTGTTCCGGTACTCAGTGACGTCTTCCGAGAAATATTGGCAAGGTCGGTGTATAAAGCATCACCAGTGCTGTCGTCTGCAAGGCAATGAATGTTACCGGTTTGCAACATATCATTGATATGCAGAAGAAACAGCGTTGGTGATAGCACGCACTCCTGGGACACCAGCGTTAATGGGCTTGTAATCGGAGCATGCACCGTCTACTACAACCTTGATGTCCGATCTGCAAGAAAACGGTGATCCAATTGCACAATTTCTCGGAAGCCCATAGAAGGAGCTTCGAAAGAAGCGCTTTGTGCCAAACCCAATCGAAGGCCTTCACATGTCCAAACTAACGGCCAACGCCTCCCTTTGACCCACTGCCTCCGCCCATGAGTAGGTAACCTGGTAGATCACCAGCTGAGCGACCTCGACGGAAACCATACTGACGGTCACTAATCAGCTGGTGATCCTCAAGTACCGCATGAGCTGGCAGTTGATAACATTTCCATTACTTTGGAAAACAAGGAGGTGATAGCGATAGGCCTGTAGTTGGACGGATCTGAGCGGTCGCCTATTTTAGAGATCGGGTGCACCAAAGCTGTCTTCCGTGAGTTCGGGACTACGCCTAGGGAGTAGGAGTACCGAAAGACGCGTTAAAACCGGTGCCAACTCCGAAGCACACGTTTTCAGCACCATAGGTGGGACTCCATCAGGCCCACTCGACTTGTTGACGTCCAGAGAGAAGTGTTTTACGCACCGAGCGCTGTAAACAGCACATCCCGCATGGAGCACTCACGCCGCGGGATGGTAGGCGGTGTGTTCCCCGTCATCAAGAGTCGAGTTGAAAGCAAAAGAGAGCCTAGTAGATCGGCTTTCTCCTTTGCGTCATGGGCCAGTGAGTCGTCTACCCTGTGCAGAGATGGCAAAGATGGCTGACAGAAGTTCAATTGGACAGCCTTGGCGAGACCAGAATGCACGTGTTCCCGAAGGAGAGGCGAACTAGTTTCTCGCCAATTCTGCCGATGTGCTCTGAGTTTGCCTTGGCAATGACACTTTTGAAGGACTTGGAGGCGGAATTATACTTATTTTTAAGAGCTGGTGTTAACATCCCGGACGTTGATGCTTCAGCCCAGGCCAGTAGCACCCTGCTTATAGCGTGATGCAATTTTACAGAGCGACCAAACCATGGCTGAGTTCTGCCTCCGATAGGCACCACAGATGATGGAATAAATAATTCCATTCCCTGAAGTACCACGTCAGCGACAGAATCAGCAACAACGTTGGGATCATCCGGCGAGAAGCAAACCCGCCCCAAGGGTAGGATGCAAAAAGACCGCATCCCATCCCAGGCTGACCTATAGTGCCAAACACGGCGGCGAGCTGCAGATCGCAACTGCGATGGGAGCGTAAATGGCACCGTACTCCGGATCAGACAATGGTCCGAAGAGCCAAGAGGGCATCGACGGAGACCTGATATCCGTCCGGATGAGAGGTCAGCAGAAGGTCAACAGGGAAGGTATGGTCTTCCATCTGGGATCCGCGTGGCGAAGTAACCAGTTGTGTCAGACCATATGCCAAGCAAAGTCATAAACAGATCTACCCGCATGATCGGTTAAACGGGAACCAAGCCATTCAGCGTGGTGGGCGTTAAAATCACCGAGCATCACGATCTGCGGAAGGAACCTGTTGTAGCACGGAGTCTGCATCCAACTTTTATACGTGGTAGAGCCATGCTGCAGCTATATTAGTACATATATTAGTGTGGTTGTAGCACGAATGGGTCGGCTAGACCGGGAAGGACCACGCTCTCACAGAATACCAGCGTAAAATAGCAACAATGCTGCTGTGTTCGTGTGGTGAGTGTAGAGAACCGGAGACCCTTTTTACTGGAAAAGAGGCATTCCATCTTAGTCCTCACGGATGACAACACATCTGCATTTTGATTCGCAAGCGAGGAGAGATGTAGATGTCTGTGCGCCTCAGCAACCACTTACCATCAGGTGGACTGTGTGCTCGTTTGTCACCTTATTTCTATAAAAAAAAAAAAAAGCCATTTGGACGTGGTCGATGAGTCGGTCTGTGTCAGCATTACCGCTATGGGACTTATAGAGGCACCCGTAGACGCGGAGATGGTCGTCGCTGTCTACGCGCAGCCATAGGATGGACAGGTCCGTACCTTCAAGACTGCCGAGGCGTCGAAAACAGATGTCCTCTCGACGTACACGCAAACTCCAGCCCGGGGCACAAGGTGTTCTAATTTGTACCAGGGTGGGAGATACAGTATCAGCCGGAGGGACACTTGTCTTAGTTTGAAGAGCAAGGCCGGCTTTGCCGTCTCCAGATGGTAGTGGACGTTAAGTTTTGAATAGAGTCCCTGATACAGAAATCACAGGCGTGTAGGGGTTGCCTTTGTATTTTGCTCCGCGCCCCGAGCAGGTTTCGTCTTGAGCGGAATTTCGCCCCTCCAGAATACGCGGGGCAGCCTGAGCACCACGCTCCAAAAATAGGGTAGCATGGGCGTGGATGCTCAGCGAGGATTCTCCAGGGATGCTGGTACCTCCTGGGGTAGTATTCTGTGTAATTCTACTACCATGTTGATTGAGAGTTGGGCCTCGGCCACCTGCACTCACCAGGCGAAATGCAAGTAAGCCTCTACTTCACGCTGGTATTCTGTGAGATATGACGATTATGTTTAATAGTAATTTTCTAAGTCTCGATATGATGAGATTGATTTTCGTGGCCGAGAACCATATATATACAGGGTATTTTGAAACGCTCGAAAACGAAGACAGACGACAATACTAACTATATATTAGATGATGGGTGAAATATAAAATCGATCCTGATGAAAAAATTCATCTTTTCACAACGTTTTATTAGCTTTATTCACGCTCCATCGTGTTAGTATAAATCATCGTGTTAAATAAAACGTTAATTTCATTAAAATAAAACATGAAAATACAAACATAAAAGCAGCAGTGGAATTACTGAATTACAATCAGCTGACTAGGGTCAATGTACGCGCGAACGCCGAATTCGCGCGGCCCGTAACTAGCGATGGTACCACAATACCTAATAATTTACAACACTTGTCTAAATACCTAACTTATCTACTTAACCTACTAATTTGCCACTGTGCTTGTCTCCACGTAGCCACTTTAATTCGAATTCACAGGTTAAATAAACCAAATAACTGGTTCGATTCCCCGCTAATGAAAAAAATACTTAAATAAAATGTTAACAAGGTTAGAGTCATGCTTTTTTATCCATTGTGTAGGTATATTTTTTATTCTGATGTATTCAGTTATGTACCTATTCAGATCAGTTCAGTACTAAGTTATTTAAAAAAAAATAGGTTAAATAAACCAAATAACTGGTTCGATTCCCCGCTAATGAAAAAAAATACTTAAATAAAATGTTAAAAAGTTAGAGTCATGCTTTTTATCCATTATGTAGTATGTTTATTATTCTGATGTATTCAGTTATGTACCTTTTCAGATCAGTTCAGTACTAAGTAATTTAAAAAATTAGGTAGAAACAGCTTACCGATCCTCCGTGGCCTTATAAGTTCTCCAAGGCACATTAATATGTTGCCGTATTCACGACACTATAAACGTACGTTAGGCATTATTAAACAAAAAGAAACACAAAACGTAACAACAAGAATAACACGTAATAACAAGTACGTAATACAAGTAATAACAATAAGAATTTAATAAACAAAACCAATGAACTGTCGCTCGCTGTGCGTGTCCAAAGTCAGCGCGGAACTGTCTCAAAACTAAAATTAATAGTGATCCCATAAAACTGAACCTACTGCGTCCTAACTAACGTCCTTGCGGTAAACACTTTGAACATTCCCACACCGTCAAATGTTATGACATTGCCAACTTTTATTTTATAAGTTTAGTTTCCATATGATCCCTACGACTAGTCTTTCATATGGAATTTAGAAGTTATAGTTGTAATTTTTAATACAATTAGACAATCAATTGTACCCTGACGAAACAAGCAGTTCGTTACTACAAAATGATATTGAAATTAATAAACGTACTTACTTGGGTTTGGTTATCTTTGATTTTGTACAAGAAAATAGAAATAAAATGGTATTGAATAATTTAATAGTTAAAATCAATTGCAATTATGATCGACAGTTAATTAATCTAAAAAATAATTATTTTAATTTACTTTTATTGACTTTCCGTTTTAATCCTTCCAATACTTTGATTTGAAAACAGGTACTTCAAAACTATTACAAATTACTTGCAAGTTTTATTGTAATTGCCGCCTCTAATTCTTATGTCGCTTGCAAACAAATCTTAGTAGGTAAATTTGGAATTCCCCATATGTTGGCGCTGACGCGGTGACACACAGTCGGCCGGGTGGCGGCAGCGCGTAGTACAAAGGGGCGCGACGGGGAATGCTCGCCAGTATTGTTGTGCGCACTATTGGTTCCTCATTCTTGCCGCGCTTTGAAAAAGCGATGTTTCCCCAATACAGTCGCACACACAGCTTTCTATGCACGACGCGCGACGATGTTTTTAAAAGGAAGGAAAGAAAATTATTTATATCTATTGTTTTATGACTGAACTAGTGAACGAAAAGGTAAAGAGAAGGTGAATGGGAAAATTGTGCAGTAAAGTTAAATGTATTGAGGAAGAATACCGAAAAAATTACCATGTGGTCAACCTGATGACGGAAACATTTATCATTCGCATTGATGATGATGATTCTGATGAAGTAGCATCCAGTAACACCAACACACCATCGACATCCGGCTTCCATGTTCCATGTTCTAACGGTATAATGGACGGCGTGTCACCCTTAGCAAGTTTTCTTTTGTTACAAACTATTTTATTTTACGATTGAAATAAAAATAATGCTCAAGCATACATTATCCATTTTAATTTCAACCTCTCCAAAGTTCTAAGAAGCTAGTAAAGTAACTATTATGATTCTAACAATAAAACCATTACTATTATAATATTATAAAACAACAGCCTAGTACCATGTAGTACTTTAGAACGCGACTGTACCCATGCGCAGACACACCCCTCCACTGTCGCTCAGCGTCGACGGGACCTGTACGGAGCTAGATAAAAGAGTTTGGCTTCGACGCGGATATTGACCCTAGTCAGCTGATTTTATGATTTATTTATTTTAAATTCCACTGCTGGTTTAATATTTAAGTATTTTCATGATTCTTTTAATGAAATTATGTTTTATTTAACTATATCAACACGATGGAGCGTGAATGAAGCTAATAAAACGTTGTGAAAAGATGATTTTTTTCATCAGGATCGATTTTATATTTCACCCATCATCTAAGATATAGTTAGTACTGTCGTCTGTCTTCGTTTTCGGGAGCGTTTCAAAAATACCCTGTATTTCAAGGTTGATCAAAAGTTTTCTGAATATGACACTAATCAATGAGCTATAGAAATGCGTTCTATTTTTTCGAATCTTAAATTCGTTAGTAGCGAAGGCCAGAAATAACTAAATTAAAACTATACCCAATTTTTTTCAAATTTTTATTTGTATGCAATATGGAGAAACTTGAACTGGTGCGCTGAATTTAAACGTGGCAGAACCACCTGCAATAACGACACTCATTCACTCACGTACACTCGCTCGAGGCAGCCAACTACTGCCGCTACACAAGAAAACGTTAAAAATCGAAGAAATTGTTAAAGTAGATCGACGTGTGACAATCCGTTATTTAACTGAGATTCTAAAGCTCCGATTCTGAATTCAGAAGTTTGAGAAAATTCAGTTTATTTTAACTCATACCATAAAATTTAAAAAGGTGGCTGCGCGCTGGGTTCGTCAAATGTTAACAGATACCCGAATGTTAAAAGAAAGCAAGAGTTAACATTCAAAACTAAATTTAGCAATAATTGAATAATATCCAGATTCTTTTAGCTCTCGTTTCGTAACCGTAGATGAAACGAGGGTACACCATTTTGACCCGGAGACGAAAAACCAAAGAAAGGTGTTGAAAAGACCGTCTTCCCCGCCAGTCAAGATATCAAGGTGTCTGCGTCCGCTGAAAAAATAATGGCCTCTGTATTCTGGGATGCGGACGGTATAACAATGATCGACTATTTAAGTAAAGGAGAGGCTATAACCGGAGATTATTAAGCATCAATAATCAAAAAACTATGCAAAGAACTACAGAATAAACATCAAGGAAAATTGCATGCTTGAATGCTTCTTCATCATGATAATCATCATCATCATTCATCATTACAGCCCTTCACAAGTCCACTGCTGAACATAGGCCTCCCCCAAGGAATGCCACAAAGCACGGTCCTGAGCCACCTGCATCCATCTACTTCCTGCATATCTTACCAGGTCGTCACACCCATCTAGTGGGACGCCCTACATTTCGTCCGCCGGTATGAGGCCGCCACTCGAGAACCTTTTTTCCCCATCGGTTGTCGGTTCTTCGAGCTATATGGCCGGCCCATTGCCACTTCAGCTTACTAATCCATTGGGCTATGTCGGTTACTCTGGTTCTACTGCGGATATCCTCATTTCTAAGTTTATAACGCAGATAAACCCGAACATAGCCCTCTCCATAGCTCGCTGAGCGACCTTGAGCTTCCTCATCCGCCAGCAGTGAAGGACCACGTCTCAGTTCCATAGGTCATCACCTGGCAACACGCACTGGTTGTACAGCCTCGTTTTCAAGTTTTGAGGTATACCTGACGAGAAGATGTGCCATATTTCCGAACGCTGCCCAGCCGAGTTGTATCCGTCGATTGACCTCTCGGTCATAGTTGGACTTACCTGGTTGGACTATTTGTCCCAGGTAAACATATACTCGTCAACAACTTCGAGCTTAGTGCTCCCATCAACTACCGGCATAGGTGTGACATGGATAGGTTAACATTAAACATGATCTTTGTTTTGTTCATGTTCATCTTAAGACCTATCCGTTGGGAAGAAAGGTCTTAAGATCATGATAATTGATCTGATATTGCAGGCGCTGCCATGCAAAATGCTTGGTTTCAGTTGATGCAGCACCTATCATATTAATTATTATAATTTGTAGATGAAAAATCTATCTCAAATGGTGTCAATTGCCCATGGTATTGAACAGCCCCTGCAGCAGATACAGCAGCAAAAGAACCTTAGTGTAGAGCCTTGTGGATTGTTCATTGATAAAACCGATCTTTTTATTGGAGCTGGCGTAGCGTGACGGACTAATTGGTGATGACAAGCTAGTAGAGGTGAAGTGTCTTATTACAGAATCCAAAAAAGGCCTAATGAATGCAATTAAGGCAAATAAAATAAAATTATTGAAATATGATAAAATCTAACACCATAAAAATTAACAAAAGTAGTGACTTTTACTACCAAGTACAGGGACAACTACAAGTGATCGAATTCGGGCGAATGAAATAGAACCTATACCTATTGAAGCCATTTGAAAAGATGACAATTTTCGAAAGACTAAAAGGAAACGAATAATATTACAATTTTATTTAGAATGTTTAGTTGCCAGAAATTGTATTCCCTAGGCATTTACGTGGTATGCCGTTTAGACATCTTTCATTACAAGATAAAGAAAATGTGAAGCTTTCATCACTCGCAGCAAAAATCGAACAATGATTCTCAAACGGGCCTTAGCACACGTCCACTTGACTTCGTGGAATTTTGATTTGTTGCTTTGATACCCAATACCCATACTCTGTTGATCTCACGTGGTTCCTCGAGGAACCAAGCGTAGTTTTTATTTATTTAAATTTGCCAAATGTTATTTTTTATGTTCAAATATTTTACTTTTATTCTGAATGGTTTAAATTTTGTTTTGTTATATTGTATGTAATGTATGTATGTGTATAAAGTATGTATGTGTTGTAAATTTACAAATACATTTCTGTGATCAACCCACCGGGCCGTGTAGTGGCGGTGTAAGAATAACCGTTACCTACATCATCCCGTAGGTGTCGTAAGAGGCGACAGAGGGAAAAAAGTCAGGAGGTGGGCAGCAGCGTCTTCCTAATAACGACTAAAATAAAAAAAAACTGCGGTTGCCAACCCGCTTGCCAAGCGTGGCAACTATGACAAATATCGCCCCTATGAGGCAATCTATGAGGGAGACCTATGTTCAGCAGTGGACTTTAATAGACTGAAACGGTAACGAAATAACCTACCTTTGTTTCATTAATAAAATTAGTTGATTGTTAAAACTTCCAAAATGTGATATTATATTATGTACATTTTATGCAATAGTAAAAGTAAACTAATAAATAATAAAATGTAAACCGAAATAAAGATATCCTACCAAAGAAGAAAAGTAACAATTCAATTATTATAGTATTCAATTCAGTTGATCTACTGCAAATATTTATACTGTGGCGTTTACCGCACGGAGAACAGAGTATTATCGCATAGATTACCTATGGTTCACACCGTATCGTGTATAAATACGTAGTGCGTCGCGCTAAATGGCGTGAGCTGGGAAAGTGTTTCAATTTCCCACAGGTCTGGGACAACCCCTTAATAAATGTACAACTTTTTCAGTGCTAAGTGTTTACTTCAAAAAAGTCTAGGTGATCCAGTTGATTTCATTCACACAATATTAAAAATGCAAGTTAATTAAGATAATAAAATAAATCACGAACTAAAGCTATCAGTTTTAATTAAATTTTAAGATATCATTACAAAGCTACGCCTACATTCATTCTTGTTTGATTACATTACCTTTTCATCTAGACTGCTCACTGTATTATTTAAAAAAAAGTTACAGCCCACACACTTCCCACTGCTGGGCACAAGCCTCTTCTCAATTCTGAGTGTTTTAGGACAAGGAAAACTTCGCATGGCTTCAAAATATTTTTCAATTTCTCAATATGCATGTCTTTTCCTTCACGTGGTAAATCGGCGCTTAAATTGCAATTCACAATTAAATTAGTGCCGGCATGGATCGTAATCATAGGAAACAAATATTAAAATAAAATAGATAATATGTGTCATATTTTATATTTAGTAATTAATAGTTCGTAAATATTTCTATAGACATAGATAATATTTACAGTCTATTGCCTTTCTGTTCATTTTTATTGTTCACTTAAATACAAAAATATTGTTTTAGGTTTACTCTAAGAACGTATATTCTTTTAACTAATTCCGACAACGTTAAGACAAATCTCTTTAAGAATTTTAGGGCTGATTTAGCAAACAAATATAAATAGATTAAAATGCAACAAAATACATTAAGAATTAAATACACATCATCACTCTTGTAATCGTGTAGAAATACGTGTCATATTGTCATCAGTGGTGTGTCTTTCCTAGTGTAGTGGTGCTGGGATTAGTGGTGACAGGGATAGTGCATGCAATTGAGGGAGGGCGAGAGGTGCTCTTCAAACTAGGTAAGACACATTATTTTACTTCATTGAGCGGATGTGGGTAAAATAAATTTTACCAACTTTAACATAGTCATCTTCATTAAGGTGCTATTTTACCCTGGTATTATGTGAGAGCGTGGTCCTTCCCCGGTCCAGCTGACCCATTCGTGCTACAACAATAATATAGCATGGCTCTACCACGTGTAAGGGTTTAAATAAAAATTATGAAAGAAGTAATAGTTTATACTAACCAACTCATTAATCGCCTTTTACGACAGACCAAGTTACTAGATAAACATGGGACCTATAACTCTCAGGCCCACATGAGGCATAGTTATGAGTTATAGTTGTAGGTATAAATAGTTTAATTGTTTCACATTTTATTCAGTCAGGTTATTATTAATTGACGGGTAACTTTTATTTGACGATTAAAACTTAGCCCTTAACAGTAAAAAGTTTTGAATGATTTTATCAAATTCGATATATTGTAGAGCCACGGTGCAGCTATTTTATGTTTGTAGCACGAATGGGTCGGCTCGACCGGCTTAGGACCACGCTCTCTCAGATTACCAGCGTAA
Organism: Parnassius orleans; assembly: GCA_029286625.1. Lineage (NCBI taxonomy): Eukaryota > Metazoa > Arthropoda > Insecta > Lepidoptera > Papilionidae > Parnassius > Parnassius orleans. Next base: position 316,386 of record JAGSMP010000231.1, on the reverse strand, counting down.
AATAGCAGCTTAATACTGCTGTGTTTCGAATGGTGAATATACCACCGAATGTAGAACCGGAGACCATTTTTAATGGAAACGAGGCATTCCTGCTTAACGCATCTACATTTTGATTCTTAATCTAGGATAGACGTAGATGTCTATGGACCTCGTGCTCGTTTGTTGCCGTTTACTTAAAAAGATCTCAGTGTTCGGAAACAGAACACATTATACAATAAAACTGTGGCGGCGCTGTCGTCGCACCAAAAACGAAACGCACGAAGCTTATATCACGCTATCAATGTTCCGAAGTACTGCGCTATATATATAGCTCTGTTCTACCACACGAAGCATAGGTCGCTCCCCGGGCCGATCACTTTGCCCGGCGAGAAATCACCCCTTATGCTTCCCGCAGCCAAAACACTAAGAAAACTGTAAAAAAAAAACTGTTTTTACGTATAATGTCAATATTTTATTGACGTCAAAGAATTTTAGTAAATATAGGTACAAGGTACGCAAATATTCCACAAGTAAGCCATCCTTAGACATTTATATGATATATATTATTTAATTCATCTTCAACATAATCGACAACTGCTGATAAAACATTCAATTCATAAAATTATATTTTCAATTTATTTAAGCACTTTGTGTTGTTTTAAGATAAAGCTATTTTCATAATTTTCCTCTCAAAGAAACTAAATCAGTGACAATTTCAAATTACATAAATATATTAATTAAATATAAATGAAAGGTGTGTTTTGCAATTAATATATTGTGCTAAACCCTGCCTCGTTGGTCTAGTGGTTCTAACCACGATTGCCGATTATTAGGTGCCGGGTTCGAATCCCGGGTCGGGCCAAAATCAATTCCTGCACCAGCCTGGAGTCAGGCAGTTGGCAGTGTTTCACCCCTGTGCCTCCAAAAGAATGTAAAGCCATTGGTCCTGCACCTGACCTCTCTCCGGTCGTGTCGGATCGTCCCATCTGACTATGAGAGTAAGGGTAAAAAGAGTGCACCTGTCCTGTCCTGCGCAGATGGCTAGTCTACATTGAGACTGGCTGCCGTAACCGAAATTCGGTCTGTAGAACATTACTGTGCTAAACATGAGCCAAGGTAACTCAGGGGTTGGGCGCGTTCGACTAACTTCGGAATATGCTAACAACCCGAGTTAGATCTACGCCGGTGCCGCTCAAGTCGTTATTTGCAATTATAGGTGCCGATTTACTGTTAAGGAAAAGGCATATTGGAGAAATTAAAAATTGTTTCAGGTGATTTACTAAGACATGACAAAGTTACGTTGGGTTTTTTGCTGCTTCTTTTCAGGATAGAGATTTTTTTATTGTGGTAAAACTAAAAAAAATACTAACAGTAATTATTATTTATAATCTTTATTGATTGAAAATTATTCTATTCCACTATGTGAGTCCAACGCCTTCACCATCACATCACAACCACCACAGTCTATCAAAAGTCCCAGCTAAACACAGGCAACCCACAGACATTGACCTCATAGGAAGCATATTTGCCATAGTTGCTTAGTAGGCGGGTTGTCTAACATTCCAGTGTTTTTAATTGTTATGATGTTATTAGGAAGATGCTACTGCCTACCCGTGTTTCAGTTTCCCTCTGCCGCCTCTTATGACATCAAATGTATGACTTAGGGTAAGGGATTCTCTTGCCGGCACTCCAACATGCATATCTAAGGTGTTGGAACGGAACAAGGGATTTCAGATTTTTAAAAAAAAACATTTCTATAGTATTTTCTGAAAATATAGCCTAGGTCCCTCCCGACATTGCTCTCTACCTGTTTGTAAAGTTTCATCATAATCAGTTCAGCCATTCCAAAGATTAGCTTGGATAGACAGACAGACAACATTTTTGACACAGCACGCAAATGACCCTCAGCTCAGCTCAATATAAGGCAGTTATTTCAACATTACAGACGGACACTTAAATTTTATTTATATGTATCGATTACTTTTAAATTGTTAAGTTTGCTAAGGAAGTAAGAATATTTGATGCTGAATCAGTTAAATATTTCTGTGTTTGCACCATCTTTGACTTCAAATGATAAATGACTGCGCGAAATTTTCGTTCATTATAAATTAGTCGTTAATTAATTTGCATACACAATATTAACTTTTCTAAAGAACCTTTCTCAAAGTTTATCCTGGGACAGCAATTAAATGAAACAAATTTCTATTTACGTGTTTTGAAAATGGTTTGAGTGAAATAGTATTATATTTTTACCTGACTGTGCGACGCAAAGGAGGGTAATACGCGTTTCGTCTCTAGAGCGCCACAAAAGAACAAACATACAAACATACATACATATATAGGCCGATAAACACATTTCCCTCCTTTGCGTCGCGGAGTCGGGTAAATATAAACAGCCTCCTCTTTCGACAATCACGGGTTATGGTGCAGTGGATCCTCTTTCGCAGCCTCTTCACTTTACTTCTCCATAAATTGCACATGGACTTACACTCAGACCGAAAACAATATAATAAAGATAAAGCTGCAGCTATGTTATGGTTGTTGCACGAATGGGTGGGGTCGACTGGGTAGGACCACCTTCTCACAGATTACCACCTTAGTAGCTTAATGCAAGTGTGTTTCGTATGGTGAGTGTAGAGAACAGGAGACCCTTTTTAGGGTTCTGTACCCGAAGAGTAACCAACGAGACCCTATTACTAAGCCTCCGCTGTCATCCGTCCGTCTGTCTGTCAGCGGGCTGTAATCTCATGATCCGTAATAGGTAGACAGTTGAAAATTTCACAGAATGTGTATTTCTAATGCCGCTATAACAACAAAATATAATAAAAATAAAAATAAATTAAAAATTAAACCCCTACTAGAAACATGTATTACAATAGTACGGAACCCTTCATGCGCGAGTCCGACTCGCACTTGGCCGGTTTTTACTGGAAACGAAGCATTCCATCTTAGTCCTCAGGGGTGGTAACAACGGATCTACATTTTGATAAATGGAGATGTCTATGGCCCACAGCATCCACTTTCCATCAGGTGAACTTTGCTCGTTTGTCACCCTTATTCTATAAAAATAAAAATATACAAATAGATTTTCTATGCGGTACATACTCGCTGTACCCGCGGCCTGCAGCAGTTATTAATATCTGATATCTTATATAATTTATACGACGTTGGATATTTGTTTATCGATATTATTTTTGATATGATTTTAACCCTATTTAGAAAATTATTTTTTATTTATTTATACTTTAATACACAAAGTAGTACATATAGCGGACTTGACATATGGTAGTGCATAATTGTGCCATAGATGTATGAGGTGGTGCTGCAAAATCAAAAATAAGAGGATGAGAAAAGGTGAATTTACATAAGTATATTATTACTGTATTATTTTCACACATATATTTTTCTTTTTTAATTATGACATAATATATACTATTTATACGTAAATGAGCTGTGTTAGTTTAAACTATATTATATTGTATTATTTTTTGCTATTGCTTTAAAAGTACAAAATATATATACTTCTTGTTAGAAAAACGTTTGATATGACCTATTTCAGTTCAGATATGTTATTATATTATTTTTTTAATGTTATTCCATTGCTTTTCTTTTAAGTACAAAATATAATTAATCCTTTTTAGCAATACAGATCAATATATACGAGTTTGGAATTCTGTTCTATCTGTATCGATATATTATATTTAATAGGATTTTTATCCTACTATGATCTACTATAATAATTTTATTTAATGTAATTCAATTGTTTTTCTTATAGGTACTATAATTAATCCTTGTTAGCAATACATATCAATATATATGTCGTAGAAATTCTGTTTAACGAATCATTAATTTTCAAGCTTCCGTTTTCATGCCACGTTACCGATCCTTTATCCACAAAAAGGGCTGACGGAATAAGATTGCTTTTAGCTGTAATGTATGTGCTGTCGGTGATAACATTAATATATTTGAACACTTTCTGGAGAGAGTTGTAAGAAAACATTCTCTTCCTACTGTGATTCGCGAGGCTCAAATAGTGTAAGTGTTCAAAAGGGAAGTTAAAGGCAAACCTTTCTTTATCGTCACAATAGTTTTCTATTTGATATATTGCTTTCCACTTGAGATTTTGTTCATTAGTCGAACCATCGGATGAAGTGTTTGTTCTTTTGTCTCTGATTTTATAAAGAAAACAGTTCCATCTCGTCGACAAAAATATCTAAAACTTGGGATGTACTTTATTTTATTTCCTTAACTACCTTTAACAGTGCCCTGTCCGCGAAACAGACACAATAGTTAAACAATTGAAATGTTCATATATTATGATTCATGGGACAGGAAAGGGTTAATATTGTCATGTTTTGTCACAGTAGTATTTCAGTAAGTTAAAATTAAAGTTAAAGTTACAGCCTACATACATCCCACAGGAACAGGCTTCCTCCTTTCTGAGAGGGTTTTCAGTAAGTATTTCAATAGTAATCGTCTTGAGATGAATAAATATTTAATATATTACTAATCAATTATGTGCTGTGCTGTGTGTTGGTGGCGCTAGACTATCCACCCATATGTTCCCGTGGGTAAAAAAGGCAAACTAAACCTGAGGAGGCAGTATCATCCTGATGGAACTCAAAATAATTAAAAACAGCTTTTGACAACCTGCCTGTTAAACTTTGCAACTATAGCAAATATCGAACAAATAAAATTATCAATGTTAGATGTTGAGACCTATGTTTAGCAGTGGAATTTTGACAGGCTATGACGTAAAATTTTGACCCAATGTTCGTGTTTGAATATCCGTATTCATTCTATGCCAAATTTCAATCGCCTTTGTGTAACACTTACAAAGAAAAACAAAGAAAAGAAACAGACACCGAGGTGATTCTATGTTATGAGTTCTGTTAAGTTTAATTTTGCAAGGAACACTAGAAACGTCTATTTTAATGTTTTACTAACCAGTTAGAATCCACATAGTGTATTTCGTAACTGTTCTTCGTAATGGTATAATGTTGTGATCATTAGCTTATCCTCGCTTACCCTCCGTGGTTCCCTAGATAGAATAATGCTAATTACAATATTATGATAACGTACAATTAAGGACAACTTGCCATGCACCAACTAAGACTATTAAGTATAAAGTCTTACAAAGTTACAACGTGTCTGCGGTAGTATTGGTGTATACGTGATTTTTGTTGAACTATTTTGTTGTGAGTGAGAACTTAAAATTGCAGTTAATAATTTTACTGGCGGAATCGAATTTATTCAGATACCACGTGCTCGGTGGTGAAGGTGAATATCGTTAGAATAGTATTTCATGGACCCGCGGAGTGCCAGTTTTTTGATCATCTACAGAATACTTTTCATAGAATTTGCGCAGGAATTGCATAATTTAATCCTTCCCTCTCCTTCCATCATTTGACAACCAGACGCTTGGCCAGTCTCCAACCTGTCGTTGTCGACATTCCACTCATTCGAACCAAACGATTTGCTTCGTCGTTCCTCATGCGTGCGGCAAAGGAGTGGAATAATTTACCAGAATCTGAATTTCCACCTGATTACAACGTTATATGTTTTCAAGAATAGAATAGTAATCTAAGTCAATGCGTTCTTCGGCTGCATCACCACATTACATTATGGGGTCGTGGTCAAGCACTGGCTTAGGATGGTTAGTAGAAAAATGCAGATATGTTGTCAACCCTAAGACCAAAATAAAATGTTTCGTTACCAATAATAAGGGTCTTGGTTCTGGACTCTCACCATACGAAACATTTTGCTGCTATTCGACGTTGTAATTGCTAGCGTGGTTTTTCCCTGGTCGAGCCCTATTTACGCGTGCTGCAGCCAAAGTATTCTCTTTCATATAATAATATATTAACCTGAACGAATATTTGGTGTTTTGTCCTTATGAAAAATCACGCTTATAGTCTGCGGTACACAAGTAAGATAGGAAGCGAAGTCGAGTATTAACAAAAAGTGAAGTCGTTATGGTGCTCCTCTACGCAATACAATCCCGCGACTTGCACATACTCAGCGCGGGAAAAGATGACGTAAATTTTTGTATTTATTAAATAGTTAAAATCATCTATTAACGCAAAGGCCAAACTGCTTGGCAAATAAATCTGAAATTTGGACAGTCACTAACTTTAATGACGTAAACATCCAATAAAAAAGGATTTAGGAAAATTCGACCCCAAAGAGGGTGAAAATAGTGTGTTATAGTTTGTATAAAAGTTTTTATTTTACGGGATGATTTCAGAGCACGCAAATTTTGTATGGTGGAAAATATGCTTTAAACAATAAAATTTACAAGGGCAAAAGAATTACAAGTTAAAGGTGCCAATTTTGTATATTTTTTTATTTAGACGCATAGTTCAATCCTCTGGACGTAGAAGCGTGAAATTGAGACGATAACTTCCTTTTATTACGGAGGCAACCACTAAGAAAGGAAACTGGAAAATTTAAACCTTAAAAGGTGAAATATGGTGTTCTAGCTTTTAGAAACTTTTTACGGTGCGATTTCATATTTGTATGGAGAAAAATTATTATATGATGGAAACACAAAAATCGTAGTTTATAAAAATGTATTAAAATAAGCTATTTACAGTAAACCACAGCATTATCTATGTGTATTATTTCCAATATAAGTATCCTAAAAAATTAAAAATGCTGCCCAAAGTAACTATTCCACGCGAACGAAGTCGCGGGCAAAAGCTAGTATATTATATAAACATTTAACTCTGTAATATCATAAGATTTCAAACTATTTAAGCAGTACTAAACTTAAACAAAGATAATACCTAAAAGAGCCTCAGATGAATTTTCGGCAGTTGACAGTTTTTTTTTAATAGAATAAGGGTGACAAACGAGCACACAGTCCACCTGATGGTAAGTGGTTGCTTTGGCCCATAGACATCTACATCTATCTTCGTTTGCGAATTTAAATGCAGATGTGTTGTCAGCCGTAAGGACTAAGATAGAATGCCTCTTTTCCAGTAAAAAGGGTCTCCGGTTCTCTACACTCACCATACGAAACACAGCAGCATTAAGCTGCTATTTTACGTTGATATTCTGTGGGAGCGTGGTCCTTCCCCGGTCGAGCCGACCCATTCGTGCTACAACTATACTATTAATATAGCTGCAGCATGGCTCTACCACCTAAAAAACAGATTCATAACTTTATTCCCAAGTCTTTTGTAGAAACTTCTTAAGTCAAATTTATTATGGCAATTAAACTTAAGGAAGACTGTCCTTGTGAAAAAATGTCCGAATCACCTCAAATTAAATTTCGTTTATCACTCTTATTACTTGAATTATCGAGTTTAATTTTACGGCACCAAGAAAAAAAATCCTTTTGAGTATTTGTATTCATCGCATTCATCTATATTTTGGTGATAATTTTTTTTTAATTTTACATTATTCGGATCATAGCAACAATTTTTTGAAATAAATTTAATTTTTATTTGCAATTACAGTTAAATTAATTTGAATTGGTAATAATTTTGATAATATTTTAAATAACGAAAGAAAAAATAAGCGATAAAATACAAAAACATTAAAAATTAGAGTTATTCGAATCGGATAAGGAAGGGGCAAAAAATTCCTTAATTTAAACAGACGTCCGGTCAATCTTCAGTATTATAATGTTTTGGCAAAAGGGTAGGTGTTTTGTTCGAAAATCGAAGATGAATCCGCTGAGGATATTTTCAAAGTAGCATTTATTTGTAGGAGTCATTAGGAATCATCTCGTTATAGGACTTGACTGATTTTATTGATTCTCTGGCATTTTAATGCTTACATCGTGATGAACTAAACAGACATAATATGACCTGGGGTAAATTCTGGAGTTACAAATAAGTCTTAAAATCTAACTAACCTCTAAAACTTAAATTGGTCTAAGAAGGCCACAACATGGGCTAGCCCTAATGGAAAACGAAAAAGAGGTATACCTCTAGAGAGATGGATGGATGAAATTGAAAAATTTGCGGGAGGCGATTGGATTTCAGTGGGCTTAGAGAGGTCCTTCACAACAAGTATATAAATTACAACAATTCCTTAAATATGTGTCAAGAAGTAGGTTTTATTATTGATTGCAACGATAATTTTATTTTCATTCATTTTTTTTTTCTTTTATGATTTTACGTTTCGATCTGTTATAATTTTGTTACAAAATTTTAAATTATTTAATGAAATTAATACTTGATGAAATGTATGTAAATATTGTTACGGAAATAAATGATGATTAATTGCAAGCAAGAGAGCAAGTTAAACATCCGCTCTCACACTTCTGGAACTAAGTTCCTTATCGAACGGTACGAAATTTGCGGATGGGGACTAGGCGAGAAAAAGTGTAAGATTTTTCCGTACGACCCCTTCTGACGTAATGTAGACTGCCATGGCGGCTATAAGGAAGCGAGATGGAACAATATTCATTTCCACGCACTTTTCTTATCCTGCTATGAAAGAAATATTATTGAAGTGAAACTTCTTTATCGACGTATGGGAGAAAAAAATCGTCACACTTTTCAGTTACGCTCTACCGTCACGCGCCAATGGTGTGCCGATTTGATTATTTATCTAATCGATTAATCAATAATGCGAACTAAGGCTATCGAATATTAATCGACTTTGTTCGATTATTAGGTAGAAATTAAAATAGTTGAAAATTGTCTTATCTACAGATTGTAAAAATGATAACACAACAATAATAACAACAATAAGAATTAATAACAGAATTATAATACTTATTTATTGAAAAAAAAACAATATTATTTAAATTATCTAGCTGTTAGCAGTTATCAATTTCAATCAGTGTCAAAAAAATTATGTAAAATAGATGATTTTGCAGCATGCGGTTACTCCTAAATTTGTCAACAGGCTTTGGAAAAAATTCTCTTAACGGAACGGGATATACTAATATTTTAAATGTAATTTGTACAGATGTGGGTTTGTATACGTCTGAAATCGTGTACGTCCCATGTACTACCTATTTGTATATATGTCTGCGATCGTGCACGTCTCATGTACTTATGAATCTAACTAAATAAAACCGTAAAACAATGCCAAAACATTATTCTGATTTCCATAATAGAGCACTTTACTGCGTATTACCTACCCATCACTAAGTAACGGGATTCCTTTATAAGTAAGATTACTTATATGGTTTTCAACATTACACGCGAGCCACGATTGGCCATGACTTACCGTCTCCATATTACCAAAATTCAGTAGTGACTGTAAAAAATATATTTCTTATAATAAAGTGATAAAATAGAAAGACTTATTTGAATTCAAGTGAATTAATAGTGAAAGGGAGAGTGATTATATTTTTCTTTTGAAAGATCCAACACGTGGGTGTAATTTTGGTATTTATTTTATGTTAACCTCACTTTTGATTGTAAGTATCGTGCATTTTTACAAATTATTAATTTTTAATGATTTATTCATTCATTTTTAATTATTTTTACATGTATTGATTGATTAGTGAATATAGGTCCCAAACACAATTACCATTTTTATATTTTAACGATTTATTCATTCATTTTTATTATTTCATACCCTCAGAGAAATAGGACAGAGTCTATGCCCAGCAGTAGAACATGTACAGAGTCCAATATATAATAGGCTATGTTACAATTAACTCTTTATATTATTCATTTTTATATTATTTTTTATTAAAATTTAACAATCCTCCCAACATTCTATCAAAAATTGCTACAGTGTACTTAATATCTTAGGTATTAATGATAATAATGTTCAAAATTATTGAAATTTCTGTATAATTGTGAAAGCTTCTTAGATTTATGTGAAAGTAACTTTGTCTGATTACTATGGCCTCTTCTTGTCTTGACATTGTCTATGCAAATATTTATAAACAACAAGAATTTACAATAACAATTACAAATAGCGCCCATATTAAAAGTTTACTACTTGTAATTTATATATTTGAATATTCCTTTTCCAGCTTACTACAATGGATATTGAATGTATTGAAGAGAACCTTTCCACTGAAAATATTCAAGAGCAGGCAGCAAGAGAGCGATTAAATGTTTACTCTAAAGAATATACCACGGATGGGATTCTGAAAGCCACGGCCATCATTAGTATCGAGAGCGTAGATTGCCACCAATGCAAAGAAAAGCCTTAAAAGTAAATCATATAATAAATAATATACAAAATGCATTTTATTTCTACTAATTCTTCTTCATAATAAAGTAATAATAAAAAAATAGTAATTAAATGGCAAATATATATTGTATATATTGTTTATTATTTATTTATATTTTTATTATTAATTATTGTATATATATATATATATATGTATATATATATATATATATATATATATATATATATATATATATATATATATATATATATATATATACAAGGTGGTCCAAACAGTGAGGTTATAAATTTTTTTTTTGATTCCTCACACCTAGGGGTATCCGAAAATACCCTATGTATGTTCCGCGATTTTTTGTAGTTTTCGAGTTATGATTTTTTTATCCTTTTTTTGAAAATGTTCACCCTAAACAGCCTAACATTAAAAAAATGTAATTGTGAGATTTTTTCCAAGTTTTTTTGTTTGTAGCATGATCCTTATGAGTTGCCCTATTATGCATAAAATAATTAGCTTCCTAACATTCACCGAAGATACAATAATTTTAATCGAAACTTAAAAAATTCTGTCAAGAGAGGGGCTTGAATTTTCAACATTAAATGAAAAATAGTAATAAATGATTTCATGCTTTCTAATTAATTTTAAAAACTTGGCAGTATCTTAATCTTTCATAATAACATAAAAAAATGACACTTAATAGTTTTTCTGTTACAGACTTCTGAAGTTACTCAGGCAGGAAACTACCTGAATAGTTAATTTGATTTAAAAAATCTTTTTATCATTTCTAGGCTAAACTAAGATAGTAAATGCTTCAGGTTAGCAAAATAACATCCGGTGTCTTTACTTATTGTTTAAAATTTATTGACAACAAAATTGACGGCAAACTTCTTAAACATTGACCTTGACTGCGCAGAATCAGTTTTACATACAAAAATGCGTGCGCAAACCTTCCCCCACTACGCTTATTGTTCAAGATGTTTGCCGGGAACTGGACAAATGATTTCAAGATTCATACTAAAACTAGTAAATAATTTAAGATAAATTTATTTAAAGTAAATTTAGGTAATGGCGGCTATTAACTTCGATACACAGTCTACATCGTCTTAAAAAATTTGCTTTTAGTCTTCGAAAAGCATTCGTATTTTCTTTGATTTTTTCTGCGCACTGTCTCAATTTTCCCCTTAATTCATTTTCCGAATTAATTTCTCTAGCATACACCATCTCTTTGTAGAATCCCCAAATAAAAAATCTATAGGGTTTAAATCTGGTGAGCGCAGCCTGTATATTATACTAGGCTGAAATAAAATTATTCCTTTGCCTATATTCAATTTATATAAAAAAAAAGAAATGTAATTGTAATAGTAATTGAAGTTCGAACGGGATAACAACCAACAAATAAATCTAAACGCGTGGTGCAGGTGGAGCCATCCGCAGAGTGTCGTTAATCATAGCGTTAATGATATCACTAATCCACGGCTGCCGGCGCTCGGTAATTGCGGAATCGTTTATCGCCTACAAAAGAGGAGAATAAATGCTTGGGCATAACAATTAAATTATACAGTCATGGAATTTTAGTTAAGACTAGGAACTCGCCCCAACTTCGCTTGGATAGAATCTATAAATATGGCGTTATTTAGATTTAAGATAATCGAAGACATTTGTTTTATAAATTTTTTGTTTTTCAAGAAAAATCTTCACCTTTTTTCAAATAAAACTTAGCCTAGATCCCTCCTGGAATAACTCTCTATGAGTTCATCTGTTTGTAAAGTTTCATCACATTCGGTTCAGCCATTCCGAAGAATAGCACGTACAGACAAATTTTCTTTTAATAGTTATTTATGTCATAATAGCATGAAAATAACTCCCTGATAGGCATGTGCAAATCGTGAATGATTCGTTTATTTGATACAGGTCGCATCAAAATATTGATAATTGCAATTAAATTTTTTGAACGTTCCGAATTAAACGATTGACAGGACCTGTATAACCTGTGACCTATGATTGACTGTTTGCACGAATTGTGAATGTAAAAGTATTTCGCGAATGGACTTTTTTCTACTTATTATTCAAAATAATTAAGATAAACGTTTCGGTTTATTCCCTTTATCCACCCTAAAAGTCGCGTGTTTATCTATCCACCCCAGACGTGGTGGATAATTGTAATTCATATATATTATTTTTCTTCCGATTTCATCCCTCGGCTGTGTACAGTCATTTATAGAGACATGATAAAACTAGCCCAAGATACTTAGTAGACATTACCTATAAAAATATACTTCTTGTTTGAAAGGTCAACGCTGAAATAAAATGAGTATCTCATAGGATTACAAATTCATTGGAATCTTGGCATAAAATAATTTAAAATGAAGTTAAAGACAAACATCCTATTCATTCCATTTCTACTCAGTAATGAAATATGCGTTGGTTAATGCCTGGACATATTGCAGAGTTTATAAATGACGCAATAATATTATTTAAAACAAGGAAGTTTTATTTGTTTAAAATGCAATACGTAAGACTTATATTAAAGTCCATGCATAACGTAACTTACAGTAACAGTAACCGTAACGGCAATATGTAATATATTTTTTGATTAAATTTGTGGTTATTAAAATTAATTAATACTTCAAGTGTATGTGTTGAACTGTACTCGGGGTAGAAAGTAGGAAGAACAAATAAAAGTGAATTCCGATTATCCACCCCGTCTAGGGTGGATAGATGAACACGCGTTTCCGAGCATCCACCCTAGGGTGGATAAACGGAATAACCCATCGTTTCACTAGTATTCCAAGTTTTCCCTAGTATTATAAGGCAGAAACGCTTGTGTATAAGTTTGAGTTTGATATAGTCATGGAATCAACTTGCAACTGTAAAAGACTAATTTTATCTTTGGAACACATATAAGATACAAAAGCATTTCATTTATTAAATAGTAAATTTTATTGAAAATATTAAGTTATTTACACATAAAAGTAAAATAAAGTTTTAATTTGTGTTCAATCGAAACTGAATGAGCTGCATATAGTAATGTACGACAACCGAGAGAATCGAGCGGGTCTCACACATCACTAAGTACTGAAACTCGAAATTATCCATTTGTATGATCGACCCGAATGACGCGGTTCATAGGACGAATCAATACTTGAATGATCAGGTCACTAGAAACGAATGAATGACACATGGCTACCCCCTGAGCGTAATAGAAGCCAGCCGCAATTGGAATATTACAGACAGACACTTTAGTTTTATTTATATGTATAGATTAAAGAAAAGTATAGCGTCATTTTAGTCTATTAATGCCCAACATCTGTCTCCATTACTAAATACGTATCCCTGAAATATGCGTAAACTACATTGCAGCACTAAAATTAAAAAGAAATAGTACCATGTTATAAACTGGCAGTAGCTTAATATTTAATAATGTGGACTGCAAACTTAGAAAGTTGTGGATACGAATTTGCCATTCGACTACTGTGTTAAACAGCGTTACTAGTATTCTTTCTTAAAATAATAGCTAATATAAAATAATCTTCTTGTTTTCTCTTTGACTTACATAAAAAAAAAGACTTATTTTATATTATGCTCTTAATAACATTTTAAAATTCAAAATACACTGACTGGAGAAAGGTAATCATTTTAGTCAGTACTCTACGGATTGAATTAGTGGCTGAACATTGAGTCTTATCCGATTCACAAGGGAATTATGTCGCATCGCTTTATTTGGTTAAATCTTTTAATATACTAATCCATCCATCAATTCTTCCATTACAGCCCATAAAAGTCCAGTGCTGAACATTGGCTTCCCACAAAGATTTCTTTTTAGGGGAGATTTTGCCACGCATGGCAGATGGGTTGCCAACCGCAGTTTTTTTAAATAATTTGGAGTTGTTATAAATTATTTTAAAATATTTCCCTCTATCGCCTCTTATGCCATTAAAGTTAGAAAAATTTACTTTGCCAATATCCGCTCAATAAAATAAAATGATGTGTCTTACCTAGTTTAAATAGCACCTCCCGCTAAATATAATATAAAGATAGCTATAAAGATAAATTAGATATTCATCAAAAGTCGGGTGTTTACAAACTTGTTTGTGATGAATGCCACGCCGTTTACGTGGGTTAGACTGGTCGCAACTTCGAAATACCGCGTACAAGAATTGCTATCCTGATATATCCCATTTTGCTAAACATCTCTTGGACACTGGACACAAACTAACCAACGACACTCCTTTAAAGTCTTACATACTTGTAATAAAGGGCTGCGACTGTGTGTGCTGTATCGGTTGGAGATATTAAAAAATAAAAATAGTAATATTGCACTACTGAATGAACAAACAAATTTTTCTAAATCACCTATCTTAAACATCTCTAAACGTGCCTCTAATAACGGATAGCCTCGCCATATGGTCGTTCGTCACCTTCACGGTGATCAGCGATTGGGTGCGTGGTTGAGGGTAGGCGGACGTTTCGCAGCGGTTAGTTATTAATTTAATAGCAGGCGGCTGCGTACGTCAGGTGGTGATTGGTCGCATGTTTTATCATATGACGCGGTCGCTCGCTACTTTAGTGAGAGCGGTTGCGTCGGCGAGTCTTATAATTAGCAGCTGTTTTGCCTGCCGCTCACTTTGCGGTCAGCCACCGTAGAGTCTACTACACCTGAAAATGTATCGTGTAGAGACGAAACACGTGTCGTATTGGCGTCGGTGGTGTGTCTTTATAATAAAAAGACCTGTATGACTAATCACCTGAATCTCGTAGCATTAATCAACATACTTTTAACTTTGGTACACTTCGTGGGACAATATGATTTATAATTGCAGTTTTTGTAATTAAAGTTACAATAAAAAGAAAAAATATCAATTTCAAAAACTAAAAACTAATTTACACACGTGAGCGCATGTGTGTGTGTGTGTGTGTGTGTGTGTGTGCGTGTGTGTGTGTGTGTGTGTGTGTGTGTGTGTGTGTGTGTGTGTGTGTGTGTGTGTGTGTGTGTGGTGTGTGTGTGTGTGGGTGTGTGTGTGTGTGTGGGTGTGGGTGTGTTTGTATAATATTTAAATAATGGGAGTTATGAGGGATTCTGTTTTTGTAGTTTAAGTCCAAAAGCCATTCCATATTTTTTTTTGAGTAATATTTATTCATAGAATATATTGATATACCTTATTTATCCTATTGTAAAGAAGACTACAAAGATAGCAAAATAATCTACGAGAAAAATTTAAAATAAATCTTTACTAGTGTAGTGGTGGTAGGAGTAGGAGCTGGGATTAGTGGTGACGGGATAGTGCACGCAATGGAGGGAGGTGCTCTTCAAACTAGGTAAAACACATCATTTTATTTTATTGAGCGAATATTGGTAAAGTAAATTTTCCGAACTTTAATATAATGGATTTCCGCAAAGTAAAGTAACGCCTGATTCAATTAATTATCTTATATAACACCCACAGGACGATATAGGGTAGTGGACATTCTTACACCGCCCTTACACAGTTTAATTAACACTTTCACTGTCCCATTTTCAGAAACAATAGTAAGACAATAGCAACGAACTATAGTACACGGGACAGCGAATGGGTTAATACTCTCAGTTAATATTAAACTATAAAGGCTAATTTACACGGGGTCAGAAACAGGCGCCAGTGCTGGCGCCGAGGACTGACTCGCACTGTTTACACGCAGTCAGTAGTCGTGGTAAGATCTTTAAGGTGTACGCACGTTATTGAAGTCAGTGGGAAAAATGAATTCACGGAAACGGCAGAATTTACAACGATTGAAATGTTTATTGAGAAAAAATATTCCTATCTGCTGTTGAAAGAGTTGACGGAAATGTTAGAAGAAGAGATATTTAAAAAGAACCGACTTTTGATAAGAAAATGAATAGACGACAGAAAAGAAACTGACGTTCTGCTTTGTTGTTCATGCGCCGTCGCCCCACAATGCAGCGCCAGCGATTGACCAATTACTGACTTGGTCGTTTAGACAAGGTTAATACCACTGGCGTGGGTAGCGGGGGGAGTCGACTGGCTTCAAAATATTCAAGCAGGAATATTGAAGTCAGCACTGGCACAACAGCGCTGTACTGACTCCAAATCAATTTACATTATGCCAGTAGCGGGTCAGCACTGTATTGCCTCGAATTTGGAGCCAGTTGTAAATCAGCCATAATGGTTCATTTACACAGGGACAGTAACTGGCTCCAAATTCGAGTTCATTTTTCCCACTGACTTCAATAACGTGCGTACACCCTAAAGAAGTTACCACGACTACTGACTGCGTGTAAAGAGTGCGAGTGCGCCAGCACTGGCGCCTGTTACTGACCCCGTGTAAATCAGCCTTATAAGTTAATATAAAGTATAAAGTACAGAAGTCAATTATTAAAGTAAATTATTAAACTCTGTAAGTTTATATTTTATTAAAAGTGTAATATTTATCATATTCATTTCATTTTTATTACGTTTCTAGTTCTTGTTTATAGTTACAAGTTTGTGAATCATCGGGAAGTTAATTTAAAATCAATTGTAAAATTTGTACCGGACAGACAAACAGAAAAGAAAGCGAGTTCACAAAAACGTGGAAAACAATGCAGAAATTAACAGAATCAGAGGTTCATTCATCATTACAGCTATTCACAAGTCCACTGCCGAACCTTAATTTTGACCTTCTCAAAAGATCTACGCAAAGAACTAAGCTCTTAATATCTTGTCCTTAGTTAATCTATCCATTCTTCCTTGCTCTCACACCACAATCCTGATTCACCAGACACGTGGCTTGATTTAATCATAACCTCCTCTTCCCAACTAGTAGTTAACTATGGTCAGTTGTCTGCTTCGGATTTTCACGCCATGATTTACTTTACCTTGCATATAAACTAAACCACCTAAATCTAATCCGACACCATCTTGATACGGAATTTTGCCAGAATGGACCCTTTTAATTTAGAAAATGATGCGTCGACCATAGATTTTCTTCGGTGTATGGTGCGTCTTCACTGACGATAAAGTTTCAATTTTCACCGATTTCACTTTGAAACCGTTTGATGTCCATGCACCGGTGCGAGCTTATTAGAGTTAAGCGACCCAGCCCGTGGATTACGAGGAGTTCGCATGGCAATGACTTGACGTGACAGGGCTTTTAGAAAATTCAAGCGTGACAGGTATGATGACAACTGGCGTTCGTATAGTGGCTCGCAATCGCTGTAACTACATGGTAAGGGCAGCGAAGAATTGCTATTTCCATGAAAATATTTCTAATTCTTCTTCGGCCGATGTATGGAAGTTTCTCAAATCTCTTGGTATTGGTAAGCACTCTGAAAAAAGTCATAACATTTCTTTTCCTCTTAATGACCTTAATTCTCATTTTTCTGCTGGTTCTACATTATCTTCTATCATTAAGTCCACTACAATTTCTGAAATTACTTCTCTGGCCACATCTCGACATTAACCATTTTCATTCTCGTTTGTCTCTGTCGACGAAGTTCGTAAAACTTTTGTATCTATTAAATCCAAAGCAGTGGGCTGTGATAACGTGAGTCGCCTTATGATCTCTTCTATTCTCGAAATTTTTCTCTCAGTCATAACTCACACATAATCAATTCTTCTCTGTTCTCTGTTGTCTGGGTCCAAAATTTCAAACCCCACTCAACTCAACAACTATAGACCTATTTCTATCTTACCCTTTGTATCAAAACTTCTTGAAGCTATAGTTCACCAACAATTGTCTGCTTTTATTTGTAGAAATAACTTGCTATCTCAGTTTCAATCTGGTTTCGGCCTGGACACAGCACGACCACTGCACTTCTCAAAGTCACATAGGACATTGGGGGAGGCATGTAGAAGAAAGGTCCAGATACTTGTATTGATTGATTTTACAAATGCGTTCAACATGGTTGACCATGATATCCTCCTTGCCATGCTTCAAAATCTCAAATTTTCGTCTACTGCTGTAGACTGGGTTTCTTCCTACCTTGTGGCCGTCAGCAAGCTGTCATTAATGGTCGTGACATATCTGACTGGTGTCAACTCTCCACTGGCGTGCCACAAGGTGGAATATTATCTCCACTTTTATTCTCCATTTTATTAACTTTCTCTCTTCTCAACTTAGCTGCTCTTACCATCTTTACGCTGATGACCTGCAAATATATGTTCAAGCAGACGTCAACTCTTTGTGTGACGCTGTTGCCAGACTGAATATTGATTTAACAAATCTCCTCAGTTGGTCTTGTAAGTTTGGTATTGGTGAACCCCAATAAATGCCAAGCTATAATAATTGGTAGTGCTCAACAATTAAGTAAGCTTGACGTCCATTGGGTTCCACCTGTCACGTTTGATAATTCTATCATACCGTATTCTGACAGCGTTAAAATCTGGGTGTCTACTTTGAAACAACCTTATGTTGGTCCACCCAAATTCAGAATATCAGTGGTTCTGTTTTTGCTAAGCTCAGTGTTTTAAACCGTCTCAGGAACTTTCTTCCGGTCAAGGTAAAGATAAATCTGGTGCAATCTTTTATTTTGCCTATTATTGACTATGCTGACGTATGTTTTCCTGATCTTAATGATGTTTTCCTTGATAAGCTGGATCGTCTCGTCAATAACTGTATCCGTTTTATTTTTCATCTTAAGTTTGATCATGTATCCTCATTTCGTACTCAGCTTAAATGGCTTCCATTCGTCAGCGAAGACATATTAGGATACTTAATACTGTTTTTCTATTTTATTTGATAACCACTATCCAAATTATCTAAAACATAAGTTTCAGTTTCTGCGGGACGAGACAGCTTCGTTCATCAAAGACTCTTGTTCTCTTTGGGGTATAAATTCACCGTTCGAGTTTCATATCTTCATCGTTTGCTGTCCAAGCTGCGCGCCTATGGAATAACTTGCCTGAAAAATTAAGACAACCTACCTGCAAACAAAAATTTAAGAAAACATTCGAGATCATTTTCTAAAATTGCTTTACAACTGCTAATGTCCCGTCATCATTAGAATATTACGTATCTTTATGTATTGTATTATATTATATTTTCTTATAATATATAAATTTATATACTTGTATATTGATATATGTATATATGTATGTATGTATGTGTATATATGTATATGTATGTATAATATGTATATGTATGTGTGTATGTATATTTCTTTGTAACCGCTTGGTAGTTATATCACTGCCTTAAGGTTGACTCAGAGAATGTTTTAGCATTAAGTCCGCCTTTTGTTCCTTTATGTAAGGTTCAATAAAGTTTAAATAAATAAATAAACCTATGTTCAATGCATTTCTTTGGGGAGACCTATGCCTCCCAAAAATGCCACAAAGCACGGTCCTGAACCACCTGCATCCATCTACTTCCTGCATGTCTTACCAGATCGTCACTCCATCTAGTGGGGAAGGCCCTAAACTTCACCTGCCGGTACGAGGCTGCCACTCGAGAACCTTTCTTCTCCATCGGTTGTCGGTTCTTCGAGCTATATGGCCGCCCCATTGCCACTTCAGTTTACTAATCCGTTGGCTATGTCGATTACTCTGGTTCTACTGCGGATATCCTCATTTTAGGTCTATCAAGCAAAGAAACCCCTGAGCATAGCCCTCTCCATAGCTCACTGAGCAACCTTGAGCTTCCTCATACGGCCATCAGTAAAGAAACACAGATTCTTAGGTCATCGCTTGCAACACGCACTGGTTGTACAATCCCGTTTTCAGGTTTTAAGGTATACCTGACGAGAAGATGTGTCGTAATTTCCCGAACGCTGCCAGGCGAGTAGAATCCGTTGATTGACTTCTCGATCGAAGTTGGACTTACCTAGTCGGACTATTTGTCCCAGATAAACATACTCGTCAACAACTTCGAGCTTAGTGTTACCAACAACTACCGGCATAGGTGTGAAATGGACGTTACCCATGATCTTTGTTTTGTCCATGTTCATCTTAATACCTATCCATTAACGTTTACTATGGCAATATACCCCAAATTGCCATAGTTGTCACGCTCGGCGAGCGGGTTGGCAACCGCAGTTTTTTTATTGTTATTTTGCTGTCATGTCAGGAAGATGCTGCTGCCCATCTTCTGCCTCAGTTTCCCTCTGTCGCCTCTTACGACACTTATGGGAAGAAATGGGGTAGTGAATATTCTTAAACCACCACTACACTGCACAGTTTACAATCAGAGGGTAGTTCTAAATAATAATTTTTTTAGTTAAAAATTCATTATACTAAAAAATATTTAACTAAAAATAATGAATTTTTAGTTAAAAATTCATTATACTAAAAAAATAACACAGCCGCGTGAAAACAACTGATCTTAACAACTATCAACCCAACTCTTAAATTACTCAACTACAGAAAATAAGTTCGAATAGTCGCAAGACGGTCGTCCTGACTAGATCTGTTGCTGGAAGCACTAAGTTAAAAAGTTGATAACCTTATACAGATGGCGGTAATGCACGTATCATATATCATTATTATGCTGTATCTTCGGATGTAATCAAACCAAATCAAATTATATATTTGCAATCCAAGTGTACATCATTGGTCTTAAATTAAAAATGTTTTTACAACTTAGACGCCCTTTTCAGGCACTGAAAATTTAACAAGGACACTGCTTATACATAAAATATAAAATATACTTAGAAGCTAGATAAATATAAAAATACATAATAGTGTTAGTTTTTGTCATCTTAATACTCCTCCACTGAGTAGAAGGGATTTTGTTTCTCAGCAAGAGCATACAAAAATTTGGTTTTCGGGTATCATTGTATTGTATTTATTCCTGGCCTTCTTACCTTTAGACTTACGTTAGACGATACTTATCTCCATAATTACTGCCAAAGACTTCTATGTATACTACTAGACTAGCAATTCGGAACAAAAACTGTGTCACAGCTGTGGATCGTAGGGGCACGGACGCGGTCGGGTAGCAAGATCAATAAATTAAGATTGCAGTTGTATTTTCACTTACGACAATTACTGTTTTTAGGCAAATATGGAATAAAGTTGCACACTTATCTGGAATAAACTTCAAATCACATTGACAAAATGCGCACATAAATAATGACAGCGTATTCCTAGTCACAATAAACAAAATTAACAAAATTAGTGTTAGATTATCAAAAACAACGTTTGAAACATAGAACTAGTATTTTCGCCCGCTAGCAGTCGACTTAATATTCACATAATATATTAATAATATTTACATAACTTTTAAAAAGTATTCTTGCGACAAGAATGTGATGAAATAGGGTAATAGATATTCTTACGTCATCATTACATGGCTAAATCTAGAATTACAAGTAGTAGGACATGCAACATTCGTTCAGTTTAAATAAGAATCGACTGGTTTTTGTATTAAATAAAAAACGAGGATAACAAACGATTAGTATTCCTATTAAGGATTCCCCCCAAGGTTTTCCTATTGTTGTCATACAAATTGTATTCATGACTTAAATTTTCGTACAAGGTTAAGTAATCAAAACCCTTGGAAAAATACCACAGAAAATGGTCGTGGATTTCACCTGCAATTTACAGAAAATATTCAAAGATTATTAGTAGTATTATATTCATCGGTAACGACCATTCATATTTGGGACAGTTTTCTGCAGAACTATGCCTACGAAATATTTCAAATAAGAAATACCAAAACCAGCATCATTCTTAACACGCTTTTATTAGCTTGATATGTATCTATGTAACGGAATTTTGAATGTGATTTCATCCTTCAAAACGTTGTAATGCAATGCAATAATTTAAATAGTTTGTCCCATTATACTTTGCAGGATCCTAAGGATTTGCAATTAATTCATAAAACAACTACGATTTCTGTCAGTTCAATCTACTGTAAGCCGCGTAAAAAAAGAACTTCGGTCCAAAAAAAAAACACGCTTTTGTAGTTGGCCGCACTAAAAAATAGAAAATAAATAATGGTTTAAAAAATCTAAATAAACACGCTTTTGTAGATAAACGAACTAATAAGCAGAAAATAATTTTCAATAAGTTTAAAATAAGAAAATAGTGATTAACATAAAAAATTATTTTATTGTAAGAAAGTGTGGGTGCTTGATGTCATATGTTGTAAATATTTTTGTGGACATTAGCGTCATCATAAAATATCTGAAAAAGCACCCCACGCGGTTATCTACAAACACCTGTTCTTTTAGTTTTTAAACTATTATTTTCTGTACAGAACCCGGTAAAGTGTTGCTCAAGGCACTACGAATAAAACAGCAGATAAAAATAATGATTTCTTATATTTACGCGAACACTACACATTGAATTAAACTACCTTTACGGATTATATCGCGTTTAATTAACTTATTTTATTAATTCCCCGTGACCATGGGTGCTGCAAAGCACCCGAAACGTCGGAATTAATAAAATAAGTTAATTAAACGCGATATAATCCGTAAAAGTAGTTTAATTCAAAGCTGATGAGTAAAAATGTTACACTCATAACTGTTAACAAAAATAGTTGTTGTTGTAAATGGTCTTATAGACAAAATTATTCCGCCATGTCAGGTGCAGGAGCTATTATTAGAAGGAGAAGAGGTAAAACTTTGTTTTAGAGATTGTTTTGTCTGCAATTGTGCATAAAATAAAAAAAATAACTTCAGCCAAAGAGCACAACTGGCATTAAACTCAGGCCCATCAAATGGTATGGAAAAAAATGTAATTTTACCAGGTTTCAAAAAATCAATCAAAATTCAAAAAATCAAAAATAATAAAAACAAAAAATGTAGATCTGTATGTCTATACATGCATATATTGATTTATAGCCGCTTAGTAACTGACGGTTACTCAGTACCTATATAACATCTTGCAGTCACGCCAAAACTAAGAGGAGAAAACCACTGCACAAAAAGTAATAATTTATTGCAAAAATTTTGTGATAAAATAAAACAAAAATACAAACATATCCAAAATACCTAATACGTTATAGAAAAAAATATAACAAATAATAAACTAATGAGTTTGTGTCAGTTTTTAAAAAGGTTACAAGATATAACAAAAAGACAAAAATAAATGTCCAAAAAGTTCAGGATCTGATTGACGATATAGAGCTGACACTTAATCATGCTTTTGGAAACCACGCCAGTTTTAAACAATACTTCTGTGAAAAGTGGTGTACACAAAAGAATTAAGAACAGACAAATTCTTTCTTTTCAAATTTCCGCCGAGTTGTAAGTAGAAAACCAAATACGCCATGTGCCAATTAAATTAAATATATTTTATATAAAGTGATATTGACTACGTTTCGTCAATTCACCATTGATAAAAATGAGAACAGCAAATTTACCATTGTGTTTACAAGAAACATTATCAGTTGAACCTTGCAGCTTGTTCGTTATTTTTATGATAAATACTTACAAATGTATATATATTATTAATAAATCATTCCCATAATATTTTGTATTATTTTTATTTTGCCCTATCTGAAACGTTCTAACGTTCTAAACTCTATAGAAAATGTGGCATATGACATGACTGACAGTCACTAGAACATTTTATCTAGGTACAAAGATGTTTTACGTTTTCGTGGCCTCCACATGATATTTTGTCGGCATTAGGTACCCTTCTGTATCTGAAACGAATATGAATATTGCACATGTATACGATATAAAAGTAAAGTAACAGGCTATGTAAGTCGCTATGCTAGGCACTGGCCTCTTACTTCTGAGAGGGTTTTAGGGCAAGGAAATGTCCGCGAATTGGTGAACTTCACATGTCTTCGATTTTTTTTTTTCTTATTCCTCAGATATGCAGGTTTTCTCACGATTTTTTCCTTCACCGCCGAGCACGTGCTAAATCAGCACTTAAAATTTCAATTAAAAATTTCATTGGTGCTGCCGCGGATCAAACCCGGGCGAAATTTACATCGAGCGCTTAGACCCAGAGCTACTAATACAACACAAATAAGTACGATTCAACGAATATAATAAAAACTCTTACGTACTTAAAACTTAAACTCTTGATAGCTCGTGATGCCTACTGGACGAAGCTACAGCACCACATCGTGCAAGCTAATTGAATATGCTTAACCGTGACATAACTCTCAGTGACACGCATAATAGTCAGTATATCACTTATATACTTGACACCTGTGCAGTCTATTAATCTTTGCACTTTTCTAAGCAATACAAATAGTAGTCTCTAGACGGTGTTGACGTCGGCTAAAATCTCTGCGGTCGCCGTTTCATCAAGGTCATCAAGGTCATTCAGGCTTCTTAAAGCCTTAAGAACTTATTACATTTTTATTAAAATGTTTTTAATGTGTCACAGACATTATATGCTGTAATGATGGATAATGTACTCTAGGGAGATATGTTTACGCGGTAAATTGTGGACTATAATTATATTTCTCTCCTCGCAAGTATGAAACGTGATACCAGTGAAATTGGATCAGTGACTTTAGTGAAACATAATAGGTGTTTAAATCTGAGAAATTATTACAGTTTCTTAGACATATGATGAGTATTTGAGAGGAATTTTATTATTGATTTAGCTCGCCAACCCAAACAATTCAGAAAATTAATTAAACTATGTCTTGTTGGGTTAAAATTGTGTTTTTTTCCTACAAGTTTTGCAAAAGGAAACAGTCTCGAATAATACCTAAATCGTTTTATCTCCCACTACTTGTAAAGACTAGACAACTGGCGTAGCAATTGTGAAACTTTTGATTTACTTAGTGAATAAAGTACTTTTATTATACTTATAACGGTCTTCTTAATTAAAGTTTTATTTCAAACAAAAGCACGAATTCTAGAATAATACATTTCCACGGTATAATACTATGCTTCACTATTTATAATTTTCGTCTAGTTATGAGTTTAATATTGGAAAAAGCTACAGTAAATTGAAGAATATCATTAGAGTTAAAGAACAT
Organism: Parnassius orleans; assembly: GCA_029286625.1. NCBI lineage: Eukaryota > Metazoa > Arthropoda > Insecta > Lepidoptera > Papilionidae > Parnassius > Parnassius orleans. Next base: position 291,428 of record JAGSMP010000231.1, on the reverse strand, counting down.
TGTTTTTTCACCATCGTTAATTCTAGGTACAATTTTTAGCAGTGAACTTGTGACTGGCTCTAACGATTATGATGATGATGATTCATTGATCGTATTTTCATATTAAAGAAAAGCTTTTTTAATATCAAGAGGTATTTCGTTCCAGAATCTTATAGCCGTAAGAGCAAAAGTGTGGGACATGTAACCAGTTCGGTGTAAAGGGGATAGCAACTTCAGATTATCCGAAGAACGGAGAAAACAATAATGAGAGTATCCTAGGTATTGAAATTTAGATTTCAAGTACTCAGAAGCACAAGTATCGTCCAGAATAGTGAAAAGTGTGCAGAGTATTCTAACATATCTGCGCTGACGGATAGGCAGTCAGTTAAGCTGAGTACGAAAAGAAATCATATTTACGAAGACCATAAATATATCTGATGCAGTTGTTAAGGAGACGATCCAATGTGTTAAGATGCTGTTGAGATAAGTCTGAGCAACACACATCCATATAATCTTTTAAAGGCAGAATAAGAGATTGAACAAGCAAAACTTTAGTAGCAGTTGAAAGAAAAAATTTCAAGCCATAAAGAGATCGTAATGTTGCAGTAACATTGCGGCTTACCTCCTGGATCTGCTAGTTCCATGAAAGACAGATATCAACGTACAGAACGAGGTTCTTAACATGTGGAGAGTATGGGATAGTATTGTTGTTGTACGAAATAAATGGCAAAGTGGAGATATCGAATTTGGATAAGTATCGAGAGCTACCTAAAATGATCACTTGACTTTTAGAAAGATTCACGTTAATTCCAAACACAGTGGACCATTCAAAGATATAATGTAAATCTTCATTTAGTAACGCTATCGAATTATTAATATTGAATGGTTCCGCCTGTGCATATAGTTGTAGATCATCGGCATACAGATGACAAGAGCACTTGAGTTTTAAGGTGATAAGATTGATAAAAATGAAAAATGAAAAGAGAAGAAGTGAGAAAATACCGCCTTGAGGGACACCGGTTAATACATCACTCGAATTGGAAACATTACAGCCAGAATGCACGGCTTGTTGGCGCCCTCGAAGATATGATGAGAACCAATCCTGGTATGAAGACGATATGTTCAAGTGAGAAAGAAGAGCTAGCAAGATAGAGTGGTCGACAGTATTAAAAGTGTTACAAAAATCTATTAAGATAAAAAATGTTATTTATGTGTAAGAGGAATGAGGCATGACATGATAAGACTGATATATCCTTGTATCATAAAAGCCTCATTGAAAAAAATATGATTATGAAAACATAACCATGTAGTGATGGTGGTGATGATGATATGTGGTAGTGGATACTTCCCCATATCATCCCGTGGGTATCGTAAGAGGCAATAGAGGGCAATCAATGCAGGAGATGAGTAGTAACGTCTTCCTGATAACAGCTGAAAAAATTAAGAAACTGCGGTTTCCAACCCACATCTTATTAAACAAATTTAATTAATATATTATATTTATTAATTAATAATAAAACTCTCGTGTAGTGGCGGTGCAAGAATATCCACTACCCCATATCGTCCCGTATGTGTCGTAAGAGGCGACAGAGAGAAACTGAAACAAGAGATAGGCATCGTCTTCCTGATAACAACTCAAAATAGTAAAGACCAATCCGCCTGCCAAGCGTGGCAACTATGGGAAAATCCTCCTATGAGGTAGTCCATGGGAGAGGCCTATATTCAGCAGAGGGCTTTTATAGGTTGTAATGGTAATGGAATAATAAAAATAACTTTTACTTATAATAATGATTTATGTGTTAACTCCGGCTTCACTTTTAGTACAATATAAATCAGACTAGAACAGGACAGGCCTGGCCTAGTGTGCTGTCAACAGATAATTTAAATAATAAAGTAAGCCGTAACAATATTTTAAAACAATAAATAAAAAGTATATTTATTTATTTTTAAGACATACCAGCATCATACATATTCACAATTTTTTACAGATATTGTATATTATACAATCTTCTTTCTTCTTAATCACCTTTTTCATCAGCCCGTAAAAGTCCAATGTGTGTAGGCGTCTCCTACTACAAAGGAGATTTACCTTAATCACAAAGCTTGGTGAATTGGTAATCACAGTACCAGACGTCTTACACCTTGACTTCGGTCTGGATATTTTACGTCTAGCATAAATGAAATGGTTATACCATCATAATATATCGAAAGCCATATCTTTCTGTCAATTCCCATAGTCAACTCTTAACACATCAACGGAATAACTGGAAGGTATGAATTGTCTTACACTGACACCACAGTATAATTTTAAAGTAAAACGTATCAATCATAAATTAGTAAGCCACTCTTAGCATTAAGCATCCAGTATCCACTAAAACCTTTAAAAGTCCCCCATATATTGCCTCATAGGGAGAATTTCGTCTTAATTGCCACGCTTGGCAGGCGGGTTTGCAAACGTAGTTTTTTATATTTTCAGGAAAATGCTACTGCTCATCCTATCTCCTGTTCCATTTTCCCTCTGTCACTTTTACGACACTGAAAGAATCATATGGGGTAGTGGATATTCTTATACCGTGATTCTCAAAAATCTTATAAAACCAAATCTTAAAAGAGTACTTTCTGGAAATTATTATGATATTTAGCAAATTTATGTTTTACTTTTGTCGGAATAAATTAAATAAAACTAAAGCCGATAAATAAAACGATACCCGCAGTCCTTCGAGGAGAGCGTGGTCCTTCCTGGTCGGCTCGACGGGAAGGACCACGCCTCACAGAATACCAGCGTAAATAGCAGCTGAACACTGCTGTGTTTCAAGTGGTGAGTAGAACCGGAGACCCTTTTTAAAAGAGGCATTCTATCTTAGTCCTCACGGGTGACAACGCATCTGCATTTTGATTATTTATCGAGGATAGACGTAGATGTCTATGGGTCACAGCGACCACTTACCATTAGGTTGACTGTGTGCTCGTTTGTCAACTTATCCTATAAAAAAATTGTCGGTACGATACACGCGCCACCTATACTATGCCTATAACCTTCCTGCAAGTGCAAGCAATAATTTGACAAAATGAATCGTATGGCAGCGCAAAAAATACGAACAAACAAATATTAATTTTTATATATTAGATTACAAAATAAACAATTTCGTAGGTAACCTCGAAATTTTGAAAATAGCTTAGTAGGAGGCACGCGCACACGTTATTACTAGACTAAGTTAGGTACTTACAATGTTTTTATTTTTGTGATTTTATTTCTTGGGTTCCACAAACAGTTTTCGGCTTGGTAGAGCTCTATAAAGCGAAAAGTTTCCTCATTGGTCATTGTTACTGCCATTTTGTAGACACTAGTTACGATGCGTAAATACAAAATTTAAACCAGGTGCGTGCGATCACTCTGAGAGCTCGTAGCAACTTAACGTGCCCAACGTGGACGCGGCGGCCAATACCCTGCCAAAACCCTTTGATCTTTTGTAAAAAACCGACACCACACGAATCTCGCGCCAACTTGTGGGTCATCATTCCAATACAAATGATGGCCATCGGTATTGGCCAACACAATCACCACTATGTTGGCCAACGTTTAGAGCCGCCGTTAAATAAGTAAGAAATTATTATAAAATATACACCATTAATTATCTCTATATACACACTATATACACTAGTAATTATGGATTTACATCAACAATATTTGACTATGTAAAAATTGTCTGGCTTTATTTTCACTGGTTTCATGTAGGAGAAAAAGATATAATTTTTTGATGACAAAATAATATTCCTTTCTGCAGAGTTAACAACACAGCAGTCTAAGCATAATAGTAGAATCTGATTCCGTCGCAGGATATGGTCCAAAAACATCAAGGATATAAACCATTACACAATTAAAATGGTTTAACTAAGTCACAATACTTATGCAAACTATATATTTGCTTCTGGTATAAGTATTTACCACTTTACACATAAATATATACCATATATACTATTTATCTACTAAGCTGGCATGAATTCAGGATCCATGTCTGGATTACCAAATGAGCCATTTGAATTGTCAGTTATATGGAACACTTTGCTGAATACATAAGTAATTTGTACCTAAATGCAGTTAAATGAATCGCTTTCAAAGCACATGAAGCTACATCAAATAGAGAAGCTCTCAAATCCTTCGACCCATAGATTCTAATTTTCTTTCAACATACAAAACTTGTTTTGTGTATTTATTCTATCTAATATTTAATTTAGATTTTACTAATAACATAAAATTAATACATGATCACTTTTAACATACTAATAAGGTTCTCAGCCCTGTGTTTATTTATTTTGGTAATTCAACGCATTATAGATTTTCTAAAATTATAGGTGGATAATTAAACCTTGTATTATTACATACATATATAGAAGAGAAATACATAATTTGGAATATTAATATTTTTAAATAATGAAACTGCATGATATTATCCATATTATTATATACGAATATAATGTATATCCATGTATTCCATAAATCCATACACTTGTGCATCGATGAGACGATATTTTATTGTCTTGTAATGTAAACAAACAAGTGTAAACTTTTTAATTTTGCTACCATAAAAGTATAATAACCATTAACCACAGACTTTATTCTTACACTAGTGATGCAACTTGAACTTTGTTTTCACTCGAGTAAATCGAGTGAATTTGTTTAATTCGGTATACAAATTTTACTCAAGTCCGCTTGCACTCGAGTTACCGAGTCAACTCGGCGCACCGCACCGTGTAGATTCGGAGAGCGCTAGACAGATGTCAGTTCACTAATTCACTTGTAGTATAAGGTGCCGCTGGTGACGTCACTGGTAACACCCAAATTCAAACTCGCATCTGGCATGTTGTAGACAAATATGAACTTAGTTTGATTTATAATATCGTGATTGTGCTATCATTGTTGTTTATTTTTTGTTACTTCGTATAAGTAGTGCATAACATAAAAGGTGATTTAAATATACTTGTTTGTTTAAAGTATGAATGATAACAATGAAACAACAAAACAAAAATCGTCAGTGTGGTATTATTTTTTTAAATGGAAGAGATTTTTGAGATATGCGAAAAGCAGTTTATAGATTTTGAAATACTACACGTCTGTAGTAAATAAAAAAACATGGAAATACTACAAATAAATAAATATATGTATTTTATTTCATATTGCCACATATAACTTACGTATAACATGATTATACGTTTTTTTTAAAGTTGTTTAAATATACACAAGTTTTCACTAATAACTTATTATAATCTTATATTTTAGTAATGTTATTTTTACAAAATAACATATTGCTTTTTTCGCCTCCGGCACATTTTTCAAAGTTAATGGTCCCACAGCTGTATTACGTCTCGTCATCCCTCTATAAAAGCTACTCTGTAGTCTCGGCATCATAATAGGTGAAAATTAAACTCTTAACTAAAATCTAATATTTTTGCACACTACGTACGCTAAATAATAAAACCAAATAAAAATCTTAATTAACTTCCTAGTATTTTTCCCAACTTTTATATAAATCCCTTGTAATATTTTGATGAAATGTAAGCTAAATAAAATAATATTAAACTGACGCTTCGTTTAAATTAATACCAACCAATATTTCAGCCAATAGCGTAACAACAAAGTACATAAAATTAAAATCAGCCACTAATTAATTCAATAATTATTACATCTATGTGTTAAAAATATCATTTCGTACAGTTCAATAAAATAACACTTCAAAAGATTTAACGGCAAACAATTTATTTAAGATGATAATTTTCAACCATAATTTGAGCATAAAATATTGGATAAGTTTGATTTTATAGCAAATATTTGTCAAAAGAATACATGTATTGATGTTTTTAAAGAATGTTTTCTTTCGAATGAAGGCTTTGTAAACCGCCATCTACTCCATTCAATTGTTAAAGTCATTTTATCGAACTAAATTGATCGACTCGATCATCGATCGATCGTGGTACGTTAGAAAGACGCTAGATGGCATAAATAAATACGGCTAATATAAATCAGTAACGTAGTGGATTGTTTTGAATCGACAGGAATATGATAATTTTATTCAATATGGTAAATTTTATTTATTTAACAAATTTGTTTTTTTTTTAACTGTCTATTTCAACAGTTAAATATATATTAACCATCTTTACTATACAGTATATTATCTATGGCCTGGAGTGAGCAAAAGTATTTAGTAAAATAACAAAAATAACAAACTCGCTACATCTAGTTCTCCTCATCGAGGATTTCCAGTAGCAGTCATCAAAGTACACTTTCAAGTCACCCGTCAAGTCCGGAGGTGGTCTATTCATAACTAACAAACTGAGCCCAAACTCGGCGCGTTTAGTTCCTCGTCGATGAGTTCCAGTGGCAGTCTCTTCAAAGTACACTTTCAAGTCACGATATCAAGCCCAGAGGTAAGGTCTCTCCATAACTAACAAAACGAGGCCAAACACGGAACATCTAGTTTTCCTCGCCGAGGAGTTCCAGTAGCAGATACCGACACACCCTCAGGTCTATAAAGTCCAAGACGTACATATAAGTATATTTATTTATATATAAATCTGCGTGCTTTTAGCGAAACAAAATATTGTAATAAAAATCTGTGTTTACAAAAATAATAATAATATCTTACCTTGTTCAAGTATGTATCAAATTTGGTTTTGGAATATTTTGAATTTCTTTTTTTTTTGATCGATATTTTCAGCACGAACCGCTGTAACAAACAACTACTCACGACGGCACTTGAGGCCGGAATAAAGTACTCTGTGGCTCAGCTGAGTGCGGCTTCGCCTATTTAGTAAAATAAATTAATATTATCAAGGCTTTCAAACAAACGAAAATTTCGCCATTTTAGAACCGAAAAAATTAATTCTAACAAAACAAAACAAAATTAAACTGCCATTTACATTAAATGGCTTCCCAAATGATAGATAAAGAGATTAAAAAATAGATTGAGTTAAACAATTGATATTTTCAAAAGTTATCGTGTTTACGGCGCTATGCGGACTTGATAAATCCACACCATAAGCCACTAAAACCCCTTTTTTATGTAAAAATAGCAATTAATCGATTTAAAAAAATTAATAAGTTCAACAATTATTCATCTTTCTGAAAATGCTTTTATATTACTTATGTATAATATGATTGCTAGATACGATTTCATGCGATAAAATGTTGGAATCTTAATTTTTAGGCGCCAGTAGAACATACCTACGCGCTTTGCGCTGGGCATGCAATATAAAAATAATTTGTAACAAACTGACACAGCTTCGTTCCGCCAATTCGAGTTGCATAACTCGAGTACTAGTCGAGTTACGTGAATTTCAAATCAAGTTAACTCGTAGAGTTGGCACATCTCTACTACATTTTTTTAAATATTACATTATCTGAACCGATTACATGAACACAAGTATCAAAACAACTTTTTTTTTCAGATTTTTTGATTCCGTTTAGATTTTCATAAAATCTTTATGCTATTTACAATAATAAATTGGTATCTTTTTTTTATATAATACCATTGCGGGTTGCGAAAATTTTGTAGTGGGCCCAAAACGATTGACTCCTTTGGATGAATTTTTTTTAAGTGATGCGATATATTTTATGCAATGCCTTTCTGTTTTCAAACGTGACGAAGGAACTCGGGGTCCACTTTTTCGTTACTGGTTTGTCACCCTACGCTTATAAAAAATTCAAGGTCGCTTATACCAAATTTCGGTACCGACGGCTAGAATCAACGGAGACTAGCTGCGCAGGACAGAGTATTTTCACACAGGTGCAGTCTCCAATCCTTCACTTTCGTAGTGCGGTGGTTTGACAATTCGACACGACCGGAGAGAGACCAGGCGCGAGACCAACGGCTTTACGTGCTTTCCTAGGCATGGTGGTGAAACACCACCATCTTCCTTACTGGTACTGAGGATTTCTTGACTAAAAACCCAATTACTGATTTCAGCCCGACCCGGGATTCTAATCCGAGACCACAACATGATCAGCAGTTGCAGTACGATTACTAGACCAATGAGGCAGTCAAAATGTATAATATTACATTGCAAAAATGAATGGCGATGTACGATCTCCTTCATATATTATTATACCAGATGTATATTCTCCATACTGTAGTAAAAAAACACAAGTCATTAAAATTTGATCCGAGCATGTTGCATAAAAGAAGACATAATAAAGTGGCCACTGTTATACGCACTCATACCCAATTCGCAAGAAATCAATTTCAATATTTGCCATCGTTATTATACAACTAATCAAAATCAAAAACTATATCCAGTGACGAGCAGGGAATGTAAAATAAAGTTGACTGTTTGGCTTAAAAACTCCAATACACTAGGTATTGGATATTTGGATTAAAATCATACACACATCCATGCAATCACACTCACACAACACACACACACACACACACACACACACACACACACACATACCAATACAAAAATACATACACACACACACCTGTATAGATAATATTTTTACAGATATTGCCTTGCATAAATCAATTATTCAAAATTTAAGTTTAGATCACTGTGGACAGTTGGTATCATTGCCTTACATACACAAAAAACAGAAAAATAAGAAAGTTGTGTTTGTTCCAATAAATGACCATCGCTTGGAGAGGTTTAGAAGTAATATAATAAAAAGATTTCCATCACTTTCATTTAAAATAGTGCTAATTATTTGTACGGTATGTTATTTAAAATTATAACTTGTGAATTTAGTACAATATTTACTAAAACTTTTCTTTTAACAGTCGCAAATCATTTAATGAATGGGCGACAGTAGGAATTTATAAAAGTAGGCGAAAGTTATATGAGCTTTATAATGAAAGATCATATAATACTAGTGTTATATTTAGAGATTATGTAAAAAAATATTCTAAAATATTTAAAAAATTGTGCTCCACAGCTAAGACTTTACATTTAAGTAACAAAATTAAAACTGCATCCAACAAAATTAAAATGACCTGTAGAATAATAAACAGTGAAACGGGCAAGGTCAAACCGTGCAACTCGGATTTTCAATTGCATATTAACAATAGTTTAACTCGATCCGATCAAGAAGTTGCTATGCCTTTTGAGAAACATTTTACTGATGTTCCTTTTTTGACAAAAAAATCATTAAATTCTTCTCCTACTGTCGCCGAATCATTGACTAAACAAAATGTAAAGGCTTGTTCAAATACTTTTAAATTCCATAGAGTATTGCCAAAAGATATCGGTAAATATTTTAAAACTATTGATGTTGAGAAAACGGCGGCTTATGGGGATTTCCGTTAAAGTTATTTTATCTATAATAGATATAATACCACCTTATTTAGCCACTATATTTAATACAAGCGTCAAATCTGGCGTGTTTCCTGATTTAATGAAACATAGTAAAGTCATACCTTTCTAAAATCTGATAGTACATAAATCTGGTAGTACATTAGACCCCGCCAATTTTAGACCGATTTCTGTACTACCAACATTTAGTAAAATTTTTGAAAAATAATTTTAGATCAGATCTTAAGTTTCTTTAATATTAATAAATTGCTACATAAAGATCAATTCCGTTTTACAAGGGGTCGCTCGACAACTGACGCTGGAGTTGAGCTTATTAAACATATTTTTTGTGCATGGGAGAATTCAGAGGATGCTTTGGGCATTTTGTGTCCTTTCAAGGCCTTCGACTGTGTTCACCATGAGACATTAATCAGGCTTCTGATACTATGGTGTCAAGAACACAGCGCTTAAACTTATTATTTCATATTTAAGTAATAGAATGCAGAAAGTTATTATCAATGGTAAAAGTTCTTCCGGGTCACCTGTGCTAACAGGTGTCCCTCAGAAATTCTCGGCCCATTTCTATTTCTGGTATATATTAATGACTTACCTTCCTTGTGAGGATAATCATGATATAGTATTATTTGCTGATGATACTTCCTTGATTTTTAAACTTAAACGTCAATTATTTAAATGTGACGAAGTGAATAATGCTATATCAAAATTAGTGCATTGGTTTAACGTTAATAATCTACATTTAAACGGAAATAAAACTAAATGTATTAAATTTACAACAGCGATGTTAAAAATCTGGGTACCAATGTGTTTTAAATGAGGAAGAACTGAGCCCTGTTGAATCCACTGTTTTTCTTGGCATCACTCGACACAAAGCTTCAGTGGGGCCCCATATATCAAACTAAACAGACTAAGTTCTGCAGCCTATGCTGTAAAAAGATTAGAGGTCTCACTAGTGTCGAGACAGCTAGACTAGTTTATTTAAGTTATTTCCATAGCATAATGTCTTATGGGATTTTGCTATGAAATGCAACTGATTCAGAAACTATTTTTGTTTTACAGAAGAGGCCATTAGGCTATTTACAACCTAAAACCGAGAGAGTCTCTTAGAGATAAATTTAAAGAAATAAATATATTAACTTTGGCCTCTCAGTATATTACGAAAATTTAATGTATGTTCACAAAAACAAAGGTGGTTTTAGTAAAAAGTGATATACATTCTGTAAACATTAGGAACAAGCACAAGCTAGTGATACCAGTTCTCGACTCCACAGAGTCAGTAATTCATTCTTGGGGCAATGTATACGCTATTACAACAAGGTCCCGGAAAGTGTACAGGCTCTCTCTTACCAAGTTTAAATGTTTTGTTAAGCTGAAACTGTATAAGGGTTATTATAGTATAAATAATATATAATTGATAATAACCCTAGGAGAATGAGTGGTCGCTACCAAGCAGTTTCTAAAATAAATTTTGTACTTAAATAGTTTGTACAACCATTAATGTAAATTTACAAAAAAAAGTCCCGCTGGGTTTCTTTGGTTCTTCCCAAGACAGAGGTTTTCGAACCAGTGGTAAAGTAAAATGACTTTCAATAAAATTACATGTAATCTATGTTGAATAAAAATTATTCTATTCTCTATTCTACACTTTGAAATACATTTTTTGTGAATATATATATATATATATATATATATATATATATATATATATATATATATATATATATATATATATATATGTGTGTGTGTGTGTGTGTGTGTGTATGTTTTAGTGTAAGTCATAATTTACATACTTAAGACGAAGATAGATTGTATCTGTTACCTAATTCTTCATTGATACTCGTAAACATGCAACGCATATAATATTAATTAATACACACATTTATAAATATATACCTTAATAAATGTATATATATAAAAAAGGTAAGTTTCAACTTTAACACTTAATCGGATAATGAAATAAACAAGTGCATTTGTATAGCAAAATAATCTTCAGACTGTGTCAACAGAGTTATTAGATGATGTGACGATGAATGAATTAGATGATGTAAAAGTGTTCTGTCTCGAATATACACACATCAACAGAATCTAGGAATATTTTATATTTCATCAAATATCTAAAAATCTATGAAGAATTTTCTGATATAGTAAATGGAAGAATGATAGATTATTTTAAGTCTTTAATAAAAAATAAAAAATAAACATTTCGTAATTTTTTTGTTTTAAATACAAATATTAATTTTTTTAATCTTCGTAGAAAGTTAGTATGATAAAGAACTTCATTTTTTTTATAAGACTGTTAATTTCAATTAACATTGAAAAAATCTTATAAAATCTAATTACTAATAATCAGTGTTGCTACCTCTTATATAAAACACACACAACGATTGTTTATACTTAAAATTAAATTGTAAATGTCTTGCTGCGGAATGTTCTTTGCAAGTGTTCGTAAAGTTGTTGTTCCATCGTCAAATTTGGCGGAAATCCCTCAAAGCTTTTGTTGTAACATGTCCCAGGCATGCTCGATAGGATTTAAGTCGGGTGATTGTGCAGGCCAATCCAAACTTGAATATCGTGGTCTCGGTGAGCGGCGGACACCAGCCGCACCGGGATGCATTGTCGTGCATGAGTAGAAATTCTGGCCCATTTGATTCTGTGTGGGACAATAACATGCCTACTACCTCCGTGGTATTTTGTGCAGTCATGCTGCCTTGGATCCAAATGAGCTGGATTCATCCGCCAAGACGAATTCCTGCCCACACCATGATTGTCGCGCCTTGGGAGTGGACCTCCTGAGGGTGCCGTAGACGGCTAACTCTCCTGGAATTCTCCAAACGCGTGTTCTTCGTGAATCCAGATGAAACCCAAACGGGACTCCTCGGTGAACAGCACAAAAACCATAGTTCGTCATCATGGTAAATGCTCCCGAGCCCACGAAAGCCGCCGACCGCGATTGCCACGTCGCAATGCTGGAACACGTAGCGGTCTTCGAGCATGAAGACCAACTTCATGCAATTTTTTTAATACACATTTTAAATTTTAAAATTGAATAAAGAGGTTTCAATCTGTATATAAACATTTTATGGAAACTAAAAAGATTTTAAACTATAAAGTCGTAAATAATTTAGGATTAAGGTATCCTAGATTCTTTTGATGTGTATATATTAGTAATCTGGGGAGTTATTTTAGTTAGTCGTTAACAATTGACTAGAATGTCTTATTATTATGTACGTGTGTTATTTTTAGCAGAGGACTTGTAAAGGGCTTTAACAATGGTGATTATTATGGTGACGACGATAAAATTAGTGGTGATGATGATGATAGATTTGGTGATAACGACTATGATTATGATGACGATGATGATGATGAAGAGATAGAGAGTATCTCTAAGAGGAAGACTCTGCAGTCAGGTCCTTTGATTTACTTACCTGTTAACGTTGCAATGAATGTAGACAAACTTACTTTAAATAATAGTATGTGTTATATTGAAAACTTAATAATACATAAAACTATAGTCAATAGATAGCGAGGGTACGAGTGTACTAAAAGTACTATGGCGTTACCTGCCCCAACGGAATTTCCGACCCGATTTATTACATTTATATAACACACGGTCTCTTTCCTTCCGACCTTGGCATATTTGTACGCGTTAGTTTTTATATTACCGATATATACTCTTTTTAGTACTTTGAAGTCGACTTTTGCTTTTTATTAAAAATTTAATATTTAGCTTAAGGTGTGAACTAAAATGCCGTTTCAATATTTACATTACAAACTTCATTGTTATTTCACACCCTTAGAGGTGGAAATTTCTTCAAATATGTATGGGAAAACACACGCTTGCACAGAATGCCAGAATAGCACATAATACTACTGTAATCGTATTTCGTATGGCAAATGAGGATAGCCGAAGATTTTTTTACAAGTGTAACGAGGAATGCTATCAGTACTTGTCTTTAGATGACAGCATCTATTTAACATCGATAGATTATGTGCTCTTTTGTCACTCGGTGTTTGAAAAAATTCTAAATTAAATCTTTCAACGTTTTGTTATTTCTTTACGAAGCACTACCCCAACAACCCGTGGATGTCATAATAGGTGACAGAGGGTAATGAAATAGGAGATATGCAGCAGAATGTTCCTGATAGCAACTCAAAATAATAAAAAAAACTGTAGCCAAGAAAATTGCTTACTTTAATTTTTTATTTTATTTTTATTTTATAATTATATTATTTATATCCCCTTATGAGGCAATCTATGGGTAATGAAAAATAAATTGCAGTTGTAAGAGGTGTTTCTTCAAAGGGCCTCCTTCAGAATATAAAGATGTTTTGCGACACATCTGGTATTGCGATTGTCAATATGTCAAGCGTGACAATTAAAGCAAAATCTCTATACAACGAGAGAGGCCCATATTTAGTACTTTTAAGGGCCAATGAAGAAGGGAAGGAAGAATTAATAAAGCCCTTGTATAACAGAATTTTATTAACAAGTTTTATTTTTATTTTAGTCAGACTATTAAATTATATTTTCAGAAAATTAACTATAATTTTTTTTAACTTAAAGATTTTTAAAAAGTTTTTGTAGTTTGTGCTTTTCCATTTTAAATTTAGAAATTTCTATTGTGTCACTTCCTTCATTGTTGAACCTTTCTTCAGGAAATAGTAAGTTTTTATTAAAAACATTTTCTTTTTTTTCGTACGTACGTGATAAAGGGAAAGTTCGTGACTCGTGAGGCCAAATATTATAGAATGCCCTTGTCACTTATTATAGTTGTTATCTGAAAGATGCTACTGCCAATTTTCTGTTTTAATATCTATTCCTGATATCATGGGTTTTGCGACAAAGTATCTTCGCACGTCATACCTTTTATTAACGGGCTAAATAAGGTACTCGTAAATGCTACAAGAGTGCTAATTATATGCGTATAGCTAATAATTTATGTTATACCAAGTGTGTTAATAAAACGTTAAAAATATGAATCATCATCATTACAGCCCTGCACAAGTCCACTGCTGAACATAGGCCTCTCCCAAGGAATGCCACATACACGGTCCTGAGCTACCTGCATCCATCGACTTCCTGCATATCTTACCAGGTCGTCACTCCATCTAGTGGGGGGACGCCCTACACTCTGTCCGTTGGTACGAGGCCGCCACTCGAGAACCTTATTTCCCATCGGTTGTCGGTTCTTCGAGCTATATGGCCGGCCCAGTGCCACTTCAGCTTACTAATCCTTTGGGCTATGTCGGTAACTCTGGTTCTACTGCGGATATCCTCATTTCTAAGTTTACCATGCAGAGAAAACCCTCCCCATAGCTCGCTGAGCGACCTTGAGCTTCCTCATACGGCCAGCAGTGAAGGACCACATTTCAGTTCCATAGGTCATCAACGGCAACACGATGAAAGTAACGAAAAAATGAATACATTTAATGAAATATGAGAATATTACATAAAATGAAACATTGCAATGTGACTGTGCTTGAGTAAAGTCAGTAAAGTAATTTAGGCAAAAATATTTTTCGTTTTTTTTTATGGAATAGGTGACAAACGAGCATACAGTCCACCTGATGGTAAGTGAATGCTGCGGCCCATAGACATCTATATCTATTTTCAATTAAGAATCAAATGCAGAATACGTTGTTTTCCTCGAGGACTAAGAAGGAATGCCTCGTTTCGCCATCCTCGGTCTAGGTGACCCATTTGTGCTACAAACATAATATAGCTGCAACATGGCTCTACAAACAACCCGTGAGAGTACACAAAGTAACTCTCACGGGTGAGTTGCTGACGAAGTATTTGCAAATGAAGGTCTAAATTTACGAAGATGTCAGCACACTACATCACTTACTTACCTTTTTAATTGAGCTGGGCATATTCAGCACAATAAAAGGTCGATTGATTGTTTAAAAGTTACCCCTATAATAATTTTTTTTTTTAGAAAGAGAAAATGATTTTACTATAAATCTGTTACAAAGGAAAGATTCACTATTCATTTATGATGAGGTTTCTGAAAGTGATTTTAATTTTCATATCCAACGCCGGATACGTTTTTTCAGTTACATAAATATAGGGTTGGCAAATTGTTAATAACTTTTGCCGACATTTATTGACAATTATAAAAAAATATATATATTAAATGAAAATATATATCCACTGTTCACTTAAAATGTATAATATAGACTAATAAAGAACTATTTCGTCTTTTACTATTTCAATACAGTTAATAAAGCCCATCATAAGTTCCTACGTGGTAGAGCCACGCCGCAGTTTCATTATGGTTTGTTTGACCGGGGAAAGACCACATTCTCATAGAATACCGTATAACAGTAAATATATATATATATATATATATATATATATATATATATATATATATATATATATATAAATATATATATGTTTTACGCACAGCCGAGTGCGAATAGGTACAGCCGAGTGCAGTTGTTAATCTTAGATGTATTCGATTTGTTGATGGTTTATGTTATACGTTTGCTTTCTTATTAAAATCCACTGCTGAATATAGGCCTCCCCATAGGTTGTATCATAGGGTGAAAATTTGCCATAGTTGCCACGCTTGGCAAGCTGGTTGGCAACCACTGTTTTTTATTTTAGTCGTTGTTAGAAAGACGCTGCTACCCATCTCCTGATTTGTTTCCCTGTGTCGCATGTAACGACACACACGGGATACTATGGTTAAATATTTATTGCGCGTATTAAATTTATGGTCATCACGCGGTAATTAAAATAGTTTTTTTTTTTTAATTTAACGTTATTTAAAATAGTTTCTTCCAGAGTCGGTAGAGAATACTAATAGTGCACCCGTTGTAATCTTTTATTTTACAAAAATTTTATTTATTTATTTATTCCTTGTTGCAACCTTATGAGGTTCCAACAAGGAACAATATATTATGTATATGTTTGCATTAATCTCAAGAACTTCTGTGGGAATCTTTATTCAGTTTTCACCAATAGATGAGTGATTCGTGGTTTCAAATAAATAATTTATGAACATTTTGTACTAATTAGCTAATGTTATAATGATTTTTGTTGATTTAGTGGAATTAATGGTTTTTAGAGCTTCAACGGCGTGCGCTGCGTAAATTGATAAAGTTTTATAAAAGTAATGTAATAATAATGTAAATGTGATAATGTTCTTCGCAAAGAGTTCTGATATAAAGTAGAATAGAATAGAATAGAATAGAATAATTTTTTATTCAATATAGATTACATGTGTAATTCTTATTGAAAGTCATTTTTTACTTTACCACTGGTTCGAAAAAAAAACCTCTGTCCTGGGAAGAACCAGCAAGAAACCCAGCGGGACTTTTTTTTTAAAGTAAGTTTTACATTAATGGTTGTACAAACTATTTAAGTACAAAATTTATTTTAGAAACTGCTTGGTAGCGACCACCTCATTCCCAGGGGTTATTATCAATCATATATTCATTTATACTATAATAACCCTTTTTATACAGTTTCAGCTTAACAAAACATTTAAACTTGGTAATAGAGAGAGCCTGTACACTTTCCGGGACCTTGTTGTAATAGCATATACATTGCCCCAAGAATGAATTACTGACTGAGGTATCACGAGCTTCTGTTTGTTCCTAGTGTTTACAGAATGTATATCACTTTTTTACTAAAACTACCTTTGTTTTTGTGAACATACATTAAATTTTCGTAAATATACTGAGAGGCCAAAGTTAATATATTTATTTCTTTAAATTTATCTCTAAGAGACTCTCTCGGTTTTAGGTTGTAAATAGCTCTAATGGCCTCTTCTGTAAAACAAAAATAGTTTCTGAATCATTTCCCATAGCAAAATCATAAGACATTATGCTATGGAAATAACTGAAATAAACTAGTCTAGCTGTCTCGACACTAGTGAGACCTCTAATCTTTTTACAGCATAGGCTGCAGAACTTAGTCTGCTTGCTGGTTTGGATATATGGGGCCCACTGAAGCTTTGCGTCGAGTGATGCCAAGAAAACAGTGGATTCAACACAGTCCTCGACACTATATTTTTTATAGGAACGGTATGTGGATGCTGTAGCTTATAGGCATCTACGCCTATTCTCGATCAATCGTCGATGCGTCTACACCCCTGAGGATTAAAATGCAATGACTCGTTTCCAGTAAAAAGGATCTCCGATTTTCTACACTTACCATATAAACACAGCTCCAAAAAACTGCTTTTTTACGCTGGTAATATGTGAGATCATGGTCTTTCCCCCGTCGAGCCAACTCATACGTGCTACAACCATAATATAATTGCCGCATTCTTCTACCACGTACAAATGTCTATCAATATCATTCAATACAAAGTAAAAACCGACTTCTAAAATTAATAAAGTTATTGCGCATTCTGACAGAATGAATTAAAGCCACAAATTACCAAATTTGATTGTGTCAGCCCTAATAGAAAGATATCATTATTACTGAAGTCCATTACAAGTCACAAAATGTGCTTCCATAGATTGCGCCCCTTTAGCAATTACCATGTTTCATCAGGTCGCCTAGCACTGAGCTTGCCAGTAAGAGGCTGCTACTAGAGAATATTTCCCATCGGTTGACGGTTCTTTGAGCTACGTATACTCCTAGAGGGTAGAAGATAAAAGGAACTAAGTAGAAATGAGCTTAGATCTCAAAACCCTTATTCCTTTGTGCATTGCCTATCTCGTCAAGCAAGAAAGACTATAGAAGCAAAGAAGGTTGTGTTGCGAAGAGGTTGCCCCGTGTGCGATTGATATAAGCAGTGTTGCTGTTGGCTTATATGTATATTTTATCTATTTTGGTGTTTTCATATAATTACGTTCATCACGTAACACTAATGTACGATTATGACAGGGAAATAGCAAGTTTTTATAATTCTTTTTTAATTAAGGGACTTCCGTTATTTTAACTTGTCAGATTTACACCTTATAAACAATATAAAACAATTTATTAAATTACCATATACATTAACTAATGCCCGAGTACTTAAACGCTACTCAATTTTAAAAAATCTCGTGCTGTCTCTCTCTCTTTAAGTTATATTGACTGTGAGACCACGAGACTTAACGACATCTTAAAATTGAGTAGCGATTGATTATTTGGCCATAAACGACATACACACAAACTAAATGATACACCATCTGAGCAGCACTTGACAATGATTAAGAGGGAATGCTTCGACAATCACCTATTTTACACTTTTTATGTTAGTTTTATCAGCCATTAGTTTCCTCTCGTGATGGTTCTAGAATATTCCGAGCGGGAGGTGTTGTACATCTTCTTTGTTGTATTAGTAATGAGATTACGTTCCGTTCACATTCCGTGCAACAAATTTGTTTTTATGATGCAATAAAAGCAATCTCCAAATTGAGAAACTCCCAACACAATAAAAGTATCAAGATTTACATCCACTCTAAAACTATATTTAAAATTATGTCTCCTAAATGACCTAATAACTTTCAAATATTTAAGTTTGTGATGACTTGCAAAGAATTGCAAATTATATTTTTATGAGGAGTAATTAAAGAGATCATTAGAGATATACTCTTTATTAAGTACACTAGAAGTGCCGTTATTACTGCGCCAGTTGTTTATTAGACAGCAATAACAAAAGAATAAAGGGAAAAAGTAAATTGTTGTTCAAAAATTTAACGTTAATGCCATTTAGAATTTACTTTATCATCTTATTTATTTATTTATCTAAGTAAATATTTTTTATAGAATAAGGGTGACAAACGAACACAGAGTTCATCTGATGGGAATTAAATACTGATGCTTGTTTTTGCGCCCAATGCAAGATATCCTCCGGAAGTGGGGAGGAGGTGGTGAATGCTCACAGCATTCACCACCAGCTGCTGCACCAGCCAGCTGCGTGGTATGCTATGAGCATGGGACTCACTTTGAAGAAGTGCCTACCCGCTAAACACCACCAGAGAACGGCTTTAGCCCGAAGGCTTTATCGCCGAATTGAGACGACCTCCCTCGAGGAGAGGAGGCGAGGGTACAACCGTCTGGGGACGGAAGGGCGGTCAACCAACTCAGCCGAAAAGTGCGGCGGTGCTGGAGTGATGGAGGGAGTGGCGGTGTGGAATGTACTCACCGTACGGGGACGGTGAGCACTGACTGTTAGCGCAACCGCGCGGGGGCGGCGGCACTAGCGGAGGCGGAAGGGAAGGCACCCCGTTCAACGGTGAGCGCGGGCGCACAACACAACCGCACGGGCGGCTGTGCTAGTCGAGGCGGAGATATATATATATATATATATATATATATATATATATATATATATATATATATATATATAAATTTATATATATGTTTTACGGCTAAAGCCGGAGTGCGAATAGGTGCAGCCGAGTGCAGTTGGTTAATCTTAGATATTCGATTTGTTGATGGTTAAAATTAAGTTATACGGTTGCTTTATTAAAGTCCACTGCTGAACAAAGGCCTTCCCCATAGGTTGTATCAGGGTGAAAATTTGCCATAGCGCCAAGCTGGGTTGGCAACCGCTGTTTTATTTTAGTCGTTATTAGAAAGACGCTGCTACCCATCTCCTGATTTGTTTCCCTATGTCGCATGTAACGACACCCACGGGATAATATGGTTAAATATTTATTGCGCGTATTAAATTTATGGTCATCACGCGGTAATTAAAATAGTTTCTTCCAGAGTCGGTAGAGTATACTAATAGTGTGCCCGTTGTAATCTTTTATTTTATAAAATTTTTATTTATTTATTTATTGTTGCAACCTTGTTAAATAAATTATGTGTATATGTTTGCATTAATCTCAAGAACTTCTGTGGGAATCCCTATTCAGTTTTCACCAATAGATAGAGTGATTCACGTGGTTTCAAGTACATAATTTATGAACATTTTGTACTATTTAGCTAATGTTATAATAACATTTGTCGATTTAGTCGGAAAAAATGGTACCTTCTTAGAGCTCCAACGGCGTGCGCTGCGTAAATTGATAAAGTTTTATAAAAGTAATGTAAATGTGATAATGTTCTTCGCAAAGTGTTCTGATAGAAAGTCCTCGACACTATATTCTTTTATAGGAACGGTATGGATGCTGTAGCTTATAGGCATCTACGCCTATTCTCGATCAATCGTCGATGCGTCGACACCCCTGAGGATTAAAATGCAATGACTCGTTTCCATTAAAAAAGATCTCCGATTTTTTACACTTACCATAGAAAACACAGCTCCAACAAACTGCTTTTTTACGCTGGTAATATGTGAGAGCATGGTCTTTCCTCGGTCGAATAACTCATACTCTTGTATAATACAAATAATATAATTCGCATTCTTCTATCACGTACAAATGTCTATCAATATCATTCAATACAAAGTAAAACTGACTTAAAATTAATAAAGTGATT
Source organism: Parnassius orleans (assembly GCA_029286625.1). Classification (NCBI taxonomy): domain Eukaryota; kingdom Metazoa; phylum Arthropoda; class Insecta; order Lepidoptera; family Papilionidae; genus Parnassius; species Parnassius orleans. The sequence continues at coordinate 270,772 of JAGSMP010000231.1, read as the reverse complement.
GCACATTCTGACAGAATGAATTAAAGCCACAAATTACATAATTTGATTGTTTCAGCCCTAATAGTAAGATCTCATTATTACTGAAGTCCATTACAAGTCACAAAATATGCCTTCCCATAGATTGCGCCCCTTATCAATTTCCATGTTTCATCAGGTCGCCTAACACTGAGCTTGCCAGTAAGAGGCTGCCACTAGAGAATATTTCCCATCGGTTGACAGCTATGTATACTCCTAGATAGAAGGGTAGAAGATAAAAGGAACTAAATAGAAATGAGCTTTGATCTCAAAACCCTTATTCCTTCGTGCAGTGCCTATCTCGTCAAGTAAGAATAACTATAGAAGCAAAGAAGGGTGTGTTATGAAGAGGTTGCCCCTGTGATTGATATAAGCAGTGTTAGTTGCTTATATATTTTATCTATTTTGGTGTTATCATATAATTACGTTCATCACGTAACACTAATGTACGATTATGACAGGGAAGTAGCAAGTTTTATAATTTTATTTAATTAAGGACTTCGTTATTTTAACTTGTCAGATTTGTACCTTATAACTAAATAATATAAAACAATTTATTAAATACCATATACATTAACAATGCCTGAGCTTAAACGCTACTCAATTTTAAAAGTCTCGTGCTGCTCTCTCTGTTATAGTGACTGTGAGACCACGAGACTTAACGACATCTTAAAATTGAGTAGCGATTGATTATTTGGCCATAAACGACATACACACAAACTAAATGATACACCATCTGAGCAGCACTTGACAATTATTAAGAGGGTATTATTAAGAGGTAAAATAGGTGAATACTTCGACATTCACCTATTTTACACATTTTATGTTAGTTTTATCAGCCATTAGTTTCCTCTCGTGATGGTTCTGGGAATATTCCGCGAGCAGGTGTTGTACATCTACTTTGTTGTATTAGCAATGAGATTTCGTTCCGTTCACATTCCGTGCAACAAGTTTGCTTTTATGATGCAAAAAAAAGCAATCTCCAGATTGGGAAACTCCCAACACAATAAAAGTATCAAGATTTACATCCACTCTAAAACTATATTTAAAATTATGTCTCCTAAATGACCTAATAACTTTCAAATATTTAAGTTTGTGATGACTTGCAAAGAATTGCAAATTATATTTTTATGAGGAGTAATTAAAGAGATCATTAGAGATATACTCTTTATTAAGTACATTAGAAGTGCCGTTATTACTGCGCCAGTTGTTTATAAGACAGCAATAACAAAAGAATAAAGCGAAAAAGTAAATTGTTGTTCAAAAATTTAACGTTAATGCCACTTCAAATTTACTTTATCATCTTATTTATTTATTTATCTAAGTAAATATTTATTATAGAATAAGGGTGACAAACGAACACAGAGTTCATCTGATGGGAATTAAATACTGTGTTTTTTTGCGCCCAATGCAAGGATACCTCCGGAAGCGGGGGAGGAGTGAATGCTCACAGCATTCACCACCAGCCGCTGCACCAGCCAGCTGCGTGGTATGCTATGAGCATGTGACCTCACTTTGAAGAAGCGCCTACCCGCAAACACCACCAGAGAACGGCTTTAGCCCGAAGGCTTTATCGCCGACTGAGACGACCTCCCTCGAGGAGAGGGAGGGGTACAACCGTCTGGGGACAGCGCGGGTCAACCAACTCAGCCGAGTGCGTGGCGGTGCTGGAGTGATGGAGGGAGTCGTATGTGGAATGTACCACCGTACGGGACGGTGAGCACTGACTGCTAGCTGTTATACGGAGACGGGCTGATTGCTTTTAAAAACAATTATTTAAAACACTGTTATTTAATTAAAGGATAAATGGATTATATATTACAAATTGATTAGAATTTAACTTAGTCCGTAGACAACCGAGCAGGTTCGAAGATGGAAGCAGACTGATGGCCAAACTGCTCCACTGCTATACTCACTGAACCAGGCTTAGTTAGCGTTATTAAAGCAGTGCAGCACTAAGACTAACAATTACAGGGTATAAATCTCCTCCTGAAGAGATTTTAGGATGATATCGTAAAATCTCTAGATACCAATTAATTAATAATAACTTTAAACTTGGGTTCTAAGCAGCAACATTATCAGATCGGAATCGCTATTTCGTTCAATCACAGGTTGTATAATTTTAAATGAGGTTGAGGTGAAGTTTTATGAATTTCACTTAGGAGTGCTACTAGTATTATTTTTTGTAACGCGGATGTTACGGGATCGACGGAAAAGCTTAAACCCAAATGTACAAAAACAACAGAATTAGGTAGAAATAATAATAATAATGATAGAATAATGTGTCCCATATTTAATAATGTGAGGTTTATTTCATTGTATTTAGGTTACTTAATAAAGAATCAATAATTATTTTATTTTTGAATTAAATTCATCTAAATCTACGTTTTGTAACTTAATAGGAGACACATTTTCTACGACATGGTTGAACTTATTAATATTACAGCAAGTCATTGATGATATATAATCGTATATAATTTATGGGTGATGTAATATTTAGAACATTATACATAGGTAACAATGTAGTGCTTTTACAAAATCCAATACAATCATCTGGAATTGTAATTATGTTCTGCCCAGAATATTTGCTTCAAATAATTGAGACTTAATACAATCTATAGAAATTTTATTTGGTCGATTGGATATAATCCATCTATTATTTATTAATGGTTTCAGATATCCAATTTTCCAAAATAAATTTAGTTTTGCACTGTAACGGATTTCACTGATCACTTTAGACATAAGTTCACTTTCACAGGATGGTTTAGCGTCCACCGAATACACGTTGCTTACGTCACAGATGAATGTTCCTGGTTGCACAATTGTACACTTCCTTAAGTCGTCAATACTGCAGTAATGTGTTTTGTCTTTGGTCATTGCGACGTATTTATTATTAGGTATAATTAAACTAAATGAATTTGGTTCCTGGATTATATGGTGTGGTAGAGCTATACTACGAAACAACATATAATTTTCCACATCTACCAGTGGCACTTGCAAATAAAATATGATTTTATTATTTATATAATAGCAAATAATCTTACAAAGTCTTAAAATTAAATGTATATTCTTAATATCTAAAGAGACAGGCAATACTAAATTATTAGGTAGACCTATAGTTATCGGCAAGTTCTTGGTATAACTGTTGTATGTTATAACGGCTGGATGTAAAATATCCTTACTAAATAAAATAGCGTTTATGATATCTTCTAATTGAAAAGATAATGTAAGAATTGAAGTTTCTAAACTGTCAAAATTTATTAATATTAGATATTTGTAGACCATTAGTTAATTCAAATATTTTAATTTTAATAGAGAGATTGTCGATAGCTGGTTAGCTTTGCTTTGTTGTTTTATTTTATTTGTGTATCGTTATAATACGTTATTACAGAGGTAGTAACCAAAATGTTTTCACAAAGAAGCCAATTGTTTTCATCATTTTGTACAGATTCTATTGCTTCATACTTTAGAGCGTCGTCTTCATAGAGTACCAAAATATGTTTTAACATTACCAATAAAACTGTCCATGCAGCTGTGCTTGTCTCATATTCAATAAGTGTGAGATGGATAAAGTCCTTGTTCAGTCCTGGTTACGTACCGCTAATGGTTAGCATATTGTGACATTCGGCAATAATTTCTAGAGTCCTAGTTTGGTCACATAAAATTTCTAATTTTAACGTTCCTATATTTCTTATATGGAGGCCAAGTGAAACTATTCGAATTAACGTTTTCAGTTGGGCGTGATTAATTTTTATGTACCTAAATAATCAAAGTAGATGCCTGCACACTCAGTTATTTGTTGAATATAATCTTGATGCGATTGACCTCGAGTTCTCTGTTACTATAGTTAATACTAAAAACAAAGTATTAATTAACCTAATTGTCTTTATAACTATTTTTTCAGATGGCGAGACTACGCTTATAGGTAAGTATATTAACTTTCAGGCACTAGCTATTTACTAAGTTTGTTTATTTATGAAATTTCCGACTTCTGATGCAGGTTTCACCTGATCGAAGTGATGCGTGATATGCGTCGATTGATTAGTAGGGTAAGTGTATTACTAATATTTTAACTATTTTATAGGGACCTTTCAGAGGAGAGTGCTTCCATAATCTCAAATGGTTTTTATATAGACATACCGACTTTATATTTGACTGGTCGAGTATGGGTGTCATAGTATGACTTCGAGGACCTTTGACTTTCTTATGAATTCTAAAGCCTCTCTGGAGTATTTCAGGTGGTTTTGCAACATGCGGACATAATCGGGTATGTAGCCCTGGAGATTCATTATAAATGGAATTAGGAATAATGGTTTACTCCCAAACATAAGTTCGTGTGTGTAATGTAGTCGAGTGAACGGATGTGTTATAGGCATGGCTGTGTACACATAACGAGGCCAATTGACTGTTCTGTAAGATTTTAAGTATTCTTTTAGGGTTGAATGACCTGCTCTAAGGAGCCTTGGGTTTGAGGATGGCAGAAGACCATAAGTTTTAATTTTGAGGAATTCACAGGTTTTTCTAAATAGGTCTGAAGTAAAATTAGTCCCTGATCGGTAAGGATCATCTTAGGAATGCCAAAGATTGATATATATAATGCAGTAAGCACTCACTAGTTTCTTCAGCAGTGGTACTTCGGATGGGATATGCACAGGAGAACTTGGTAAGGTCATTGCATTGTGAGAATAAAACGTAACAGCTGGTCCGGCTTCGGGAAGTGGGCCGACGATATCTAAGGATATTCTGGCATGGCTCTGTAGATGTGCTGGTGATCTGCATTGGAGCACGGTTGATTTTCCTAAGTGCTTTATTTTCTGACATGCTTATATTGCTTTTACATATGATTCTATACCGCATACCTTCCAGTAATACGATTGTTTTATCCTGTTGTACATTCTGACAGAGCCTAAATGACCGGCTATCGGGATATCATGGTTTTCGAAAAGGATTTTCTTAATTTCAGTCTGGAGCTGGATATAATATTGTTATATATGAATTTTAATTCGAGTATCATGAAAGAGATAACATAGAATATTATATATTTTAATGAATGAATGTTTTTCGAAGGGATTTTTCATATCTGATATACCGATTTCTTTAATTTGTCTGGAAGTTATCAATTCATTTTTGATTGTTTTTAACGTTTGAAAGATTTCTGGATAGGAGGCCTCATCAAAATGATGTACCTTGGTGAACAATAAATAATAGCATTTATTATTTGTTTCTATCTTTTTAAAGGAGAAGAGTTCTTTCTCGACTCCGTATGTCGGTGATAATTTCAGGTCGGTTAATATTTCTTGAATGTACGTAAGGTTAGATTCATCAAATCGATAGATGTTGGGATCAGGATTACTTTCGCGGCACATTTCATAAGAGTTTTTATGCTCTTTCTACTTCTGTGTTAAAAGTTTTATCTTTGCATGACATAGATTAAGAAGTTGGGTAATCATCAACAGGTACGTTTGGGGATGAACTCGTGATGAAATGGACATCGGTTTGAATTTCGTAGTGCTATCTGTTCAGGTTCCGGTTGAGGTAAGTTAATAGGTTCGTTTTCTCTTTCCCTTAGGTGTCTGGAATATTAGAAGGTAAATCAACGTAGTGGTAATGGGGAAGTATCTTCAGCCAAATCCAGTGTAGGAGAGATTGCTTCGTCTGGATTAAAGGAAGGTGGAGAAATTAGTAAGTCCATGATCTTTGTTCAGATTCGACCCGGGTCCACTATAGGAGGATTGGACGTTGGTGGGTCTGCAGGTTGGACAGGGTTCAGGAAACCGTGATAACGCGTCAGCGTTTGTGTTGGTTTTGCCATTTTTTATAATGTATATCATACTCTGAATTCTTCCAATTTAAGTCGCCATCGAACAAGGCGGAACCGGATCTTTGCACTAAAAAGCCACTGGAGAGGTTTTATGGTCCGTCATTATTGTGAATCGGTTGCATAGATAAGGACGAAAGGTTTTGGTGCCGAACATCATCAGCAAGGCAATTTTTCGGTTGCTGTAATTATTCTCTGCTTTATTAGTGTGTGAGGCAAAAGCAATAGGTCGATCTTGTCCTACTGGACCTTGGGAGAATAGCAGAGATGGTATAGTTTGATGCATCGCATGTCAAGAGGAAAGGTTTAGTAAAGTCCGGATATGCAAGGACTGAGCTGTAATGAGTTTACCTTTCAAGGTCTCGAAAGAAAGCTGTTGTTCATTCTTCCATTCAAAGGACATCCTTTTTAAAAGGGACGGGATTTGCATATTTAGAAAATCAGGATAAAACGTCTGTAGTAAGATACTAAGCCTAGGAAGGATTTAATGTCTTTGGATGATTTTGAACTGGAAATTCGGTGACAGCCTCACCTTTTCGGGATTGTTTGACACCATGTTCACTGATTATATGGGCCTAAATAAATTACTTTACGAAGGAATTGCATTTTTTTTGTAAATTGAGATTATAATTTCTGAGTCTGTTAAATACAGCGTTGAGATTTATCTGCGAGAAGTAAGATCGAAAGAGTAACGATGTCGTCTAAATAAACGAAACATCGTGAACCTTGAAGTCCTGATAGGCATGCATTCATGAGCTTGGAAGGTGGACGGAGCATTTTCAAGCCAAAGGCATCCTATTGAATTGCCCCTGAGGTACAGAGAACGCTGTTTTAGGTGCATCTTTGGGTTTGATTAACACCAGAAACCTGAAGTAAGTCTAAGGTTGAGAAATATTTGCTGTTACCCAGCTGGTCTAGATTTGGAAATTTGGAATAGATAAGTTTCGCCGATAGTGATATCGTTAAGTTTGCGATAGTCAATTACTATTCGCCATTTACGTTGTCCCTGGAAATCTAATTTCTTAGGCACAATCCAAATTGTGAGCCCAAGGTGAGGATGAGGGTTCTATTATTCCTGGTCGAGCATCTTATTGATTTGGATCTCGACTTTTTTGACATTCTGGGAACCTATACGTTTTAGTATGGATGGGCGTCTCGCTGGTCGTTTTAATTTGATGGTTATGGCGGATGTATAAGTTAATTGATCATCGGGCAGATGAAAATGTCGGAATACTGGGAAAGTTCGATGAGGGCGTTGGACTCTTCTTGGTTTAGATGTTCTATTCTTAATGAGTTTATTACATCGTTTGTTCTTTAGTACGTTAAAGATGTTCGTGTTCACCTGAACCGCGTCAGAATGTAAAGGTGTAATTTTAAGATTTAAATTTGGATTAAGGTTTACAGGAAACCCTGAAGTATTGGCTATAGTTAAATTAACGCGTTTATTTTCTTTGATTTTACGATACAGTTGGATATAAGTAAATTATCTGATATGTGTTGATCGGTGATAAGGCCTTCTTTAAGGTTAGTATCGCAAACCGAACATTCAATGACATTGCTGCGTGGTGGAATTATATAGAATGGATCAACGAAATGTAATTTTAGTTCTAATTTACCGATCTTGAGGGTATCGCTTCAGTAGTCAATTTTACATCAAACGCGGTTAGGAAGTCGGAGCCTATGATGCCGTCATATGGCAGATTGACATCTTTAATGACATGGAATTTATATGACGCGATGGTTTTATTTAATTTTAATTTCAACGAAAATGGCCTCAGTAGTTGTAGATTCTTCCCGGATCTATGCCCTAAGTTTGATAGGTTCTTTATGAGTTTGATATTTCTCTGGATACTAGACTGTTTTAATAAACATATGGCAGACCTGAATCGACAAGCAAAGACAGTGGGATATCAGTGATGGATGAATCGAGAAGGACATGTGGTAACAACCTTTAGTGGTGTCTAGATTTATCTCGTAAATTTCGATTTTGTTGTTGGAGAGGGAACTTCAAGTTATGGGTCTTGGATGACTGGACACTTGTTTGGGGCTGGTTACTTGTGGTCCTTGATTGTTGGACACTTGTTTGGGGCCATACCTGTGTGGTCCATGGATTTTCGGACACTTGTTTGCTGGTTACCCTTGTGGTCCTTGGATTTTGGACTCTATTTGGGGCTGGTTCGTGTGGTCCATGGATTTTCGGACACTTGTTTGGGGCTGGTTACCTGTGGTCCTTGGATTTTGGACTCTTATTTGGGGCTGGTTACCCGTGTGGTCCATGGATTTTCGGACTCTTATTTGGGGCTGGTTACCTGTGGTCCTTGGATTTTGGACCTTATTTGGGGCTGGTTACCCGTGTGGTCCATGGATTTTGACTCTTATTTGGGGCTGTGTGGTGCTTGGATATTTGAATTTATTTGGGGCTGGTTACCGTGTGGTCCTTGGATATGAGGGAGGAATGGTTGGTGTCGGCTTTAGGATCTAGTCTCGCGACACCGTGGCGAGACCTTTGATCGTTTAAAATTTGATTGTCTTGTGTAAGGATGGAATTCTTTCTTGGACTTCATCATTGTTGCTCATGGGTTAACCTGTGGTTGTGGCCTATATTGGAATTGAGAGGTTGGTGGAATATTTGGTTCTTGAATCGATTGTTGAATACTCTGTTTCTTACAGGCCATAATGTCGTGTCCTGCCGTCTTACAATATCGAAAAGCGTTAGTGGAGCTGTTGTTAGGATTTGGGTACTGTGAGAATTTTTGATAAATAGACGGCTTAGTATTAAAAGTTTTACGAAGTTTTGCTTAGGGTTTGTGTTCATGTCTTGTTTCTGGTTGTGGTCTTTTGGCAGGCTTTGTTGAATACGTTCCTCCGAGATGGCTAAGTTTATGGCTTCATTAAGGGTCTTTGGAGACCCACACCTAACAATGTTCGAAATGCGGGATGTAACCCATAAGGAAATGATGAGGGTAAGGTCTCCATGGTCAACCCGACCTGGTAATTCTTTTGCTTTGTATTACATAGGGATATTTCTGTTAATAGTGTGGAAAGACAGGTTTCCATGCGGAGTGCTGAATCATTGACATTATCATGTGGGTTGTTTGTCTCTTGTAATTCGGTAAGGATATGAGCATAATGTTTACGTTCACTAAATTGTGTTTTTTAAGAAACTTGAGCTGTTCCTAGTCTTTAAATTTTATGGAGCAAGGATTTCTTTGCCGTGGAGTTGACTAATGATGTACTTAAATAAAATTTGTTTTGAGATTCTGTATTAATCACAAGCATTATTACAATTAATAACAAAAGAATTTATTCTCCCTACTACCGTCATACGGTTTAACGAATTGAACAAAGTGTTTAAACCATCCTGGTCATTGCAGTAGTTGCAATGCTCCTTTAGTAACTCTTGGAGTGGCTGGTGGATCTGGAAGCGTCACTAACACCTGCCTTGAATTCGAAGGTTAAACTAGCCTCTTCCCTTTCACCACTTTTGGCATAATAAAAATATATCAATCAATACAAGAACACACAATAATATAAATAATTACAATAAGGAACACGCAATAATATAAAATAATCATAAATGGTAAAAATATTAATAAACTCTAAAACATTTAAATTCAATTGAACAAAGAAACATAAAAGGTTGAGAAGCTTTGGTTTATAAAGTCTAGACAAAACAATGACCAACGACCACAGTACTAGTAATGCGTGGGCGACGGCTGCAAACACGATAAGCGGAATATTCCGATTGATAAGCGCGTCTTCGGTAGCGCACTGGAACGGGACACGATGAATTTAAAGTTATAGAAATCTTCGACGATATTTCTTTAAGACGATGGATGTTTTCAGGTTAATTCTTCTAGGTGATTTTCTGTAAGTATGTATGTAGATGGAAGGAGATGATTGCAGGTTCAGGATGTAATCGCGGGTCTTCCCGTAAGTGGCGAACTCCTTTCCAGGAATAAATCGGGTCTCCGTAATGGAATGGACGTCCAGGCCGTAAAGGATGAGTATAGCACTTGCACTATATTTGGGTTCACTAGGACACGCCAGGACGACACAGAATAAGATTTAGTTTGAAAGATTTTAGGATACGGAGCGAGTCTGCTGAGCGGTTCCACTTCACTTGACATGGGGATTTCCATCCCACCGCTGCCACCAAAATGTTATACGGAGACGGGCTGATTGCTTAAAAAAAAACAATTATTTAAAACACTGTTATTTAATTAAAGGATAAATGGATTATATATTACAAATTGATTAGAATTTAACTTAGGTCCGTAGACAACCGAGCAGGTTCGAAGATGGAAGCAGACTGACTGGCCAAACTGCTCCACTGCTATACACTGAACCTGGTTGAAGTTAGCGTTATTATGCGGTGCAGCACCAAGGCTAACAATTACAGGGTATAACATAGCGCACCGCGCGGGGCGGCGGCACCAGCGGAGGCGGGAGGGAAGGCACCCTGTTCAACGGTGAGCGCGGCGCACAACACAACCGCACGGGGGCGCTGTGCTAGTCGGGCGGGAGGCAACTCAACCGTACGGGGACGGAAGTGGGAGGGCACTCAACCGTACGGGGACGGAGCGTGGTCACAACACAACTGCACTGGGGCGGTGGCGCGAAGGGACGGGTGGACTGCCGTTCTATTCCAAGAAACTGTACTGACTGAGGGAGAAGACCCGCATGGGACGGTGCTCGATCAGCTGGCGGATTCGAAAGCGCACGAGCGCATGGGGCGATGCGCGAAATGTGATATATACTGTGGCCCATAGACACTATATTTATACTCGATTAAGAATTAAATGCAGATGCGTTGTCACCCTATTATACTGAGATGGAATGCATCTTTTTCAGTAAAAAGTTTCTAACTTATTCATTTATATTTATATATAGATTTATTTATTTACGCTTTGTTTGCACATCATGGAAAAGGCGGACATATTGTCACAAGGCAGTCTCTCACCTTTTAGGTTAAGCAAAGAATATAATTGGTGTAAAGTGAAACAACTAAAATATACGAATATCTTTATCTTATATATATATATATATATATATATATATATATATATATATATATATATATAATTATCTATCTTTATTTGAACTATTGTGTGATAACTGTAGGTGCCGTGGTAGCTCAAATGGTTATGCTGCAAATTTCACAGTATGCGAGCAACCCGGTTTGATTCCCACCGGCACCATTGAAATTACATTGCACTAAGTGCTGATTTACCACGTGCTCGGCGGTGAAGGAAAATTTTGGGAGGAAACTGCATGTCTGAGAAATAAGAAAAAATTCGAAGACATGTGAAGTTCACAACACGCATTGGCAGGGCTAAGGACATTTCTGCCCTAAAACCCTCTCAGAAATGTTGGGAGGCCTGTGCCCAGCAGTGGGACGTATATGGGCTGTAACTTTATTTTTAATTTTTAACTTTCAACTGTAACTATAATATATTGTTAGCCTGCCAAAGGTCCCTGCTGATAATGGGTTGTCTAATATGGGGAAATTTGTCATAGTTGCCACGCTTAGGAGGTGGGTTAGCAACCGTAGTTTTTTTTTGTAATTTTTATTGGCATGAAGAAGTCTCCTCCTGACCGTACATAGACTAATTTGCACATTTCTTACTTCTTCGAGGTTGATCTTGAGGTCCACATACGAAAGATTTGCCATTTCTCAACGCTTGACTTACCAGAAAACGATCATCCCGTGGTTCGGTACATGACTTTCTTCCAGTACCAGGCCTTCTCTTGACGTAACCGGTCTCTTGATAGCGCTGCCAGGTTCTTTGGACTGTCGAAAGACTCACATTTAGCCTTTGAGCCACGAAGCATTGGCTGCAACCCTTTTTAAGCAGCGCAATAATTTTGCTGGGTTTTATCACTTTATCTACCATTTTTGAGACCGCTTAACACCAATAACTTTAAAATGTCAAGGACATGAGATAATTCAATAAGTCGATATTAACTTTCAGGAGTTCGCGCCAAAATTCAGTAAAAAGTTGTTTTCTTTAAAAACCAGTCTCAGGCAAAACATTTAATTTGGAATGTAATTTTTTAAACACTATGGCAATTTTATAACCGGCCAGTAACATATTAAAATGAATAAAATCTTTTTCGTATTGTATTTTATTTGCAAACGAGTGTATTTTATAAAATCAAAAACTAAAGCTAAACCACCGAAGACGCGGTAATTCAATATTAAAATTACAAATAACAGTTGCAGTAGTGCCAGCGGAGATCGAACTCAGGACACTTGCGTATTTGTAAAACTAATGACGAGGGCTTAGCCCCTCAACTTATTTTATTATTTACGGTGTAATTTAAAAGGAGTTGCTGTTGTATTCATCCAAAAAATTGGCACAATACCGCGGTGAGCAGGACTGTATGATAGTTAACTTTTTTAGTTTTAGTTTTCTTTGTATAATTTTTAAATTTTGATATCTATCTTTTTTTTAGAGTTACACAAGGCTAAACATCCACCCGGAACAATTATTTGTAGGCCATACAAATAATTTTAATGGCCTACAAAGGGATTCAAACCCAAGGCCCCCAGCGGCCCCCCTTACATCTCATTGCTAAGCCCCTGTGCCACGGAGCAGTCTAAGCGTCTAATGTTAATTTTAATGTTATATAAAGGAGACAGTTTTTTTGTATGAGAATGGGCCCACGAATTTTAAAGATATAATGAAATGTATGTCGATTTATTCCTTATAATTATAGATTACAAAACTAATATTAGTTTTATCGCATCTAACGGGAATTTGAGAAATTAAAAATTAAAATATGAATATCACAATAACCTTAAAACAAACTAAAAGCGATTTTCTAGTAGTTTTCACCGATATTATGAGTTAAAATAGTGTATATAGAAAAGATAGCTTAATAATTAATAGTATTAAACAAAGTTGTAGGTATTCAGCAATTATAGGTACTTTAAGATTGATGGAAAACTTTAGCAGTTGCGGCAAAACAGCACAGACAAACAAACGTGGTGTGAGACTATTTTTACAGGTATTAATTGATTAGTGAATATACATCACAAACACCATTACAGTAATTAAATAAATATGATTAAAGCCAAGATGAATAACTGATAATATGTATATTTATAATATTACCTTTAAATGCTATATAGCAGCTGTTTTAAACTGGTTGTATTAGGATAAAACACAAAGTAAAATGCCACTGCATATATTGTTGTAATTATTTCAAAGCAGTCTATTAATAGTGGAACAGACAGACAGAGAAGCGGTGTTAAGACTTTGTTTTAATATGTTTTGTTGATTAGTAAAGGTGCAGTGTAAACTTTGTTTTAAAATATATTAACTGATTAGTTATCATACCCCAAACACCATTAAAGCCAAAATAACTAGGTAATATCATGTTTATTTATAACATATACACTGATAGGTTGTAAGGATGACAAAAACACATGTATAATTTAATTGTATTTATTATTGTCAGTCATTATCATTTCAAAGATTTTTTCAAAATAACTAGATAATAACATGGCCATTTATGATATTGTTAGAAATCAAAAGTATATTTTCAATAATATGAGATATGATATAAGACTGTTGTATTCAATATCCATATACTTTTTTGTCTCTGCCTACGAGCAGCTCTGCAGGATTTCAGTCTACAAGCATACATTTTATTCTAAGCGATCCACCTGAAAAAATTAATGAATATTGTACTGTCTATACTAAATAATAATTTTATCAATATTATTTTTCTATATGTATTGCAATCTAAATAGCGTATGAGGCCTATGTTTATGTTTATATTGATTTACATTTCAAACACTATAAAGCAAAAAACATGTCCAGGTATGATCTGTTAGGAATCAGGACATTTTCAATAATAAAAGATATGAGATAAGACTACATATTACTATACTTAAATGTCAATAAACTACATTTCCATATTTCTGTCAGTATTTTGTTGTCTCTGCCTATATGTTAAATAAATAAGAAATTATTATAAAATATACACCATTAATCAGCTCCATATAATCTAATACACAAATAGTTATGGATTTACATCAACAATATTTGACGATGTAAAAGTTGTCTGATTTTTATTTTCACTAGTTTCATGTAGGGAAAAGGATATTTTTATATTAATTATCTGATAGTTGATGACAAAATAATATTCCTTTCTGCAGAGTTAACAACACAACAGTCTAAGGATAAAAGAAGCATCTGATCAACAGGATATAACCATTACACAAGTAAAATGGCTTAACTAAGTCACAATACTTATTGCAAACTGTATATTTGCTTCTGGTACAAGTAATCACTACTTATTTACACATAAATATATGTACTATCTATACTGTATATCTACTATGGCTGGCATAAATTCAGGATCCATTTGATGCCATTTGGTATTGTCAAGTTTATGGAGCAACTTGCTGAATACATAAGGTATATACCTAAATGCAGTTAAATGAATCGCTCTTCAAAGCCGATGAAGCTACATCAAATAGAGAAGCTTAAACCCTCGACCCATAGATTCTAATTTTCTTATAAGATACACAAAAACATTTATGTATTTATTCTCTCTATTATTTCATTTAGATTTTACTAATAACACAAAACTTTAATACTTTGTCACTTTTAACATACTAATAAGGTTCTAAGACCTGTGTTTGTTGTTTTTTAGGCAATTCATCATAAATTATAGATCTTATTTAGATTTTCCAAAATTCTAGGTGTAAAGTAAACTCTTGTATTATACATACCTTAGATAGTAATTGTGTTCTGTGATACATACTCTTATATTAATTAACTAAACTCATTAGTTTTTTTTTTCCAATTTCAAATGTCATTGGCAATTTTACCATGCGACCACAAAAAATAAAAAGGAAAATAGATATTATCCATATTATGTTAAACACTTGTGCATCGATGAGACGATATTTATTTTATTTTCTTGTAAACAAACAAGAATAAACTTTTTGCAGTTTACTACCAAAAATTATTTTAAAGTATTTAACAATTAACCACAAACTTTATCTTACAGTAGTGATGCAACTCGAACTCTGTATTCACTCGATTCAATTGAGTATATCTGGGTAACTCACCGAGTGAAAATAAATTTACTCGAATCCGCTTGCACTCGAGTTCCCGAGTCAACTGGCGCACCGCACCGTCTAGATTCAGAGAGCGCTATATAGATGTCAGTTCACCACCTTTGTAGTATAAGGCGCCGCGGGTGACGTCACTGGTTACACCCAAATTCAAACTCGCATCTGGCATGTTGTAGTCAATATGAACTTAGTTTGATTTATAATATCGTGATTGTGCTATCATTGTTATTTTTGTTACTTCGTATAAGTAGTATAACATAAAAGGTGATTTAAATATACTTGTTTGTTTAAAGTATGAATGATAACAATGAAAAACAACAAAACAAAATCAGTGTGGCATTATTTTGAAAATGGAAGGGTTTGCAAGATACGCGAAAAGCAGTTTATAGATTTTGAAATACTACACATGTCTGTAGTAAATAAAAACATGGAAATACTAAATAAATAAATAATAAATATTGTATTTTATTTCATATTGCCACATATTACTTATTTAATAAAGGTACCTATTTAAAAATGCTTTAACTAAGGTAATCGCTATTCTCAACTCGAGTGATAAACTCAACGATGCAGGGACTGTAAATAGTTCATTCTGCAAACTCAAAACTCGAGTACAACTACAGTGACATCATAAACCGAGTGACTCCGAGTCACAAAATTCTACTCGAGTCGCATCTTTTATCTTACGGTCAATGCAGTGTCTGTCTACAATTTATTGATAAACTCGACCTACTAATTCGAACAAATTATTGATATATTATGTAATATCAATAAGCTGATTAAGTATAATACGTGATAGTTAAATTATTAATAACATTAACGCTACGTCATAAAAGAGTGATATTATTTATGAAAATTACACACGCGAACCAATAAAATATAACTACCTATTTAGTTAGTAATAATAATTATCTTGGATGGAGGAACAAATATAAAATCATTTGTAACTAACTGACACAGCTTCGTTCCGCTAATTCGAGTTGCGTAACTCGAGTACTATTCGAGTTACGTAACTCGAGTACTATTCGAGTTATGTGAATTTCAACTCAAGTTAACTGAGTCGAGTTTTTCCGAATTGGCACATCTACAACAATTTTTTTATATTACATAATCTGAACCAATGACATGAACACAAAATATCAAAACAACTCTTTTTCAGATTTTTGATTCCGTTTAGATTTTCATAAAATGTTTATGCAATTTTCAATAATAAATTGGTATTTTTTTTTGTATATAATACCATTGAGGGTCTGAAAATTTCTAGTGGGCCCAAAAACGATTGACTCCTTTGACTACAAATAAATTTTAAAACTAAAATTGTTTTAAAAAAAATCTTTCGCTGTTATTGCTACTAAAAATTTCTCAGTGTTAAAATATCTAAAAGGTGTCAAAGAATTCGGTTAATAAAACTCTCGGAGAAAGTATTCTTTTCGCTTTTGTGACAGAGCGAAGTTGTATTACAAATAAAAATATTATAAATTGTTGGAAGATATACTTTCAGAAATTTCCCTAAAATATTTTTTTGTGTCGGAATTTATTAGCCTTTTCTAAACTGAGGTTTACCTTTAACAATGGCATAACTTAGTATTTATCATCTCATATATGTGTAGTAGAGTCACGATGCAGCTATATTATGGTTGTAGCACGAATGGGTCACCTCGACTGGGGGAGGACCAAGTTCTCTGAGAATACCTGCCTAAAATAGCAGCTTATGCTCATGTGTTTCGTGGTCAGTTTCAATGGTCAGTGTAGAGAACTGGAGACTTTTTCTACTGGAAACGAGGCGTTCCACTTTTGTCCTCAGGAAGACATTCTACTCACTCGGGCACCTTATTTACCATGAGTGCCTTTTTATGACATTATATTTAATTAAAAAAATAGTAACGCTATTTGCACTAATACACCTGTTTATCAATACCGTGTTTATCTGGATAGGATCTATCAATGTGGTTATTTAGATTTAAAATAATCAAAACTATTTCTTTTGTTATTTTATATCAATTTCTCGTTTTTTTTTAAATAAAATCTTTTAGTTTTTTAGATAAAAGTAGCTTAGATCTAGATCTCTCCTGGCATTACTCTCTATCTGTTTGTAAAGTTTCATCATAATCGGTTCAGTCATTACGAACATTAGCCCGGACAGACAGACAGGCATTTTTTTAAATTGTCTAGTCCCTAATGTCATACATACAAAAAGTAAGCAAAGTAGCTTTTCAACTCTGGTATGTATTGGTGATCTTATCCGTGTGAGAAGGATTTAACCATCTACTGCTACTGATCTTTTTGTTATTACTTAATTACGCAAAAATGATTCCATCCGAATGCTTTAAATTTAATCAAGTTTACATAGTAATGCAATGCGAATTAAATAAACAGCATGCATTTTGTAATAATTACGTTAATTTAGCTACAATGAAATCGAGCCGCTTTAATATCAATATATCCAATTTTCATAAGCTGCTTTATAGCCGATCGAATTATTCCTGCCAATCCTCAGTATCGGAAACATTTCCCAAATTACAAATAAATGTGACCCACAATAAAAGTTTTTATGCTATTCTTGGAATGGAATGTTCAATAAGTATCTTGTATTATAACTATACAATTTCTTATATTTAATATAAAGGACAAAACTGATATAATAATATCTACAGGAAAGTTACAAGATTTCTGATTAACATAAAAAAAATCGAGAAATGGTTCTCCAGAATGTAGTAGGAAGTTTCTCGAGTCTGGTACATTGAGTGTAGAAAGAATGCCGTATGCGTATTTTATCGCATCTACCACGGGGAGTGCTCTGAGGAATTGTTCGGACTAATTCCAGCCGCTCAATTTCACCATCGCACATAGCAAAAAAACTCGCGATACTATCCATACCATCTGGATGATTGGCGGTCCACCACTGTGCGATTTAGAAGAAGTTTTCTTCCTCGCACAACTTCTTTGTGGAATCGATTACCACCAGCGATTTTTCCGGACGGATACGACCTTGGGACCTTCAAGAAAAGAGCCTACTTTATTGAAAGGCTGGCAACGCATCTGAAATTCCTGGTTGTTGCAGTTGTTCATGGGCGGCGGTAGTCACTTACCATCAGGTGAGCAGCATGCTCGTTTGCCCCCTCTCCTATAAAAAAAAACGGAATAAAAGCCCTGACTCTGAAATTATTTTTGTTCTTTTAAAATACCTTTACTTTTTTATTTAAAGTTCAATTTTTGGTCCACTTTGAGTGAACTAAGGAATTTCACAAGCTCAAAAGTTGACAATAGTGAATAAAAAGTTTCATCTAAATAGTTATATTAAACATTTCATCCATTATTTTGAATCTATTATTTTTCACGGTTTGGTGTGAAATTTATTCTCCCTATCTATATGGGACTGCTATTGAAATATATTTAATGAAAAATGAATTCTAAAAATCGGTTCACAATTGGCAGAGATATCGCGTAACATATACATATATACAAAAAAATATATACATTTGAAATGAGACCTTTTCTTTTTTTTTATCATTATAATATCATTTAATTTGAATTAATTAGCCAATAGATATGCCTATAAATAGGTTATCAACTGTTACTTAAAATATGAATAATACGATGCAAACGAAAATAATGTGGCGGTGCACAGAAATATACATACATGCTTATTACGAAAAAGCCGTGATAGTACTGAGTGCTAAGCGCTCGTCGGAAATTTCATAGTACACGAACAACCCGAGTTTAATTCCCGCTTGTACCATTGTTATCATCTAAAATTGCATTATTTTAGTTCTGATCTATCACGTGCTCAGCGGTGAAGGAAAACTTAGGTATCTTTGAGAAATAAAAATATATCGAATGGCGTTGCGACTTACTTGCTCCATAATCCTAAAAATGTCTCAGAAATGAACCGAATTCAGTTAGCTTTGTTCTACGGTAGGCTGTAAGTTCAGTTAATACGAGTCGCCACAAGTGACAAAGACAGAAATAACTTAGATCGCAGAGCACAGAGCTACACAATTTACAGCCATATTCAATTGCTGCCTCAGACCAATAAAGGTAGATAGACAGAAGCCTATGTACATTTAAAGATATTTTTAATGTAATCAAAAATATAGAATGAAAAAGGCAAACGAGTAACGCCCTTGTTAATATCGAGGTTTTTTATATTTTTTATAATGACCTCTCTTGAAACAAAGAGATGACTGAGTGCTCCGATGGTGTTTTGTCCAGTAAATGTCAAAAATTTAGGAGTTATAGGTATATTTGTATAGACTGAGGAAAATTGTCTTGCGAACAGGCATGCAATTTCAGGCCCGGTTATTGCGCTATCTTCGTCAAGAAACATCTGGGCAGGTATTTCAGAGTTTCTCTTTCGCTTATTCTTCAAAAGTCTCCAAAATATTTTTGGGTTTTCACGGATATTCTGTTCCAAATTAGCTCTTTATTCCCTGTAACATTTATGCAATGGTTTATGACAGCGATTATGAACTATTTCATACTCTAGCTTATCTCTGGAAATTTTATATTTATGGTATCTCCGTCTAAGTTTGTCTTGCTCAGATCTCAGCCTTATCAACATTGGAGTGAACCACGAAGGGTGACGAGACTTATATAGTTTGCGTTTTGGAACACATTCTTGAATAATTTTATACAATTTGTGGTAAAAAATGTGGACCTATTCGTCAACGGCAACAAATTTACAAAATGTTTCATTCCAGTCGATGAAGCTTAATTTGGAGTAATTTTTTTGGTAATTAGCTATAAAGTAGTTAAAATCAATGCGAGTTTTGGTTTATAAATAATTTAAGTTAGTATGGGGTAAACTGAATAATAAATTAAGGTGTTTCGGGTCTAATTTGCTAATTAGATCCAGGGGTTTGCTAACGCGAGCATTCTTAACTATAATTAACGCTAAATCCAATATTCTATTATCATTTAGTTACTTAAATTATTTCATTGAAATAGGCTATTAACACAAATAAAATCCATTAAAGCGCATCCTAAGCTTTTGTTTATATAGTTGTGAGGCTTCATAAAATACAATTTCTTTGACTGGACCAGGAGATGTGATCTAGGTTTACTATGCACCGTTACACTAAAAAACCGTCAGGTGATTTATATTCTTAGTAGAAGTATAATATTTCATTTTGTAAAACTAAGAAAAAATGCAGTTAAGCACATTTCCTAAGCTAAGAGGTAGTTAAGCGTTAGTAATTGCTTTATTCCTTAGCATAGTTTGGCTAGGATTTACCTTAATAATACGCTTAAAGGTGGTAAACAATAGTAGTAGAAGCGAAAACATGGCTAAAAACACATATCTGCTTTCAAGTGTAGAATGAATAAAATATATTAAAATCACATACTTCCCAAAAAAGCAGTCACGGCTTTTAGTGTATGATGAACCTTTGAATTATATTTGAAATAATATTTAAGCAGCGGCAAACTGAACGCTTTACACTTAAAAGCGTTTAAGTGTAATTTTATGCGTGCATGAAGAATTCGATCGGCAAGTATGATGAGAGCTCTTGTCAGAGTGCGTCGGAGGTATATCCCGTGGTTTGGATTTTAATTTTGAAAACTATTTTACTGTCCGAAAAAATGTGTCTTTTCACATGAGTAGGAACTTTAGACTCAAGTTTTCTCCAACGTTTTGCCGCTTGCAGATCAAACATATATTGCGAGGAAGAAATTTAATAGAATTTAAAGGAAATAAAATAGTTATATTTATTGTTACAATGACATTTCCCACTCATTTTAAAATTAAGTTCATATTTTTCTAAACTGGCACCTACATTGAGATTGCCACATACATACGACATAGTTTATTACTTGACCCTAATTAATATTAAAAATTGTAGTTACTTTTATATCTTAAAACCCTGATTTAGTTAGTACTTGAAAAGTAGTCAATAATGGTACATTTTATTCATAACAAAATAATATTAAAATAAGCTGCGGCCAAGGAGTTTTCAATTCAATTTGAGGTAGACATGCGCTGCTTCTACTGCTGCTTGGTCAAAATATCTGACAATAGTAAATCTTGTGCATAAGTGTGGATGAAGTTTCATAAAGTAATATTTTTCCTTATTTGATATTAAATAGTTTCCGAACGTAAAGAAGCTGACCTCCTCTCTCTTACATTACTTGAGTATTTATATATTTTTTATTTTACACATTGAATAATGGCTTGGTTAAACAAAGGCAAGAAGTTAGTGAGCATGGCGATAAAATAGGTTGCAGAAGACCGTAAATCATAATGATTTCTTATGTTTACGCAAACACTACACATTCAAATAAAACTAGTTTTTACGGATTTTATCGCGTATATTAACTTATTTTATATTCCCGACGTTTCGAGCACTTTACAGCACCCATGGCCATAAGAGGGACTGAGGTGTTCGACGTCCCAATGTCCACAAGAAAAGTTTGCAGTTTGTGGTCATACATTAGATGTCCCCCGCCTTTACATCAGATTTGATAGATCACAAATCCTTGCGAAAGAACATCGATTCCTGCCAAGGATGATATTTGAGGCTATTGAAATTTGTCTGCGCCGCAGGCAGTTATAAACTTTAATATGAATTTATTTATATTTTCTGTTTTCTACATTGTAATTTATATTTATAATATATAATTTTAAAATCCATGGATACCTAATTTTTTTGTAATAATTGTATAGTCTGTACTTCCGGTGCCATTCAAATATAAGTACTGTACGTTCGTAACAAACAAAAAAAATGTTAAATATCTTAACGGGCACGCAACCTAATTACCGTAATTATTTTATCAGAAATATGGCTACTTTTAATAGTTCTAAGGAGCTTTATTTTATATGTCTTAACAAAATTTAAAAACATCCTAATTTCAATAGAGAAGGAGGCTAGGTACTACCACCTTCTTGGGATCCTGTAATTAATAAAATTAAAACTATACCCAAGCATACCACTGCAAGACTTCAAGACAGTACGTTCATTCTGCGTAGATCGAACCAAAAGTAATAATTAAAATGCTGAACATACTCCTGGTTAACTCTGACATCGAAACCTCATTCACCTCAGTCCCCCGTGACCATGGGTGCTGGAAAGCGCGCGATAAGTCAGAAATTAAAATTAAGTAAATTAAAAGCGAGAAAATCCATAAAAGTAGTTTTGATCAATCTGACGACTCTGTAAAAAATAAGGACTACTTGGTGTCAGTGGAGATGCCACAAAATATTTCCGATTCCGAAGACGACAATCAGTCTATATCATACTTCTTGCCGCCTACCAATTTCCATGATAAAAATATCATTAACTAAAATAGAGTCATCAGATCGGATTTGGCAGAAGATAAAGAATTATAATAATTGAAAACGGTCTGGTAGAGCAGAAAAACACACCTCAAAATAAAAAACAGGTTCTTTAAGAATAAAAATCATTGTCTTGTTTTTCCTAATAGCAGTTAGTGCTTAGAATGAATAAAGTTTTGATATTCTTTAAACCAAATTACATTTTATTTTACACTTAGCAACTTTTCAAACTTACATAATAATAATGTACCTATGCTATTGCTAAGCAAAAAAGCGGTTCCGTGACATTGATGTATATTTAACTACCTTTTAGTTTAGTTTCTCTTGTATTTAATTTGATTATTTGCTGATAAACTATATTATATGGCAGTCAAATCTCTATAGCAATAAAGCGTAGTCTAAGAATAAAATTTAAACAATGCGTCAGAAATCAAAAGAAAGTTAAAGTAGGTTAGCCGCATTTTTGTGTATGATTATTGTCAGTTATACTAAAAGCAGTTAAATATTGTTACGAGCTTGAGGTTCGAGACAATTAAAACTGCTGAGTGAATTACCAAAATTGACACTTTAATTACAGAACACTAATTACAACTAAAACCACACTAATAACAAAATACAATTGTACTACAGATCACTTTAATTGCAGTTGTATCGTCGAAGTATTCGCTTGTATCGCTAATTCAATACTGACTCGGTCGCGGTCTATACCGGCCTATATAGGCCTCAGATAGTTTCCAGAACCTTCTACTGTAGTAACATCTAGAATGTTCAGTACATATCGGTCCCGAAATTTCTAGAAGGATCTTGACCTCCTAGTTCTGCTACTGATACTAGAGGGCGCTAGTGGTAACTAGTGTTGCCATGTATAAACCATTAATAGTGGCGCAACACTATACTTGACTGCCTTTTATTTTATGATAAACATTCAGATCTAATTATTCAATACATACGTTAACTAAATTTTAATTTTTTACAGAACAGTATGCCATAATTTCACTCAAAAATATGTATGGAAGATTCATAATTAAAACATTTTTCTCAGTTGTATCTATCAAGAAAACCAATTTCGCGCTTTTTATAAATTTTTCTCGAAACATACTTTTGTGACTTAGCTGCCTTCTTCCGTATCAGGGCAGCACATGTATGTTTAAGTGGGTCTTGCACTAGGTTGAGCATGGTTTCAACGTCACTACAATGTGCATAGTATTCTGTCTATTACTCTTTGTTTGTCTAAGATTGCTGTGTGCTATATACAACTGTGGTGACTAACGAGTAACTTAGAAACCTTAGTCGTAGATTGTAGTGAGTTCTAGTAGAGTTCTAGTGTAGGGTAGATCTACAATACATTACCGTTACCGTTACAGCCTATTAAAATTCACTGCTGAACATAGGCTTACCCCATAAATTGCCTCATATCGCGGGTTAGCAACCGCAGTAATTTTTTATTTTTAATCGTTATAAGAAAGATGCAGCTGCCCATCTCCTGATTTGTTTCCCTCTGTCGCCTCCTGCGACACCCACGGGATTATAATATTGGGTAGTGGATATTCTTACACCGCTACTACACGGTAATACACAATACATTCGGAATAATATTAATATTTCTATATACATAAGCTTAAGGTGGTTGGCTGATAACGCAAAACACCGCGAAGTAATTAATAAATATTAATTGAATATTTTAAAAGATAAGTCATCATCATCATCATTACAACCCTTTACAATTCCACTGCTGAACATAACCCCCCCCCCTCCCAAAAGATAAGTGGCACATGAGAATCCATTAACCCATATCGTCTCGTGGGTGTCATAAGATGCAACAGAAGGAAGGAAGATGGGCAGCACCAACTTCCTACTAACAACTTAAAATTATAAAAACTGCGGTTGCCAATCTGTCTGTCAAGCGTGGAAACTATAGCAAAATCCCCCCTATATGGCAATCTATGGAGTAGGCCTATGTTCAGCAGTGGACTTTTGACAGGCTGTAATGAATGAACGAAAGAATTCGACTAGCGTTTTTAAATCTCGGCAGGTTTATTTGGACCTAAGTTATAACGAAATGAAAATTTATAGCTCAGCAGATCGCTCAGCGTATAATCTTACATTAAAAATGAAGATGTTTAATTTTTTCTTAGATTTAAAAAAGTAAACAAAGTTAAGGAAAACTTTTTTGATCATTGATAAGGCTGAGACATAAATAGCTTTTGAAGGACAGACATATATACCTTTATATCATACATTCGTACAGAGTATAATTTAAAATTAAAAATTTTGTACAACCGACTTCAATGTAAATTATTAAGAATAACTCAAAAACCATTGATCAAACCTTAATCAAATTTATACGGGACACATGAGAAGCACCAGCTTTCAAATAAAAAAAGAATAATAGAAATCGTTTCACCCAGAAAAAAGTGATGAGGTAACACACCTCAAAAAAAACATACAGTCGAATTGAGTACCTTCCCCTTTTTGAAGTCGGTAGAAAAGTGATTTCTTCTACGATATTTGCGTAGAGATCTGAAATTATGAAAGAAAAAAGTAGAGTATAAATGTATTTTTCATATTATAGCAGTCAAATTTATAAAATTTATGACAGCATCGTGGCGTCAAGAAATTCTCAGTAGCAGCCCGGATTTACAAAGTTGGCGGTGTTTTAGAATCGTACCTCGGAAAGCACGTAAAGCCGTTGGTCCTGCGACTGATCTTTATCAGGTCGTATAGAATTGCCGTCCCAATGCATTATGAGAATGAGGCAATAGATAGAGCACTTGCGCGGATGTTTGTCCTTGTGCAATTTGTATATAAACTGCCTCTACGATACAGGAAAAAATCCTAGGTAGGGGTAAAGTTTATTCAAAAATAAAACGAAATTCAGCCTAGAGGACAATATTAAAGTAATATCGAGTACGGAAATATAGTCAAACCTCTTGATTAGCATTATAATTTACATACCGAGGCCCGCGGGTTCGAATCCCGCACGGGAAATGTATTTTTATGGCCTGTAAATAATTGTTACTAGTTTAAATGTTTGTCCTTGTACAATTTATGTTTGTTAGGTGCCTCCACAATACAGGAGAGAAACCTATAATGAGGGCAACGTTTAAAATATATTGAAAAAATGTTACGGTCCTTAGTATGGCGTAATATGCATGTTATATTTACAACTTGTTCTAATTACAATTCTGCTTGACCTCATAGAATAACTCAGTGTCGACAATATCCATTTGAAGCTAAAATGAGTCAATTTGGCATGTTCGAATATTACCCCAATTGGCTTATTACGAACATTTCCAGTTCAATGACTTCCATCTTAAAACATAGTCTCTCAAATTTAACCCTTTTAAGCGTAACATAGAAATAAGTTTATAATATGTGTTTCATATTCTGACTCTGTAGTTTTGTTTTAGAAGAATTTTTAAAACTGGAACACGTACTCGTAGTAAGATAATATTATATAATATTTGAAGTTATCATTACGTCGTTAGCTCAGTTCGAATCCTTACATCAGAACAAATGATTGTTTTTGTGTTTAGAAACTTTTTTATTTTGAGATATTACTATTATTAGTAACAGTCTTACAAACTCATACACACACACACACACACACACTTAACGTGGTATAGCCACGCTGCAGCTATATTATGGTAGTAGCACGAATGGGTCGGCTTGACCGGAGTAGGCAACGCTCTCACAGATTACCTGCGTAAAATAGCAGCTTAATGCTGCTGTGTTTCGTACTGTGAGCGTTTAGAACCGGAGACCCTTTTTACTGGAAACGACCATCTTAGTCCTCAGGGGTGACAACGCATCTGCATATTGCTTCTCAATTGAGGATAAATGTAGATTTCTCTGGGCCACAGCATCCACTTACCATCAGGTGGACAGTGTGCTCGTTTGTCACCCAATTCTATAAAAAAACACACGCACGGTCGCATTCTTGCACGCACGCATACAAACCTACAAATGCATACACATACATTATCTACGCTGCACGTTGAAGTATAAAATTATGAAATTAAAATCCAACAGTCACGAGAATAAACAGGTGATTTTTTCTTAATTTACCACCTTTTTTATTATACTCGTATTTTTGCATTGTCATCCGAATTTGAGCTTTGTTCAAAATTTCAAGTTTCCAGCTCATCGGGAAGTTAGGTTAAAATCAATTATTAAATTTCACCCGGAACGACAGACAAAAAAGAAAGTGAACTATTAATAAAAGCTTGTTAAAGTACAAGTCACCGCTGCTTCACAAGTTCACCGCTGAACGTAGAGTCCCCCAAGTAATGCCACTAAACACAGTCCTGAGCCCCTGCATTCATCGAATTCCTGCATGTCTTACCAGGTCGTCATGCCATCTAATGGAGGACTTCACGTACTGGTGCGAGGCTAATATTCCAGAACCTTTCTTCCAATTGGTTGTCAGTTCTTCGAGCTATGTGGCCGCAACCAAATAAATAAATTTTCAAAAGAGATGTACCTAAAATAATGATTTTAGATACATCTCTTTTGAAAATTATTGAATTTGTGCTACTACACAACTTTAATTCGATTAAGCATCATCCAAATTTGCTAATATCAGAGGCGAGTATATACTTCTTATAGAGTAATGTGAAGGAGACGTCCCAATAACGTCGTTAAGATATTATTCTGGGAATTATAGGGTCCACGACCACCATTACCTTACCGTAAGGAATGAAGGTAATTTTTTTATTTATTAATGCCTAAAAATTAAGTGCTAAAATATTATTGAGGTCGGAAGTAGATGACGGTAATATTCTGGGGATTATCGGGTCTAAGACCACATTATCTTACTATAAGATATTAACGCCATTTTTGTTCCTTGTCAGATTTAATATAATCTATAATATTATTTAATATAATTTTCAACCACCTTATATTTTATGCCACACTTGCATAAAATATAAGATGAAAGTTTAATTTCATAGGAAATAAATATTACAATCCTTATTTCTAGACATGAAAAGCCTAAACTTGAGAGTATTAAATCAAAAGAATATTTTCTTTCTAGTAAAATTGCTTTGTAATAAATAGCGCCATCTACATCTTTCTATAGTTTTAGTCATTTTATCTAAAACTCGTGCAAATATCGTGCGGCATAAGATATAAGATGGTTGAAAATTATATTAATTAATATTATAGATTATATTAAATCTGACAAGGAACAAAAATGCCGTTCATACCTTATAGTAAGGTAATGGTGGTCTTGGACCCGATAGTTCCCAGAATATATTCGTCATATACATCCGACCTCATTAATCTCTCAGCACCTAATTAGAACGTAATTTTAGGCACTTATAAAGAAAAAAAATGCCGTTCATAACTCATAGTAAGGTAATGGTGGTCTAAGACTTTAAAATTCCCAGGATAATAACATCATCTACATCCGACCTCAATAATCTCTCAGCACCTAACTAACACTTAATTTTTGGGCACCGATTTAGAATCAAAAATTTTTTTTTTTATAGTAGAGGGGGCAAACGAGCATGCGGTTCACCTGATGGTAAGTGACTACCGCCGCCCATGAACAACTGCAACACCAGGGGAACCAGAGGAATTGCAGATGCGTTGCCGGTCTTTTTAAAAGGAGTAGGCTCTTTTCTTGAAGGTCCCTAAGTCATAACGGTCCGGAAAATCGCTGGTGGTAAACTATTCCACAAGGAAGCGCGAGGAAGAAAACATCTTCTAAATCGCATGTGTAGGAACGCCAATCATCCAGATGGTGTGGATGGTATCGGGAGTTCCGCCGCGATGTGCGTTTGTGAAATTTGGCGGCTGGGATTAATCCGAACAATTCCTCAAAGCACTCCCCGTGGTAAATGCGAAAGAAAATGCAAAGATATGCAACATCTCTTCGCAGTACCAATGAATCGAGCCGATCGGAAAGGACTCGGTCGTCGACGATCTCGAGTCGCTCTGCGCTGGATGCGGTCAAGTGGAAGGAGCTGGCACTGGGAGCCCAGCTCCAGAGATGGGAACAGTATTCCATGTGAGGCCACCCTGCACCTTGTAAAGTTGCAGGCGTTGTGCCGGCATGAAATACTGTCTCGCTCTGCTGAGCACGCCAAGCTTTTAGAGGCCAATTGGTCTTCTTCCAAGTGACCACGAAACTGCATGTCACTCGATATGTCGACGCCGAGGATTCCGATACTGGCTGAGGCAACAAGGGGAGTGCCTTGAAACCGAGGAGACACGACAAAGGGTTCTTTTTAGCGGTAAACGCGCAAACTTTTGTCTTCTGAGGATTAAACTGACTAGTCGCCCCAATCCGAGACCTTGTTCAGCAAAGACTCGACTTCAGACACAAGTTTGTTCCGGTACTCGAGCTTTTTCCCGAGAAATATTGGCACGGCCGGTGTATAGAGCATCACCAGTGCTGTCATCCGCATAGCAATGAATGCTACCGGTTTGCAACATATCATTGATATGCAGAAGAAACAGCGTTGGTGATAGCACGCAGCCTTGTGGAACACCAGTGTTAATGGGCTTGTAGTCGGAGCATGCACCGTCTACAACGACCTTGATGCTCCAATCTGCAAGAAAGCTGGTGATCCAATTGCACAATTTCTCGAAGCCCATAGGAAGGAGCTTGAAAAAGCGCTTTGTGCCAAACCCGATCGAAAGCCTTCGCAATGTCCAAACTAACGGCCAATGCCTCCCCCTTGGACTCTACTGACTTCGCCCATCTATGAGTCAGGTAGACCAGAAGATCACCAGCTGACCGACCCCGACGGAAACCGTATTGGCGGTCACTAATCAGCTGGTGATCCTCAAGGTACCGCATGAGCTGGCAGTTTATAACGGACTCCATTATTTTGGAGAACAAGGGGGTGATGGCGATAGGCCTGTAGTTGGATGGGTCTGAGCGGTCGCCTTTTCAATCCCTAAGATCGATTGGACAAAAGCTGTCGTCCATGATTTCGGGACTACGCCTAGGGAGTAGGAGTACCGGAAAAGACGCGTTAGAACCGGTGCCAACTCCGGAGCACACGTCCTCAGCACAATTGGTGGGATTCCGTCAGGCCCACTCGACTTGTGGATGTCCAGGAGAGGAGTGCTTATGAACCGAGCGCTGTGAGAACCGCGCATCCGGCATGGAGCACTCACTGCGGGATGGTCGGCGGTGTGTTCCCCGTCATCAAGAGTCGAGTTGGACGCAAAAAGGGAGCCCAAAGGTCGGCTTTCTTTAGGCGTGGGCCAGTGAGTCGTTCTCCTGTGCAGAGATGGTAGTGATGGCTACAGAAATTCCCTTGACAGCCTTGGCGAGAGACCAGCATGCACGGGTTCCCGAAGGAAAGCGAACTAGTTTCTCGCCAACTCTGCCTATGCGCTCTGACTTTGCCTTGGCAATAACTCTTTTGAAGGACCTGGAGGCGAAGTTGTATTTCTTTTTAAGCATGCTGGTGTTTACATCTAGAGCCGCCGAAGCCTCAGCCCTGGCCTGATGGCACTCCTGCTTACTGCGTAATGCAGTCTTACATAAGCGACCAAACCAAGACTGAGATCTGCCTCCGATGGGTACCACAGATGATGGAATAAATAGTTCCATTCCCTGTAGCACCACATCAGTGACAGAGTCAGCAACAGCGCTGGGATCATCCGGCGAGAAACAAACCCACCCCCATTGGTAGGATGCAAAGAAAGACCGCATTTCATCCCAATCCGCCGACCTGTAATGCCAAACACGGCGGCAACCTGCAGAACGCAACCGCGAGGGGAGCGTGAGTGGCACCACACTCCGGATCAGACAATGGTCCGAAGAGCCGATAGGGGCTTCGACGGAAACCTGATATCCGTCCGGATGAGAGGTCAGCAGAAGGTCCAACAGGGAAGGTGTATGATCCTCCACATCTGGAATCCGCGTAGGCGAAGTAACCAGTTGTGTCAGACCATATGCCAAGGCAAAGTCATAAACAGATCTTCCCGCATGATCGGTTAAACGTGAACCGAGCCATTCGGCGTGGTGGGCGTTAAAATCGCCAAGGATCACGATGTCTGCGGATGGGACCTGTTGTAGCAAGGAATCTGTAGCCATTTGGACGTAGTCGATGAGTCGGTTTGTTTTGGCATTACCGCTATGGGACCTATAGAGGCACCCGTAGAGGCTTACAATCAGTTGTTACATCCCTTTATTGCTCTATAGCTATTAATAAATACTTTTTATATTGATGTGTTTTAAGTATTATTCATTATTTATTTGATTTTATTTACTCAATCTGTTTGTTTCTATAATAATGTTTGTAATTACTATTTGCTATATATTTTATTTATAAACTGTCTTAGTGTCTATACACGCGTCTCTTAAGACAAGCCATTTGCTCATTTTTACTTATTATTTTATTTCTATATTTCACTACCCCATATCTTCCCGTGAGTGTCGTAAGAGGTGACAGAGAGAAATTGAGGCGGAAGATGGGCAGCAGCATCTTTCTGATAATATCGAAATAACAATAAAAAAACAGCGGTTGCCAACCCGCTCGCCAAACGTGGCAATTAAGGCAATATACCCCCCATGATGAAAGTTACGAAGAGACGGCCCCCAGTCCCCGGCGGCCCCGCTATTATACGGCCGCCCAATCAGTGTAAAGCTACCTTATGGGACGAAAGCACAATGGCTCACCGAAATTCTTTAGAAGCACTAAATAGAACACTATTATATTTACGAGTTAATATACAAGCTTAATGTGAGGTGCGTTGTTAATATTGTCAGGTGATTTTCGTCAAACGCTACCTGTCATTCCGAAAAAAACACCAGCGGATGAAATTAATGCCTGCTTGAAGAAATCACCCATATGGCAACCTGTAGAAACAGTCAAGTTAACAACAAATATGAGAGGACAAATTTTAGAAGAGAAGAGAAAACTTAAATGTCGATTGATAAAATGACTGATTAAGATGAAAATGTCAATTTCCCTACTGAATTTTTAAATTCGTGAATGTACCAGGAATGCCATTACACTGTCTTAAATTGAAAGTTGGTTCGCCAATCATTTTACTACGAAATCTGAATTCGCGGAAACTATGTAATGGTACAAGCCTGCATCAAACAACTACAGAATAACCTCATCGAGGCCAATATACTAACGGGTATAGAAAAAGGACAAACGGTATTTATACCGTGAATACCTTTAATATCAACTGGATTACCTTTCAATTTTAAGCGGTTACAATTCCCAGTCAAGTTGGCTCATAGTATGACAATAAAGCACAGGGCCAAACATTCCAATATTGTGGCGTTAATTTGAGATCATGCTTTTCACATAGTCCATTGTACGTCGCATGCTCAAGAGTTGGGTCATCACCTGGTTCATTTACAGTCTATTTGGACACTTGCTTATATAAAACAACAAATGTAGTATATAAGCAAGTGTTATAAACAAAAATTGAAAAAATATAATCGTTTGTAAAACTGTAAATATGTGTATATGTATATATTCAATAAAACATATTTTTTTATTCAAACAAACTACTTTCGAATTTGATTCATAATTATTTTAATATTAAGTTAATTAATCGGTCGATTTCGTATACACTATACAGGGTATTTTTGAAACGCTCCCGAAAACGAAGACAGACGACAGTACTAACTATATCTTAGATGATGGGTGAAATATAAAATCGATCCTGATGAAAAAAATCATCTTTTCACAACGTTTTATTAGCTTTATTCACGCTCCATCGTGTTAGTATAAATCATCGTTAAATAAAACGTTAATTTCATTAAAATAAAACATGAAAATACTTCTAAACATTAAAGCAGCAATGGAATTTAAAATAAATAAACTATAAAATCAGCTGACTAGGTCAATATCCGCGTCGAAGCCAAACTCAACGTCACGTAAAAAGAACGCTGAGCGATAGTGAGGGGTGTGTCTGCGCATGGCATACAAGTCGCGTTCTAAAGTACCATATGGTACTAGGCTGTTGTTTTATAATATAATAGTAATTAATGGTTTTATTGTAGAATCATAATAGGTACTTTACTAGCTACTTAGAACTTTGGAAGAGGTTGAAATTCAAAATGGATAATGTTTGCTTGAGCATTATTTTTTATTTCTATCGTATAATAAAGTAGTTTGTAACAAGAAAACTTAAGCTAAGGGTGACACGCTGTCCATTATACCATTGGAACATGGAACATGGAAGCCAAATGTCGATGGTGTATTGGTGTTACTGGATGCTACTTCATCATCACTCATCAGAATCATCATCATCATGGTCAGTTCGTTCAATAGAGAAACGGTTTTAAGAGGTGGCTCGTTAATATTAGCTAGTAAATTATTATCATGTAAGGAACGTGAATATTGTGAGCCTCTGTTGAGCGAACTGTAGAAATGTATGTTGAGTTTGAGCACCTCATTGTTGTGTGCGTCTACAGACCCCATGTTCTATATATACAATACTTTTAAAAAAATTATGGAGAAGTTTTTGTTAAGCTAATAAACAGAATAAATCTGTTGTAATATGTGGAGACTTTAATATCAATCTCCTAGAAGCTTCCTCCACCAATATTAAATTTAGATCATTGTTTAAATCTTATGGTCTTTTTAATTTATTTTTAGAACGCGTATTATTACTGATGTAGTGCAACATGTATGAATAACATTTTACAAATGTTAACCGTTGCATAAATGTATAATTCAAAATTGAGTTCTGATCACTGTGGACAGTTAGTTTCGTTACCTTATGTTCACAAAAAGCAAGTAGATGAGAAAATTGTGTTTGTTCCTGTAAATGCTAGTCGCTTGGAGAAGTTGATAACATAGTGAAGAAACTTCCATCACTTTCATACCAAAATGATCCTAATTTTTATATGGAACAGTGTTTAAACTTATTTGCAATGAATTTGATAATATTTTTACTTCTAAAACGTTCTCCTTGAACAGTCGGAGGCTTTCAATGAATGGGCGACAGTAGGAGTCCATAAGAGCGAACAAAGGTTATATGAACTTTACACATGAAAGGTCATATAACCTAGCAGTCAATTTAGGGAATATGTTAAAAATATTCAAAAATATTTAAAGGAGTGCTCAAGCCAAGTCTTTGCATTTGAGCAACAAAATTAAGACGGCTTCTAATAAAATTAAAATGACGTGGAGTATAATTAATAGTGAAACTGGTAAGGTCAACTCTCGCAATTCAAACTACCGGTGGAGTTTTAACAACAAATTAACGGAATCAGATCAGGATGTTGCAATGGTTTTTGAGAAGTATTTTACGGATATTCCGATCTTAACCACTATGTCACTGAATTCTTCTCCTGCCGTCGCCGAATCATTGCTTAAACAAAATGTAAATAAGTGTACAAAGACATTTACATTTTATAAAATATCATCAAAAGATATTGTAAAATATTATAAAACTATTGATGTTAAGAAAACTGCGGATCTGTGGGGCATTTCCGTTAAAGTTATTGCGTCTATAATCGATATAATCGCGCCTCAACTAGCTATTATTTTTAATACTAGTATCGAATATGGTGTGTTTCCTGATTTGATGAAGCATAGTAAAGTAATACCTTTATTTAAATCTGGTAGTATTAGACCCCGCCAATTTTAGATCCATTTCTGTACTGCCAACACTAAGTAAAAATGAAAAAATTATTCTTGATCAAATGTTAATTTTTTAATGTTAATAATACTTCATAAAAATCAATTCGTTTCACAAAGGGTCGCTCGACAACTGATGCTGGTGACTGATTAAATATATTTTCAATGCATGGGAATTCACAGGATGCTTTGGGTATATTCTGTGACCTATCCAAAGCCTTCGATTGTGTTCACCATGAAACATTAATCAGGAAACAACACTACGGTGTAAGAAGTAATGCTCTTAAATTAATTGTTTCATATTTAAGTAACAGAACTCAAAAAGTTGTCATTAATAGTATGAGCTCTTCCGGGTCGATAGTACAAATGGGCGTGCCTCAAGGCTCAATTCTCGGCCCCTTTCTGTTTCTTGTATATATTAATGACTTACCTTACATAGTAGGGATAACCATAATATAGTATTATTTGCTGATGACACTTCATTAATTTTCAAATTAAAACGACAATTATTAAAATATGACGAAGTAAATAATGCTATATCTAAATTAGTAAATTGGTTTAATGTTAATAACTTGCATTTAAATAGCACTAAAACGAAATGTATGAAGTTCGTGACTCAAATGTCAGAACAATTAAATACTAATGTAATTTTAAATGGGAGGAACTGAGTCTTGTCGATACCATTTTTCTTGGAATAACACTAGACATGAAGCTTCAATGGACCCCCATATCAAAGTTAGCAAGCAGACTTAGTTCTGCAGCATATGCTGTAAAAAAGATTAGAAATCTTACCAGTGTGGAAACAGCTAGACTTGTTTACTTTAGCTATTTCCATAGCATAATGTCCTATGGTATTTTGCTATGGGGACACGCAACTGACACTGAAATTATATTTGTTTTACAGAAGCGGGCCATAAGAGCAATCTATGATTTAAAACCTAAAGAGTCGCTCAGACAAAATTTAAGGAAATTAATATATTAACTTTGGCCTCTCAATACATTTATGAAAATGTAATGTACGTACACAAAAAATAAAAGTAGTTATACAAAAAATAAGTGATATTCATTCTGTAAATACTAGGAACAAACACAAGCTAGTAGTACAAGTTACTCGACTCCACCGAGTCAGTAATTCATTCTTAGGGCGATGTATACGCTTTTACAACAAAATCCCAGAAAATATACAAAATTCGACCTGCTCAAAATTCAAAAACTTTATTAAACATAGTTTGTATAAAGGGTTATTATAATGTTAAGGAATTTATGGATGATAATAACCCCTAGGGAAGGTGGTGTTTGCTAGGCTGTTTCTAATTTGTTTGTGTGGTTAATTGTGTAATATACATGATTGTAAGCTGTTATTTAAAAAGTCCCGCTGGGTTTCTTGCTGGTTCTTCCCAGGACAGAGTTTTTTTTCGAACCAGTGGTAATTAGACAAAAGAGTGACTTTCAATAAGTATTATTAATATTATATTGAATAAAAGTTTCTGTTTCTGTTTCTACTGTTTCAATGCGAATGATAAATGTTTCCGTCATCAGGTTGACCACATGGTAATTTTCGGTATTCTTCCTCAATACATTTAACTTTACTGCACAATTTTCCCATTCACCTTCTATTTACCTTTTCGTTCACTAGTTCAGTCATAAAACAATAGATATAAATAATTTTTCTTTCCTTCCTTTTTAAAACCATCGTCGCGCGTCGTGCAAAAGCTGTGTGTGCGACTGTACAGGAAACATCGCTTTTTCAAAGCGCGGGAAGAATGAGGAACCAATAGCGTGCGCGCACAGTAATACTGGCTGAGCATTCCCCGTCGCGCCCCTTCGCTGCGCGCTGCCGCCCGGCCGACACAATGTGTCACCTCGCGTCAGCATTGCCAACATATGGGGAATTCCCCAAATTTATCTACTAAGATTTGTTTGCAAGCGACATAAGAATTAGAGGCGGCAAATACAATAAAACTTGCAAGTAATTTTTAATAGTTTTGACGTATCTCTTTTCAAATCAAAGTATTGGATGGATTAAAAACGGAAAGTCAATAAAAGTAAAGTAAAATAATTATTTTTTAGATTAATTAACTGTCGATCATAATTGCAATTGATTTTAACTATTAAATTATTCAATACTATTTTATTTCTATTTTCTTGTACAAAATCAAAGATAACCAAACCAAGTAAGTACGTTTATTAATCAATATCATTTTTGTAGTAACGAACTGCTTGTTTCGTCAGGGTACAATTGATTGTCTAATTTTATTAAAAATTACAACTATAATTCTAAATTCCATATGAAAGAGAGTAGGGACTTATGGAAACTAAACTTATAAAATAAAAGTTGGCAATGTCATAACATTTGACGGTCTGTGGGTTCAAAGTGTAGGCTTCAGTTTTGGCGGGATTAATTATTGATTTTAGTTTTTGAGACAGTTCCGTGTTGATTTTGGACACGCAAGCGACAGTTCAATTGTTTTTTTATTAAATTTATTGTTATTACTTGGTATTACCTACTTGTTATTACGTGTTATTCTTGTTGTTACGTTTTGTGTTTTTTTGTTTTAATAATGCCTAACGCGTACGTTTATAGTGCTCGTGAATACGGCAACATGTTAATGTGCCTGGAGAAGCTCGCGGAATGCTTCGTGCATTACGAATTTACCGAGAGAAATTCCCGACCGCTCGACACCCAGCTGACTCTCGTCTGATAACAGCAGCATTTCAGCGAGTGTTGGAAAATCGGCCCATTGCTCCAGCAAGCGGCAGGAGGTGGAAGTCAAATGACTGTTCACCCGAGGAGCGCATTTTAGATGTCGTTCGCCGGTATCCGAACCTAGGTACACGAAGTATCGCTAAATTGTTAAGACGTCGGGATGGAACAAATGTGTCATACTGTTCAGTTCACAAAGTGTTAAAGCGTAACCGAATGCGGCCGCAAAGTGCACAAAGTGCAAGTTCCCGGCGATCACGACCGCCGACGAGTTTTCTGCCGTTGGTTATTAGACCAACAACAACGTGTGCCTGGTTCCATTGAGCACGTTATCTGGACGGACGAGTCGACATTTACCAGAAACGGCATGTGGAACCGAAGAAATACACACGTGTATTCAGAGGTTAACCCGTACGCTGTTCGACAAACCGGGCACCAAACCCGATGGTCGGTTAACGTATGGGCAGGTTTATTTAGGATCGCATACTGGGACCAGTGTTTCTGCCACAGCGACTTAACGGACAGGGATACCTAAACTTTATAAATGAACAGTTGGTTGACATTTTAGACGACCTATCGTTGGATGAATATCGCCGTATGGTTCCAGCATGATGGTGCACCTCCACATGTCGTGAGGTTCGTCCGTGAGCGCCTTACCGAATTATTTGATGATCGCTGGATTGGCAGACTAGGACCACACGCTTGGCCACCTCGCTCACCAGATCTGACCCGTTAGACTTCTTTCTGTGGGGGTATGTGAAAGAAAGGGTTTTAATCGTGAGTGTGATAGTGCTGACGAAATGCGCCAAAGGATCGTGGATGTTTTCGACAAACTACGTGCGGACTGTGTCGAAGACCACGATAATGCCCCGCCTGCATGAGGAGACGCAACACCGAGCCCACATCTGCCTCGAAATGAATGGAGCACAATTTGAGCCGCATCTCATTAAGACCACGGAGGATTTAGAGCGATAAGCTGTTTCATACTATTTTTTTAAAATAACTTGCTGAACTGATCTGAATAGGTATAACTGAATACATCAGAATAATAAACATACCTACACGATGAATAAAACGCATAACTCTAACCTTGTTAACTTTTCATTTAAGTATTTTTTTCATTAGCGGGGAATCGAACCAGTTATTTGGTTTATTTAACCTGTGAATTTGAATTAAGTAGCTACGTGGAGACAAGCACAGTGGCAAAATAGTAGGTTAAGTGATAAGTTAGGTATTTAGACAAGGTGTTGTAAATTATTATGTATTGTGGTACCATCGCTGTTACGGGCCGCGCGAATTCGGCGTTCGCGCGTACATTGACCCCTAGTCAGCTGATTGTAATTCAGTAATTCCACTGCTGCTTTTATGTTTATATTTTCATGTTTTATTTTAATGAAATTAACGTTTTATTTAACACGATGATTTATACTAACACGATGGAGCGTGAATAAAGCTAATAAAACGTTGTGAAAAGATGATTTTTTTTTCATCAGGATCGATTTTATATTTCACCCATCATCTAAGATATAGTTAGTACTGTCGTCTGTCTTCGTTTTCGGGAGCGTTTCAAAAATACCCTGTATACAACGTTAATTTAATGGTACAAAGATTTGTGTACATACAATATACACAAATCTTTTTTTTATATTGTATACATACATATACATATACATAGGCATTGCAGGGCCATGAACACCATCAAAGTGGCTGTTATGTAGTTTCTTTAAAACGTATTCGATTTTCTGAATAAAAAACTATGTGTGTTCAAGGGGCTCATTAAAGTTTTATTGTTTTTGTATCATGATAATAACTATATTATGATGTGGTGAATGTCGTGTTATATTAGTCCCCTTAGACTTCTTGACAGTAATTCGCGCTTATGAACCACTAGACCAACGAGACAGTCATGAGGTTCTGGGTTCAAATCCCGGGTCGGGCCCAAAAAGTCATTTATTGACTTTTCTGTCAAGAAATTCTCAGTAGCAGTCTGGAGTCAGGAAGTTGGCGGTGTTTCACCCTCGTGCCTCAAAAAGCACTTAAAGCTGTTAATGCTGCACCTGCTCTCTCTCCGGTCGTGTCGGATTACCGTCCTATCGGACTATGAGAGTGAAGTAATAGAGCATCCACCTGTGATTGCACATACACTTGGGCACTATAATCCTGCCCCGCGCAGATGGTAGTCACCACTGAGGCTTATACATATATATATATAATACATATTATTATATGTTATACCTGACGTAGAAGTTATGTTTTTAAAAAGAAAAAAAGTAGTACTTAATAGAAACGAAACATAATGACAAAAATCAATGAAAATTTCGTTCATAATGTTTCATCTTCTTTATCCAGAAATAGTAGCTGCTCGAGTAGTATGCTGCCCTTACAAATCCTTAACAAATTCTCCATTTATACGTGGTAGAGTCATCCTGCAGGTATGTTATAGTTTTAGCACAAATGGGTCGGCTCGACCGGGGAACAACCACGCCCTCACAGAATACCAGCGTAGTTGACTGCTGATTGGTTGCGTTGGCGGTTAGCGCCACTTCTTTTCACTAGCCGCATGTAGATAACGACGTGAGGTGTCTATGGTTTGCTGTCCGAACTAAAATACTGTACGCGCGAGGTTTTATTTTATAAAATTGTCCTGTGCTTGTGCCTGCCATGTCACTAATCAGCTGGTGATTGTCAAGGTACCTCATGAGCTGGTAGATTATAATTGTTTCCATTATTTTGGAGAAAAAGGAAGTGATAGCGATAGGCCTGTAGTTGGATGGATCTGAGCGGTCACCTTTTTTAGGGATTTGGTTGCACCAAAACTGTCTTCCATGAGTTCGGGACTACGCCTAGGGTGTATCAGAGTGCCAACTACAGAGCACTCGTCTTCAGCAAAATAGGTGGGACTCCATCAGGCCCACTCGACTTGTTGACGTCCAGGGAGAGGAGTACTTTGCGCATCAATCGCTGTGTAAACAGAACATCCATCATAGAGCACTCACACCGCGGGATGGTCGGCGGTGTGTTCCCCTGTCATCGAGAGTCGAGTTAAATGCAAAAAGAATGCCTAGCAGATCTGCTTTATCCTTTGCGGCATGGGCCAGTGAGTCGTCCTCCCTGTGCAGAAATGGCAAAGATGGCTGACAGAAGTTACCTTGGACAGCCTTGGCGAGAGACCAGAATGCACGGGCCACCTGAAGGAAGTCGAACTAGTTTCTCGCCAACTCTGCCAATGTGCTCTGACTTTGCTTTGGCAATGACACTTTGGCCTCAAAGGACTTGGAGCCGGAATTGTACTTTTTTTTAAGAGCGCTGGTGTTTGCATCCCGAGACGTTGTTGCGTCAGCCCAGGTCCGGTAGCACTCATGCTTATGGCTTGATGCAAGTTTACAGAAGTGGCCAAACCATGTCTGATTTCTGCCTCCGATAGACACCACACATAATGGAATAAAAAGTTCCACATCAGCAACTACGTTGGGATCATCCGGCAAGAAACAAACCTGTCCCCAAGGGTAGGATGCAAAAGAAGACCGCATCCTGTCCCAATCGGCCGACCTATAGTGTCAAACACGGCGGCATCCTGCAGATTGCAACCGCTATGGGAGCGTGAGTGGCACCGTACTCCGGATCAGACAATAGTCCGAAGAGCCAAGATAGACTCCTGATATCCGTCCGGATAAGAGATCAGCAGAAGGTCCAACAGGGAAGGTGCTTAATCCTCCACATCTGGGATCCGCGTAGGCAAAGTAACCAGTTGTGTCAGACCATATGCCAAGGCAAAGTCATAAACAGATCTACCCGCATGATTGGTTAAACGGGAACCAAGCTATTCAGCGTGGTGGGCGTTAAAATCACCGAGGATCACGATCTCGTTGGATGGGACCTGTTGTAGCGTTGAGT
Organism: Parnassius orleans; assembly: GCA_029286625.1. Lineage (NCBI taxonomy): Eukaryota > Metazoa > Arthropoda > Insecta > Lepidoptera > Papilionidae > Parnassius > Parnassius orleans. The sequence goes on along the minus strand of JAGSMP010000231.1, from coordinate 230,401 downwards.
CTGCAACCATTTAGATATGGTCGGTGAGTGAGTCTGTGTCAGCATTGCCGCTATGGGACCTATAGAGGCACCTGTAGGCGCTTGGTTCCTGCGATACACGCCTAGAGCTTAATGCAGAAACCAGTGTATTGTTTAATTATGTAATGACTTTTTGGTTAAATAAATATATTTTCTATTTCTATTCTATATTTGCTAATTTGTACCCCGGGTAGGAAAGATATGAACATCTACCTGCATTTACCAAGCGAAACGCAGAAGTAAACTTCTACTTCACGTTGGTATTCTGTGAGGTCGTGGTTCCACCCCGGTTCGAGCCGGCCCATCCGTGCAACAGCAAAAGCTGCCGCGTAGCTCTACCACTGTTAAGTATCCACTTACCATCGGGTGGACTGTGTGCTAGTTTGTCACTCTTATTCTATTTAAAAAAAAAATCTAAAGTAAATACATGAAAGAAATTAAAATATTTTCCTTACATGCAGAAAAATTAATGATAATTTCGTTCATAATGTATTTCATCTTCTTCATACTGAAATAGTTGTTGCTCGAATTGTTTGCTACCCGAACTACTACTACTATACTATACTATACTTGACAAGTTCTCCATTGAATGTGGAAGCACCTCCGTCTAAAGTCAAAGGTTATTGAAAGCTCATATTCTCACATTGTATTGAAATATCTTGACAGCGGATTGGAGATAGTATTATTAGACACGTAGCACATTTAACTTGTAGTCTATCTGGAAATTTCACAAACTGAAGTAATATATTAAAATGGTTATATCACCAAACTTTTGTGTCAAATTTAGTATTTTCGAGGCGACTAGTAAAAATAAAGCGGATGATGAAAAATAAAAAATAAAAACATATTATGTTTCAAATTGATATTTTTTAATGACTATACATCTGCAGCCTTCTTCGTTTGAAGTTGGTAGCAGGTGTCAATGCACTATCCACTTACAATCAAGTAGACTTCGTTTGTAATTTCAATTTTATAAAAAAAGGTCTTATGTTCAACCAGTTGGCCGTAACGACTTAGATGATGATATAGATAATATACAGTTTATTCAATATAGATTACAAGAATATTTCTCAATTATACAATAAATATTATTATTAGAAAACTATAATAAACTAGCTAAAACTAAAAAAAATAATTATCTTACAGTGCTACTCTCCGTGGTATCGTGACACGAACGTTGGCTGCGTTTTCTCGCTGAATGGCTATATTTAGCCCTTGAGCGAGAAAAGAACCAGCCCTTTTATCACCAGCAGCAACAATCAGTCGCGATTGCAGTTAGTTTAGGAACTTCTTCCGATAGTCTCTACAGCAAATGGCACAAATATGTAGTCATCTCTGAGAATAAATGTGTGCCACTTACTTTCAATATTATAAAATTTCAATTTTATAAAAAAGGTCTATGTTCAGCAGTGGTCTTTGATGACGTTGGTGAAGATATAGTAAATATACAATTTATTTAGTATTAACATCTATGTTGACCAACTCATGCTATAAAAATAGTCTGAAGCAAATTCAAAATATTAATAATAATAAATAAAAAATAGTTTTTGTTTGTTCGTATTTTACGGGCTGCCATACCGTTTATCAGATTTCGGTAAACCTTAGTCAACTTATTTCTTGTACTTGTGCGAATTTTAGAGGCAGAGTGCAATTAACTTACAGTAGGTGGCGCGCATATCGCACCATAAATTTTATTTTAAATTTATGTAATATATTATAACCTTCAAATAAATTATACCATTCAACTTCAATGAATGTATTATTCCTAATTAAACAATACAACTCTTCAAAAAGAGTCAATCGTTTTTGGGCCCACTAGAAATTTTAGCGACCCTTAATGGTATTATATACAAAAAAAAAAGATACCAATTTATTATTGTAAATAGCATAAAGATTTTATGAAAATCTAAACGGAATTAAGAAATCTGAAAAAAAGAGTTGTTTTGATATTTGTGTTCTTGTCATTGGTTCAGATAATGTAATATTAAAAAAAAATTCTCAAGAAAACTCGGAAGAAACTCGACTCGAGTTAAGTTGAGTTGAAATTCACGTAACTCGAATAGTACTCGAGTTACGCAACTCGAATTGGCGGAACGAAGTTGTGTCAGTTTGTTACAAATTATTTTTATATTTGTTCCTCCATCCAAGAGAATTATTATTACTTAACTTAATAGGTAGTTATATTTTATTGTTTTGCGTATAGACAATTTTCATAAAATAATATCACTAACTTTATGACGTAGCGTATAGTTAATGTTATTAATAATTTAACTATCACGTATTATACTTAATCATCTTGTTGATATTACATAATATATCAATAAATTGTTCGAATTAGTAAGTCGAGTTCATCACAAAATTGTAGACAGACACTGAATTGACCGTAAGATAAAGATGCGACTCGAGTAGAATTTTGTGACTCGAGTCACTCGGATTTTATCATGTCACTGTAGTTGTACTCGAGTTTTGAGTTATGCGAATTAACTATTTACAGTCCCTGCATCGATTGAAGTTTATCACTCGAATTGATAGTAGCGATTACCTTAGTTAAAGCATTTTTAAATAATAATAATAATAATAATAATACTGTTTGATTACTAGTTTAAGTTTTCTTTATTATAGTTTTTAATACAATATAAAGTGGAATTTCTATATAAATATACTTTTAAATAGGCAATTTTTATTAAATAAGTAATATGTGACAATATGAAATAAAATACAAACATTTATTACCTATTTATTTATTTGTAGTATTTCCATGTTTTTATTTACTACAGACATGTGTAGCATTTCAAAATTTATAAACGCTAACTTTTCATATCTAACAAATCGCTACCATTTTTCAAAATAAGCCACTGACGATTTTTGTTTTGTTGTTTCATTGTTATCATTCATACTTTAAACAAACAAGTATATTTAAATCACCTTTTATTTATGCACTACTTATACGAGTAAAAAAAAAACAATTATAGCACAATCACGATATTATAAATCAAACTAAATTCATATTTGACTACAACATGCCAGATGCAAGTTTCACGCCCGCGGCGCCTTATACTATGTGAATTAGTTGATTAGATGATAGAATTAATGAATTAGTGAAGTGACATCTATCTAGCGCTCTCCGAATCCACACGGTGCGTCGAGTTGACTCGGTAACTCGAGTGCAAGTGAACTCGAGTAAAATTTATTTTCACTCGAGTACCGAGTTACACAGATTCACTCAATTGAATCGAGTGGAAACAGAGTTCGAGTTGCATCACTACTTTAAGAATAAAGTATGTGCTTAATAGACTTTAAAATAATTTTTAGTAGCAAACTAGCAAAATTAATTAATATTAAAAAGTTTATACGTGTTTGTTTACAAGACAATAAAATAAATATGGTCTCATCGATGCACAAATGTTTAACATATAATGGATAATATCTATTTTTCCTTTTTATTTATTTTTTTGGTCGCATGGTAAAATTGCCAATGACATTCGAAATTGAAAAATGAAAACTAATGAGTTTAGTTAATTAATATAAGAGTATGTATCACAGAACACAATTACTCTCTAAGGTATGTATGTAATACAAGAGTTTACTTTTACACCTAGAATTTTGGAAAATCTAAATAAGATCTATAATTTATAATGAATTACCTAAAAAAAACGACAAACAGAGGTGTTAGAACCTTATTAGTATGTTAAATGTGACAAAGTATTAAAGTTTTATGTTATTAGTAAAATCTAAATTAAATAAAAGATAGAATAAATACATAAATGAAGTTTTTCTGTATGTTATAAGAAAATTAGAATCTATGGGTCGAGGGATTTAAAGATTTCTCTATTTGATGTAGTTTCATCGGCTTTGAAGAGATTCATTTAACTGCATTTGGTATAAATACCTTATGTATTCAGCAAGTTGCTCCATAAACTTGACAATACCAAATGGCATCAAACATGGATCCTGAATTTATGCCATCCATAGTAGATGACAGTATAGATAGTACATATATTTACGTGTAAATAAGTACTTATTACTTGTACTAGAAGCAAATATACATTTTGCATAAGTATTATAACTTAGTTAAACCATTTTTGTAATGGTTATATCCTTGTTGATCAGATGCTTCTATTATCCTAGACTGATGTGTGTTAACTCTGCAGAATGGAATATTATTTTGTCATCTACTATCAGATAATTAATATAAAAATAATATCCTTTTCCACTACATGAAACTAGTGAAAATAAGAAATCAGACAACTTTTACATAGTCAAATATTGTTGATGTAAATCCATAACTACTATTTGTGTATTTGATCATATGGAGCTGATTAATGGTGTATATTTTACAATAATTTCTTATTTATTTAACATACAGGCAGAGACAACAAAATACTGACAGAAATATGGTGGTATATATAGTCTTATACAATATTCATTAATTTTTTTCAGGTGGATCGCTTAGAATAAATGTGTATGTCTTGTAGGCTGAAATCTTGCAGAGCTGCTCGTAGGCAGAGACAAAAGTATATGGATATTGAATACAACAGTCTTATATCATATCTCACAACATTGATAATATCCTTCTGATTCATGTTATTATCAAGTTGATTGAAAATATCTTGAAATGATAATGACTGACAATAATAAATACAATTAAATTATAAATTTGTTTTGTTATCCTTACACAACCAGTTTAAAACATCTTACTTCATATTTATCAGTGTGTAATAACATAGATAAACATGATATTACCTAGTCATCTTGACTTTAATGGTGTTTGGGGTATGATAACTAATCAGTTAATATATTTTAAAACAAAGTTTACACCACCTTTAATCAATCAAAACATATTAAAACAAAGTGTTGACACTGCACCTGTCTGTCTGGTTCTGTTCCACTATCAGATTACACTATACACTGCTTTGGAAATAATTACAACAATATATGCAGTGGCATTTTACTTTGTGTTTTATCCTTATACAACCAGTTCAAAACAGCTTTCTTATATATAGCATTTAAAGGTAATATTATAAATAGACATATTATCCGTTATTCATCTTGGCTTTAATCATATTTATTTAATTACTGTAATGGTGATGTATGTTCACTTATCAATTAATACCTGTAAAAAATAGTCTCCACACCACGTTTGTTTGTCTGTGCACTGTTTTGCCGGAACTGCTAAAAGGATTTTCCATCTATCTTAAAATATCTATAATTGCTGAATGTACCTACAACTTTGTTTAATACTATTAATTATTAAGCTATTCTATTCTATATACACTATTCTAACTCATAATATCGGTTAAAAGTACTAGAAAATCGCTTTTAGTTTGTTTTAAGGTTATTGCGATATTCATATTTTATTTTTTAATTTCTCAGAATTCCCGTTAAATGCGATAAAACTAATATTAATTTTGTAATCTATAGATGATAAGGAATAAATCAACATACATTTTATTGAGGTTTACTAAAATTCGTGGTGGGCCCATTCTCCATACAAAAAGAAACTGTCTCATTTAAAACGATATTTCCACAATTATTTCTTCTTGAAGTCAAATTCATACAACAATTGTAAAATTTAATTAAATATTTATGAAATGAAATAACTAAAAATTAAATTAATTAATTAAGCTTAAAGGATTTCTGATAGAATTGGTTAACACTTTCCAGAGTCAAATTAACTAATTTTTAAGTTTGGCTGTAACAATTGCTACATATTGAAACTCTGTTGAGTTTTATACTATGTATTTTCTTTTCTCATTAAGAAATTAGGATATCCCCAGTAGAACGACGAGTAGACCAAATAGCCCAACGGATCAGTAAGCTGAAGTGGGAATGGGCCACCCATATAGCTCGAAGAACCGACAACCGATGGGGAAGAAAGGTTCTCGAGTGACAGCCTCGTACCGGTAGGCGGAGTGTAGGCCGGCCACCCACTCTAGATGGAGTGACGACCTGGTAAGATATGCAGTAATTCGATGGATGCAGGTGGCTTAGGACCATGCTTTGTGGCATTCCTTGGGGGATGCCTATTATTCAGCAGTGTACATGTAAAGGGCTGTGATGATGATGACGATTAATAAGTAATGGAATCAATATATTGTTTTACTTTGATATCACTCGTTATTCATTCAATACAGTTTACAAGATTTTTTTTACAACGTTACAGTGGAGTAAAGCCAACGCTGTCCATCTGTTCTAGAAAATTCCTTTGTTTTAAAATCTACAAAATCCAGCCGGAACCTTTTGCGAAGTGCACTTTGACGCTTTGTTTTTTTTAACGTAGAATTTTTTTGTGTTTGACGGGTGCTGGCAATGTAATTTTATATAAAACTTTCCTGCTGTATACAGTATATTAAAATACTTGATACAGTTTCATGATTTAGGATAACTTCAACTATACTTTATAAACAATTAATTATACCAAAGATAAGTAATGCCATGATTTAAATCTCGAGTAAATTCTTGTATTGTTATTCCGTGCAATTTAATGTGTAGCTACAAATTAAATCGCACGGTAAATGATGAAAAAATGTAAAATGCGGCAAATAAATATTATTCTGTTATGGGACAACGTAAAAGCTTAAATCATGTGCACTGCCTTTTTTCGTATTATAGTGTCTAAAATTGTGTCAATGTCGAGTTGTTTGCAAGGTTTGAAGTTTTATTCGTTGTGTTTGACCAAATGAGCTTTAAATTGACACTGACATTACTAGCGAAGAAATATAAGACACCATTAAAATATTCTTAGAATAACTCAACTATTATGTGCGAAAGTGTGGTTTTGTTGCTATTTTCGAATAGGCTTACTATCCTTAGAATTGAAAACGGTAAAATTTAAAATTGATTTGTTCTGGAATAAATGGCTGTTTATTCAGAATAAACTTGTCTGTAAATTTACTCTTGTTTGATCGAATCCACTCTATATACAGAACTTTACACGTTTAGTGTAAAGTTCTGTCTACAGTCCAGTATAGTCTGATGGTTGATGATTCAGGCCTTTCTAAATTTGAGTATAAAAAAATAATAGTGACTTATTATAATTTTCATATATTTCTTGGTTTTTAGCCCGTAAACGGTGATCCATATATCTGTGGGACCGGATGACATGAAAAATTCAAATAACTTTTTCCCCCGCCGCCGATTTTCGTCGTGATTACGAGTAGCTGCCTCATTTCCCCTCTCCCACTGTCAGTTCACCCCGCGACGTCGGAGTGGGCGCACGTTCCTGAGTTTTAGCGGGAACCCGGTGCGGTACACCGGAGTCACCAATATGTAAGTAAAATAGGCAGAGTTGAATTATTGATTATTCCTTTTTTGTCTGGTTTATGTACATTTTTTTTACCTAATTTAGTTGTTTTATTGCATTGTCTTATAATCAGTAAGATTATTGCATTATTTTATCAATTTTATCGAAATATCACAAACTTATTCTTGTTTCAAATATAAACTTTGTTAAAGCATGTCGTACGAAAAGGAACAGCATCGTCTAGATATCTTCAGACAGTGAAGCTGGAAGTGCTATCAAACCGGCGAATCCTTCACCAAATGACATACAGAATTCAAACAGCGAAGAGGAGCTAAGTGAACGAGAAGCTTCGGGTAACAACAACGCCTTTTATTTAGGAAAATATAAAAGTACGAAATGGAGCAAAGAACCTGACCGCCAATCTGTCCGTACTAGAAGTTTCAATATAGTAACTCAGTTATCAGGACCTAAACAAGCTATATCTAAAAGGACCCTCTTAGAATTTGGAGACACTTCTTTGACGACACTATAATTGAGATAATTGTCGAGTATACCAACCAATACATTGCTTATTGCAGTTTTTGCTTGACTGAATAATAGTGATTTTCAAAGATTTTTTTGTTATTTTTTGTTAGTAGAATGCCATTTTTTGTGCATTATAAGTAAGTTCCTAGAGTCTAGAAACTGAAAAGACTGAACTAATTTCAAAAATATGTTGATTGTTATGTTTTCAAATTTTTATAAAGCTATGTGTGTTAAATACTAATTGTATAGGTTCTATGTGAAGTTGTCCAATCAAAAGAAAAAGTAAATAAACGAGGCTGTTATTAATCAAATATCGTTGTTTTAATGACAAATAATTTATAATTAACAAAACAAATGGCCAGTAAATAAAAGATTTTGAAAAACCTTCCATTGAATACCCCGGTGCGTGGGACCGGGGTCACCGAAGATGTAAGTCAAATCAACGTCACCCGACGACGTTAAGAGGGACCTAGACGGTAGTGCGGCATGACATAATATATGTGAATGATGATGCTATACTCGTATGACGGACACTAATGTAATGTCATCAAATATTAGGTCCTTACATAGGAAATTAGCGTTTTGTCGTACTGACCACTTTGATTTCAAATATATATTCTTTGCAAACCATGAAGGAACAACCAGCTGCTAAACAACCGAGATTGGTCAATCGCTCTAAGCCACTGCTGCTTCACGACAACGCAAGACCACACACTGCACAACAAACAACCACTAAGTTAGGTGAGCTACAATTGGAATGTCTGCGACATCCACCGTACTCCCCGGACCTTGCTCCAACAGATTACCATTTTTTCCGGAATTTGGACAACTGTCAGTCCAAAGTCCAAACCGCCTTCAAAGAATTTATTGATTCTCGCCCCCATGTTTTTTTTTAGTAAAGGGATCAATGAACTACCTATGAGATGGCAAAAGTGCATAGATAGCAACGGTGTATACTTTGATTAATTAAATATATTTTACAAAAAAGTTTTTTGTAAGTGTAAGTGTTTTTTTTGTTTTTCTTTTGGTTCGTTGCAGAAAATAAAAATTTGATCAAGGAAATATTGTCAAAAAATTGTCAAAATTTTTCAACTGTCAAAAGCTACGTATATTTAACTTATTTTATTTTGTTATTTAGAGGCCAATTCTGGCTTACAAATTTCAACAAAAAGATCAGTAAATATATAAGACAGTTATTGTAATAATTATTTTATGATTTCAGACATAATACTCATTTATAAGAAATTATTTCTACTGCGTCGTTGTCAACTGTCAAAGCATAACAACCATACAATTTTATCAATATGGAATAAATCCAGGGAGTAATGTGATAATATTTTATTTATAGAGTAAAGTGCTTATTTAGGCCGTAAACGATTGTGTTTCAGGGAAGATGCGGGGTACAGCAGATTTCAAGTCAATATGAAGTTATATAATATAAAGACTTTTGAGTGCTGTAGAGATCTGTTTAGATTTTTAATGAATATCTCCGCTCCTTTACATTCACAGCCAGTTTCTACAGTGTCAAATGTACAGACAGTAGGCTGTTTAAAGGTAAAGGGATTAAATATACATATCAAACGATGCCATAGTAAAAGTATTTCAGCTTCACAGCCTACGGTAGAAATTTATAACTCTATTAGTAATTTCTCTAATGACACAATTTTTTCCCTTTTTTCGGAACAAATTTACAATTATCATCGTAATGTACCAGTGGTTAAAAGAATTCCTAGAGGTGCGAGGATGCAGCTTGCTAAAGCATTGTCATGCACTATTCAAAATTGTTTCACTAATAGTGAAAAGAGTTGGCAAAAATTATTTACTTTCGCGTATTCCCATTTTCATTTTGATAAAACAATAAATAAATCAATTACGTCTCAACTAAAAGAGACATCTTTTCAAAATTTAGATTACCCAATTAATACTCATTTATCTCGACCACGTCCTAAATTTGATTTAAAAAAGTAGTTGAGTCGAAAGTAATGGATGGCGACTTAAAAAATGCATCCCGTATTTTATTCTCAGACGATATCCTGGCTCCTCGTAATGTCGAAACTCTTGAAAGCCTTCGTCAGAAGCATCCTTCGGTCAATCCTTCTCAGGGTTTACCGCTGCCTCCCAAGACTTCTATCTACCTTTACAAATTTCTGAAAAAGACACTTTAGAAGCAATTATGTCATTTTCGAATGGCTCTGCTGGCGGCATTGACGGAATTACGCCTCAACATCTTAAAGATCTTGTAAGCGCTTCTGCCGGTGACGCCGGCGGAGTACTTCTTAATGACATTACAAAATTATGTAACTTTATGCTTTCTGGTAATGTTAATCCAAATTTCATTCCATTCTTATATGGGGCAAGATTATGTGCCTTCAAAAAGGATAACGGTATCCGTCCTATTGCCGTTGGTTCCACATTTCGACGCTTAACTTCAAAATTAGCTTACAGGCACATAATCTCTAACCTTAAGACAAAATTTCAGCCTACTCAACTAGGCTTTGGCACTAGAGGTGGCTGTGAGGCGGCGGTACATTCAGTGCGTACATTTTTAACAAACTCTGATGCAGATGTTCTTGTGAAGGTTGACCTAAGGAATGCTTTTAACTCTATCGATAGGGTAACCCTGCTGAAAGAAGTGGCTAACAATACCCCCAAAATTTATCACTACGTTTGGCAATGTTACAGTCAAAATACTAACTTGTTTTACGAAAACCATGTTATCGATTCTGCAGTCGGTGTTCAGCAGGGTGACCCACTAGGTCCAGCACTTTTCAGTTTGGGAATTCAACCCATTATTTCAAATTTGAAATCCAAGCTGAATATCTGGTACCTGGACGACGGTACACTGGGAGGTAGAGCAGATGACGTCCTCAGTGATCTTACTTATATTTTTCGAAATTTTAAAAATATTGGTCTTGAACCAAATAGCAATAAATGTGAAATATTTTTTTCCAATAATTTATCTATTTCTCATAGAGACACTTTAATTCAAAATTTCAATCATATTTCTCCAGGAATAAAAACTGTCAGTACGGAATCACTATACCTGCTAGGTGGCCCGTTGTTTTTCGATAGTATTAAACCTGTTTTAAAAACAAAATTTGATCAGTTTTTAAACCACGTTGATAAATTGTATAAATTAAGCCCCCACATTGCGCTTACTATTTTAAAATATTGTCTCCTTGTACCTAGATTTACATACTCTGCTCGAGTCCAGTCTGGAAATGTTCGGATATTTTAAAAGATATTAATAATAATCTTAAATTAGCTACAGAAAAAACTCTATATTTAACTTTAAATACAGTGGCCTGGACTCTAGCTAATTTACCTATAAAATTTGGTGGTATTGGTGTGAGAAATCTTTCTAGCGTTGCATTGCCTGCTTTCCTTGCTTCCGTGCATAGTGTCAGGAATTTATGTAACATAATTTTAAATAATAAAGTAGACCTGTGCTTTGCTACGGAGTAGGCAGACATGGCAAACGCTCTGTCCCGCGAAAATATTCCATTGAAGTTAACCAACAAAACAGTGGGATATTCCGTTGGTACAGAGGTGCAGAAAGATCTGTTTCATAATTTCCATAGTAACCAAGATAAGGCACGCCTTCTAGCTGTTTCGACTAAGGAATCTAGTCACTGGTTACACGCTTTACCATCAAATAATCTCGGCACATTACTTGATGGAAAGCTTGCGCATCGCTGTAGGAATCCGACTAGGAGCGGCGATTTGTCAACCCCATCAGTGCCCTGTGGCAGCAGCGTCGACAAGTTTGGGCTCACGGATTTCTTGTAAGAAAAGTGCTGGTAGGTTTTCTGGCACGGTTCTTTGAACGATGTCATCGAAGGACTCTTGTCTCTATAAATGTTCCCTCGGTTTTAGAGCCTTGTGGAATATTTAGAGACGATGGCAGGAGACCCGACGGTATGACATTGGTCCCTGGGAAGGTAAAGCCCAATAGTGTGGGATGCTACTTGCGTAGACACTTTATGGCCTCTCATCTCAGGGTACCTCGTTCAGAGCCAGGCGGCATCAGAGGCAGCTGAACTGAGTAAGTGGCGCAAATATGAGTCTCTGAGAGATGACTACATATTTGTGCCATTTGCTGTGAGACTATCGGTCCGTGGGGTCCACGTGCGATGAAGTTCTTAAAGAACTCCATCCGCGGCTGGTTGTTGCTGCTGGTGATAAGAGGGCTGGCTCTTTTCTCGCTCAAAGGCTAAGTATAGCCATTCAGCGGGGAAACGCAGCCAGCGTTCTTGGCACGATACCGCGTGGAGCAGGACTGTTTGATAATTAAATTACTAGTTTTAGTTTTTTTTTTTTTTAATTATAGTTTTTAATATAGTATATAATAAAATATTGTATATTGTATTAAAGTTTGTCAATCCATTTTAATAAATCGTATTTCTTTTCCGTTTATATTTTTCCTTCTGCGTCACACAATTCAGGGCAATATTTATACAAATATATTAATAAAAACACGAAATCTATAATAGCTTCGTTGTATAACACGTGAGAAGTATACGTGTATTGAAATTTTCAGTTCATGTATACTGCTCACGTGTTATACGTGGAACGGTAGTGCGGTCAATGTTTAGTGCTGCAGCTACTCTTTTCACAACTTGAGTTAGTGGTGACAACCCTCCGCCATTTTGTTGTTCTCACTCAAAGTAATCTCGGAGGCAAATGACTAACGCTTCACACCACAAAACAGTTTTTATGTTCGTTTCGGAGTGTTAAAAACAAACTTAATAAATAACAAAATAAACAAAAAATCAACAATCGATAGTAAAAACAATTTGAACTCAATTGAAAACTACAAAGCGACCCAAGGTACTTAATACAAAGTGCTAGCTCATGTACCAAAAAGCTGCAGACAATGTCGGCGGTGGTAGTCATTTTGTTTGTTTCAATGTCAAGGTAAAGGTTAATGGCAACATTTACCTACACAAAAATTACTAGAGTTTGCTTTTCTAATTAATACATAGTAAATTTAAGTATAATGTCATAATGTGTAATAAACTGTTACTAAAACTATTTTAAAGTCAATGTTATTATAAAAAAATATGTTCACAATTTACTCTTATCTCTATAACTAAACTAATCAGTAATTAATGCTTTGTTTTGGCAATTTGCTTAATCAATTTAACATTGCTCCATCTCTAGTTTTGTCAAACTGTAAACTGTTACTCCCACTATGCTACAAAGCAAATAGTACAGTTATTATTAACTAGCTCCCGCCACTTACCAGGTTATATACGACAGCAGTATTCCATAGCTGACCAGACCAATGTTTTTACAGCGTTTATATTAGTTCCGGATTGAAGTACTACCAAACTTTAGCAAGGAATTTCAGTTTACTTGCATTTACTTATGCCTTAGACTGAACAAATCGCCCATGACTTAAGACGGTTGATATATTCCAAAGATACATGCTGAAAAGTGGGAGTCAAAGTGAGAGGATTCCTTTGACCTTACTAACTACTCGTACTTCACTGTAGGGCTTACTCCGTGCCAATATGGTACATAATAAACTCGTTCTTAAAAATATTAATAGCTGGTATTCAAACTCGATTTTTTAGAAACAAAATACTTTGGCTTCTACGCTTTATGTTTCGTTACCTGAAGATTTGTGATGTGTGATGTTCTGGCATTGTTCAGTGTTAAGTAGTGTTTATTTTTGAGTATGAAATATGTCTGTATCAAAATTGCTAAATATATGGAATCGTTTATGTAAGTACTGTTTTTACAACCTTGTTTTGAGGTTTCGCGGTATACCTAACGACAAGATGAGTCATAATCTTCCGAACGCTGCCCAGCCGAAATGAATCTTCGGACTATTTGTTTGTTTGTTGTAGTGCTCCCAACAATTACCGGCATAAGTTTGACATGGAAGTTACACATGACTTATGTTTTGTACATATTCATCTAAAGACCTATTCGTTGGGAGACACTATTGAGGTCATTGAGTATTGCTTAGGTCCTCCAGCGATTCGGCCATAAGGACTATATCGTCGGCAAATCGGAATCGTTTATGTTAGTAAAAGGTTTTTCGAATCTCATACCTAATTATACAAAAAACATCATTATGCTGTGAGCTTTTGCTGATAGTCTCTAAGATCTTGGTCGATCCCCATTTGAACTGAACATTAGCGCTACAGCTGTGCCACGTACAAGACTTACATGAATTAAACTTCTTACACGAATATCCCCATCGCTTCGCAATTACGTTGCTTATATTCCATAACATTTAATGTTTTTATTTTGAAACTATAGACCCGGCTGGTTTCTGTTAATTATGCGAAGTAAACTACGTAACGAAAGTTTTAATTCCTTTGGATATTTTGAAGTGCCATTACGTCTTTTAGTATCGTAGTTGTGGGAATCATTATCTTATAATAGGAAGCAATATTGCTTGCTCATAATAACAGTTTGAAGATGTAAGTTGTCCCGTGAAAGTTAGCACCAACTACATCAGAACTGCTAAGTGATTATCTTTTATAACATTAAGTGCACAACACACAATCCACCTCATGGTAAATAGATTCTGTTGCCTATTGTAACTTACATAACCCGAAGAAGAATCAAATTGCAGATGCGTTGTTGAATACTAAGATGGAAGACTCCAATACCAGTAAAAAGGGTCTCCGGTTCTCATCATTTCTAAATCGAGAAACTAGTGAAACTTAATCATGGAACTATGAAGATTCCCTTGGTTCCATGATAAAGATTCACATGTATACCAATTACGTTATGTTACGTTTCTCAGTAACGTTAAAATTGTAAGTAAATCAGTTCTCTTTTTCGCTCTGCCGTGACAATGTGAAATTGAAAACAAACAAAGACTTACGCGCAACATGGCCACTCATTTATTTCTTACTATAAGTCACTCGTGCCAATGAAACATGTAATAAATATGAAAAAACATGTGGGGACAAAAACGTTATAGAAAATTATAAACCATAATGAAATCAACGATAAGTCTCGTGATTATCATGTGATTTAACGCTCAGGTATGTCACTCTCATTCATTTTTATAGTTTTCTACAGCGTTAATAATCGAAGAACGTCATCTTGGCTAACTCAGTTGAGGTGAATGGAAGACACCGTGTCCGATTTGGACAATCGTAATACTACTAACATACTTGTTTAGTTACTCGTTAGCAGGCTTAGCCAAACCCTCATAGAAAACTATAACATCAGATTTCCATCAGCGTCAACTTGCTTGCAACTGGGATACTAACAAAAAAAATCCTGTATCCGTGAAGCTAAATAGATCATCATTATTTGTTTTATTTATATATTTATTGATACCTTATTAAATTTGAAATACACAGAAAAACAACGTAACTTACTATATTTTATTTGTCATCACATTTGGTTATAAATTGTTTATAAATAGGTAAAATTAGCTCGCCCGCGATGCACGTGGTGGTAAGCTATAATTAAGATAATATTTAGTTTTTAATCCTAGAATAGAAATATTGTAACATACCAAATAATGTATATCTAATTGATTATCCTTATTAAAATAAAATTAAAATAAACACAACTCCTTTTGTTTCAATAAACCGAAAAGTAAAGGATGTAATTAAATTGAAATAAATGTGTGCACTAGGACTAAGCGCTCACCGAAAATACATATCACAGTTATGCGAGTAGTCTGGGTTCGATCTTCATCGATACTAAAGAAATGGTGAGTTTAGAGAACCGGAGACTCTTTTTACTGGAAACGAGGCATTCCACTTAGTCCTGAGGGGTGAAACGCATTTGCATTTTGATTCTTAATCGAGGATGAATGTAGATTGTCTATGGGCCACAGCATCCACTTACCATCAGGTAGACTGTGTGCTCGTTTGTTACCCTTATCCTATAAAAAAGTATATAATGTGCTGTAAATTTACTGTTTTTAATTAAGTAATTTGTTTAGTTAATTTGTTTGTCAACAAAGAGAAATTCTTAAAATCATTCCTTAAAACGAAATTTCCTTAGCTTGTTATCCACGTTTTGTACTTTTACATAAAGACCAGTCAGTCCTAATTTCGCTTCAGAAAAATCAAGATAATTAAATTTTTTCGACTGTTCTCACTTTTTAATATACTTTTACATTTATAACGTGTAGTGTTTTATGAGTCACTGAGACGTGCAAAATAGTTTTTAAATTAAGCTGCCGTTGATTTGTGGTGGAATTCATCACCAAATCTTGACACACGTTGTCATACTAAGGAAATTACCCAGAACACAAAAAATATTAGAATAGTATAATATATCTTAGAAGATAATATTGTTTATAATAGTTATTTACCGTTACTTTTACAGCCTATCAAAAGTACACTGCTGAACATTGCCTCAAAAGGAGTATAATATGCCGTAGTTATCACGCTTGGCAGGCAGGTTAGCAACCGTAGTTTTTTTATATTTTAGTAGTTATTACAAAGACGATGCTGCCCATCTCCTGGTTTGTTTCCCTATGTCGCCTCTTACGACACCCACGGGACGACATGGGGTAGTCGATATTATTATACCGTTACTATTCGGATATTTACTTATTCCTTTTCAATAGATATCTAAATAACCATTAACTTAGCTTTCATTTAATTAAAAAACTAAAACATTGTACAATTTAATAAAGCTTTTCACCATAGTGTTAAGATTCAGGTACCCAAGCCAAACTGTTACCGAAAGGAAAGACCAATAAACAAAAGAAGCTTCAGCACATTGTAATAAATGTAGCTATGTTGCAGTTTTCTGCAAAAAAAAATGTATTATTAATTTTGGAATAGACAAACTTAATAATATCTCTATATATAAAAATCAATTGCTCTCCGTTAGTCTCAGTAAAACTTAAAAACGGCTCGACCGATTTTGATGAAATATTTTTGTGTGTATGAATGGGTCTCTAGATCGTTTAAATTCACACTTTGACCCGGTAGGTGGCGCTGTTGTCGAGATCAAAAAATCACGCGGCGGATCGCTAGAATAATATAAAATTTATTTGAATTTAGAAATCCAAGTTAGCTATTACAGTGTTTAACAAAACGGTAATTTCATAGGTTTCGTAGTAAGAAAGACCAAATATTTGAAATATTTGGTTACCTTTTATTAGTGTTTTATTCTGCCTGACGTATAAAACAACATTTCAAAGAACTTATAATGTCATATCCTTCGATCAACAATACCAACCAACAATACCAAGTTGGTATTGTTGATCGAAGGTCATATCTCAATAATAGAACGCAAATAGTTGTTATTAATGGGATAAGTTCTTCCGAATCGGTAGTAACTATGGGTGTTCCTCAGGGCTCAATTCTTGGCTCCTTTCTGTTCTTAGTTTATATTAATGGCTTACCTTACTTGGTAGGGAATATCCATGATATAGTATTATTTGCTGATGATACTTCGTTGATTTTCCGACTTAAAAGGCAATTATTGAAATATGACGAAGCGAATAATGCTATATCAAAATTAGTACACTAGTTTAACGTCAATAATTTGCTTCTGAACAGTAATTAAACGAAATGAATTAAATTCACCACATCTAATGTTAAACAGGTGAATACCAGTGTGTTTTTAAATGGGGAGGAGCTGGGCCTTGTTGAATCCACTGTTTTTCTCGGAATTACAGTTGATGCGAAGCTTCAATGGGGCCCTCATATATCTAAACTAGCCAGCAAACTTAGTTCTGCAGCATATACTGTAAAAAATTAGATGCCTTAAATGTGTTGAAACAGCTAGATTAGTTTATTTTAGTTATTTCCATAGCATAATGTCATATGGAATCTTGCTATGGGGTAATGCGACTGACATTGAAATTATCTTTGTTTTACAAAAGAGAGCCATAAGAGCAATTTACTATATAACTAGGTCGGAAGGAATCCCTCAGAGAAAAATTTAAAGAAATAAATATATTAACTTTGGCCTCTCAATATATTTACGAGAATTTAATGCATTTACACAAAAACAAAAATAGTTTTATTAAAAATAGTGAAGTACATTATGTAATTACTAGGAACAAGCACAAGTTAGTTTTACCAGTTACTTGACTCCAAAGAGTAAGTAATTCCTTCATGGGGCAATGTATACGTTTTTTCAAGAAAGTCCCAGAAAATATACAGACCTTATCTGTCAAAAGGTTTAAAAAAATTATTAAGCAAAAATTGTCTAGTAATATAATATAATAACGACGGGGAATGAAGTGATCACTACCATGCTGTTTCTAAATGTTTTCATAACAATTGTATTAAATATTATATTGTAAACTGTGCTTTAAAAAAAGTCCCGCTGGATTTTTGCCGGTTCTTCCCAGAACGGAGGTTTTTTTCCGAATCAGTGGTAAAAATAAAAAATGACTTTCAATAAGTATTACTGTAATCTCTATTGAATAAACATGATTCTATTTTATTCTTTTCTAAAAGAGATTAATCTGTGGGCGAAGTCGTGCGGTGGGGGCGCAATAGAATCCATTATCCCGATCGTCTCATGGTGTTAAAGTCATATACACTATAAACAGCCTGTTATTTTTAATTTATTTTTGTTGTTAATTTATTCACCGATATTATTCTTAAAATTTTAAGGCAGTGGTTTCTTTGATATCGCATATCAACCAGTTCAAACATTATCTAATGAATTATGACTTGCTAGACATACGCTTTGTCCTTACTTTTATAGTTACTTTTTTTTATAAGTTGTCTTAAATAATTATGAAAGATTTTTATGAATAAATTGTTTTTAAAACGTCTCCTATCGTTTCCGCCTATAATAGTGGATGTCATAAGAGGTGACTCCAGATACATATATGACGCTTTAAACTTTTTGGTAAGGTTTCTGATATCAGTTGGTGGCCAAAGCCTTGTTCAATGATTATTGTAGAAAGGTTGCTACTCGGAGAAAAGATATTAATTAATTGCCTCCGATTGACTCCCTGATTCATTCACTCTAATTTTTATTTTATTGCTCTATTGGTAGTGATAATTCGTTCTCTCTTTTTTTTATTAAATTTCAGACAAGGCTCAAGTGAATATATTACCTTTATCAATGGCCATTCTTATGAATAAGTACAAGCTATATACATTTGGAGCTAAATGGAAGCAATTTGGCAGCGCGAAATATTGGCATCTTATCATGACCTCTATCGAGCTTAGGCCAAGTGTTTCGAACAAAATAGCCTCGATTGTCAAAAATACTGTAAACATCAGTGATATTTTACACTATAGCTCAGTACGCTCATAGTTACATAATACAAACTATTTTAATCCATTTATTTATTTAACACTGTGAAAATATGTTACTTTTTATATTATTTATGTATTTTCTTTTAATAATTAGAACCGATATCATGTAACTCGAAGTTATAAAAGTAACTTAATGAAGAAACAATTTCTCTTTTTATTAATAAATTTAACAAATTATAACTAAAACTTATCAAAAACACTACAATAGTAGAAATATAATGTTTTTTTAACACTAAAACTGCACGTCAAACTCATTCATAACTCATATTTATATATCAACGTTTCGAGTGCTTTATAACAACTTTGGTTACAACCTCTAAAGTGTGGAACCTTCTGATGTCATGCTTAAATCCAGTTACTTTCAGCTTTAAATTATTAATTTTTGTCCGATCTACGCAGAATTAACTTACAGTATCTTGAAAGTTTGGAGTTGAGTAGAGAGATTTTTATTTTTTAGTTGTCATAAGTAACACGCTGTTGCACCTTTCCTGGCTTGTTTCCATCTTACACCTCCTACGACACCACGGGACGATATGGGGTGGTAGATATTCTTACAACGCCAACACACGTAGCTAAAATCTAAATTTATTTATGACAGGCTGTGCGCTACGACAATGCACGCGCACCACCGCGACCTGCAAAAGTTGTTAAAAAAAATTGAGAAATAATTTAACTCGATTACTGAACTGACACAATCCCGGATAAGACGAAAAATCACCGAAGTCAAGAAAACTATAATATGACAAATACGAGACAAGGCCACAATAATTATTTTATAGAAGCTGACTAAAAATTAAAAAGTATGTATAGTACTACGAAGGCAACTAACAAAGAATGAAGATAAAATTTTGAGGAAAAATAGATTGAAAATATCGAAGTATTCCACCCATTTACGAAAAATAGAAGAAATTGTATTCCAGCGAGCAGAATCAGCAATCAGCAGCAGTGTAGCCGAGACGATTGAGCCCAAATAATACAAAACAAAATTAAGAGGTAACTTCGCACCTGAGTGATTTTGAATTCCATTCAAAACTTTAATAATTGAGATTTTTCATGTTTTTTGCTGTTATTTATTTTTTAAGGTTATGTATTAAATGTTATGTATTTAAACTTATGATTAAGTTGAAAGTATTTATCAGATGATTCAAGGTTCAATTGATTTTTTTAATATTTTTATTACTGTATCTGAAAAAATTATCGTAATGCAATAATTATAAATTAAATTACGTAAGCACTTCTGTGGAATGTTTGTAATAAGGCACAAGACAATTTCATATCCACTTTTATTCGGTTATTGTTTATTGTTTTATAATTATTATTTTATTACTGTGTCTAGCAAAAATGAATGAAATAATATTATAGCAGATTACATTTTAACGTACTAACAATTACCATGATTTATCTTCTGTTAAATTTTTCATATTTTGTAGTTAAAATAACACTTTTTCTTCTTTTCTAAAGACAATAAACTAATCTAGATAAGTTAGATGTAACAAGAACCAATCTTTAATCAGTGAATGTAAAAGGTCTGCTAACTTTTTCTTATGAATGATGCATATCTAAAACTATGATATGCAATGATATAGACACAGTGAGCTTATCTTAAAACAATAAAGAATAACATGCGATACATGAACAGGAAAAATAAACCATAACCGCATTCTAATAAAAATGAAAATAATAATTATCAGAAAATAAATGAGAAATTATCTGTAAAAGTATTAATATAAAAATGAAAATAATGAATAACAGTAAAGTAAGAAATATAATAATTAAGAGAAGGTTTAATAGTAATGTTCCTTAACAGGGTTAAACGCGGATTTTTTTTTATTGATGAAAATGTTATCCCATTTGTACAAAATTTTAAAGTATGTATTTAAAAGGTGTGAGGAATGAAAGAATGTAATGTTCCAAACAGTGAATACGTATGATTGAGTTGCTAAGTTTCGTCAATATTGGACTGATCACCCACATACTGATAAATGCGTAAACTCCTGGTATGGAATTCATTATGAGCGAGAATAATGCAAGTATATGGAAGTGGAGCATGCAAGTGTATAAAAGTAACCGATACAGTCAAATAGATACTAACATGTTAGTAAAGAACATGATAAAGAATAAATAAAGTAGGAATAAAGATTTATGAAGAGAATAAAAACGAAATAAAATATGACCTTGAAAAATAAATGATGGAAGGATACGGGAACGTCCATCACTTGTATAGCATATAGTCCTCGAGCACTTTCCTTGATTGGATGATAAAATCGGAAGTAACGGGTACTAGGGAACAATACCTTCAGTATAAGTGATGTGAACGAGTTTACTCATATTAGTACTGTTGGACACCACAGAAGTCTTAAATTTGTTACCCTTAATAATGGTACATAGAGGTCACATCCTTCATTGGATCATAGTGTCAACGTAGTTTTCCTCCATGAAAATTGTTGGAGTCCTTTTAAAATCACTTAAACGTAGACCTCAAGTTTGTGCGAACAACCCAAGGTACACTTTTGCCTTGATATAGTAAGATAAAAAAAGTTTATGTATCAATAAAATGAAATAAATATAATGAAAATGTAATATAATACCGTAGTAAATGGGCGGCCCAAATGTGTAAATTACCCGCGTGATAAATATCTTGAAGTTTAATATAAATGAGGTGAATAAATACTCCGATTCCCGATATTTGTTTAAAAAAGCTAGCTAAGGTCAAAAATATTAAGAAATAAATAAAGTACGTACAAGAATTGTGAAGAAAAAAGGCGTGATAATTGAAAACAAAGGAAATGAGAGTAGTGTTAGCATGAAAATAATTAACATGCAATAGGACATGAGAACAATTAAAATGAGGTAAGTGGATCCCCGACCAAATATAAAAAGTGAGATATGTAGTTATTTTGCATTTCTGTATTAGGATGCTACCCAAAATGCTACTCACATGTGTAACATGTAGTAACTATAAGATCGACCCACACGTGTGGCTGACACGTAAAAAATAAATAAACACGATAAATACATTTTCGCGTAGATATTAATATGAATTCACAAGATTTTTGCATATTTATATTGATTCATATTAACAATAACTCTACCTTAAACTTTTTTCTTATGTTATGTATTCTTTTTTTTAGAATTTGTACATATTTGAACTAAATTTGGATTATACATCGCTTACTAAATTAGACTTACCAAATTCGCTATTATTATAAGTTTTAGTATTTTTTTCGTTTCGAAAGGCTATAAACCTTAAAGTTAAAAAATACATGTATTAACCTACTTAAAAATTAAAATTGTGTAAAGTTGTTAAATAAATAGCTGTTTTAGTGATTTTCAATTATGTTATGTATACGATATAGTAAATTAATATCATACTACTAGCAATGTTTTTAGACCTATGTAAAAGTAATATAATTATTAACAATGTAACTATCTTAACTTCTGTATAAGATAAAAAAATATTTAAAACTATCATTTGAAGGTTCATTCATTTTACTTGCATTAATATTCATATATAACAATAATATATTTCACAAGTTATGTCCAAATTAGGTGATCATAATACGATGTACATAATCGCAAACGCTTCCATATACGTACTGTGGTAATTAAAACAAAGGTTTCACCAATCGCTTACGCGGCGGAGACTCCAATGTGTATGTTGATCTGTCTGTTGTTATGCTACTGATGACTACTTATGTTCTCGTTATTATTTCTTTGTTATTTTTATCTTAATATGCAATGTAGTTAGTTATTTTTGGTTTTATATTTATTGAACTTTCAAATCAGAAACTTTTAATTATTATAATTCATTAGTTTCTGAGATGGTAGTTTAAATATCTATCTTATTTGTATTGATTATGAAAATAATTTCTTCTTATAAACTATTTTAAGACTCATATTATGCATACAGTTAATTTATTTAAATTTTGTAATTTATTTAAATATTGTTTGCCTCATTCCATGACTGAAAATGATGTACCTAGATATTATACGAGACTAATAATGGTTAACCTGATATGAAGATATAAATAAATGAGGTATAAAGTATAAAATTAAATATGTAAATGTGAATAAATATATAAAGGAAAAGTACTATTCAATCTGAATGTGCGAATAATTGAATTAATAAGTGACTAAATAACTTAATAACTAGGTATGTGACAGTGATGCATAAACTAAGTAGAAACACCAGTGATGTACCAGTTATATTGTGACTACGGAATTATTATGTTCATAGGGGACTTGGCCAGCCATCTTACCCAAGCCAAGACAAATACTATATATACATAATTGGAATGTAAGACTTTATTTAAGATTAACTTTTTACTTTTTGTGTAGGGAAAAGCTGCCGCCGCCCATCATAGTATAAGACAAAACAAAGTGGAACAACCTTTCCAATTGCTTAAACGCGAATAAATTATACTGCCCGAAGGTGCAAAACGCTGGCCAGGGCATCCAAATTTTTGTGGATACGACTGAGTATTTCTGTAGTGTGACAAACCACCTGCGCGCCCAACAAGTCAGTTTTCATATATACGCCGTCCCAGAGGAACGTAAACTACGAGTGGTCATCCGCGGACTCCCCAAGGAACTCGAGACCATCCACATTTTAGACGACCTCAAGGCCCAAAATATCCCGGTCCGCGAGGTACATAGAATGCACCACCAGACCGACAAGAAACGATTCCTGGATTTGTGGCTTGTCATTCTGGGCCTGTCTCCAGAAGACAAGGAGATTTTTAACGTACGGCGCGTCTTCAACCTAATGAGGATTGCAGTTGAAAACCCTCCGAAATAGGGTACGGCCACTCGGCCAGAAACTGTTATGCTAGGTGCGTCAAGTGCCTAGGTGACCAAGGCACCACTGACTGCTCCCGCACGCCCTAGACGGTTGAACCTCCGACTTGCGTCAATTGCCGCAAAGAGGGAAACCCAGCGAACTATCGCGATTGTTCCAAAGCGCCGCGAATGAAGCAGCGCGGAGGTAGGAGCTGTCCCCGATGCGCGGATCAAGACAGTGTGTCTCGCTCTTGGCTACCTGCCCCTAAACCTGCACAGTCTTCGATGCTCACTACCTCGCCTCAAATCGCCACCAAACTCGCCCCTGTCGCCAGGGTCACCGTGCAAGGTGCTAGCCCTCCCGCGCCTTCTGCACCGAAACCCAACGCTTCGGCACATGTCGCCTTCCGACCAGTGCCGCCTCTCCAGGCCCCAAAACCGAAGCCCGTCCCACAAGGATCGTCCTCCTTCGCCGCTGACTTCTCTCTAGTCCGCGGCTTTATTAGCAACATTAACGTTGCTGAATTATCTTCTTTGGCCCTCAAACTCGGCGGAGCCACCTCGCCTCAGGATAAGCTCAACGCCACGATTGAGCACATAGGACTAATCGACGTAATCTGGTCCTTCCAGTGCGCCCAACCACCCCAATTAAACACCAGAATGGCAGTACAACCTTTAGGCAGAACAAAACCACGCTCTCTGACTGTCGCGTTCTTTAACGCGAACGGCCTCAGGACCAAAAAAACGAGATCGCGCTTTTCCTGCGTAACCACGACGTAGACGTTAGGCTAGTGCAAGAAACCTTCTTAAAGTCTAGCTATCGCCATCCTAAGATCGCAAATTATACCTTAGTTAGAAATGATAGGTTGACCAGCCGTAGAAGCGGCACCTTGATCTACTACAAAAGGTCCTTGCACTGCGTACCGATCGACGCTCACCCGTTAACTAACATAGAAGTCTCTATATGTGAAGTAGCCCTCTCTGGTCATCCGCCCTTTACCATATTTTCGGCGTATCAACCGCCGCTTAAACGTATATTTGAATCAGACATTGTAGAATTACTTAATCTGGACTCCAGTGTCATAATAGCTGTAGACCTCATCAGTAAGCATTCCTCCTGGAACTTGCTTGCAAGCAATTGCAATGGTGATACATTGTTTGATCTCATGGAGTGACTAAACTTCGATGTTATCGCATCTGAAACTCCAATCCGCTACCCATTCGCTACCTGTCACCAACCGGATATCCTTGACGGAGCGATACTCAAAGATGTCTTTTTGTCGATAGCATCGATCGAGACCATTTTAGAACTCAACTCGGACCATGGACCAGGTCCTCATGCAGCTGGGACTGCCTGCAGGTGAGGTCATCCAGACCAAAACCATCGTGGACTGGCGTAAGCTCGACGTCAAACTCGAGTCTATGACCTCCCAGAACCTAGACAAAATTCCAGACAAGATAGACTCGCCAGAGGAGGTCAATGAGGCGATTAGCGCCCTATCGGCCCACCTCACCCCTACAGTTGAAGAATGCTCGCACAAGGTTCGTGTGTCGGGCAATCGATACTGCAAGCTTCCGAGTGATATTCGACAGCTGATTAGAGCAATAAATACGGCCCTAAGACAGTAAGGTTAATATCGTACTATAGACAACAAATTTCGACTGCGCAACCTCCAAAATGAGGTGAAAGAGCGTCTTAAAGAATTTAGATATGATAAGTAGGATAATCTGCTGGAGGATTATCCTACTTATCATATCTAAATCATCATAGATATCGAGCCATCTCAAACTGTCTTCTGGCAGTTGACCCGAGCTCTGAAAGCAGAACAATCCTCACCTATGCCGCCTCTCATTAGGCCAGGAAACCCCGATCTCGCCTTTGACGACACTGAAAAGGCCGATTGCCACGCGGACAGTTTAGAGAGCCAAAATCTAGCGAACATATAGATCCCGCTGACCTTGCATAGGTAGAAGCGGAGGTCGAGCGTAAGTCTGCATTACCACCCGCGGGCGACCCCTTCGATCCTGTGATAGTGGACGAAGTCACAGAAGTAATAAAAAGCCTCAAAAAGAAATCAGCACACGGCCCCGATGGCATTAGCAACAGGGTACTGAAATCTATTTGTGTTTACCTCTTAATAGGCATATTCAGCGCTCTTCTTTCGAGCTGCTCCTTCCCGGATGCCTGGAAAGAGGCAGACGTAATAGGAATCCCGAAACCGGGGAAACCGCGCAACTTAGCCTCTAGTTACAGGCCAATCAGTCTCCTCAGCACACTGAGGAAATTTTACGAATGACTTATATTGAATCGTCTTCGTAAATACGTCCTCGCTAATAAAATTTTCCCAGATGAGCTTCAGGTCCGAACATTCGTGCACCGATCAGTTACTTCGCCTCACAGAATTCATTCTAAGAGGACTCAACCTCCCAAGAAGAAGTCGCAGAACCACCATAACCGGTGCCCTCTTCTTCGATGTCGCAAAAGCGTTTGACAAAGTCTGGCACTACGGCTTGCTTTATCAGCAGTATAAACTCAACGTGCCTGATAGGCTCACCCACATCATCAAAGCCTTTCTTGCCAATCGTCACTTTCGCTATCGAATAGAGGGTATTCGCTCTACATAGCGTCCCCAGAAAGACACAGTAGTGAAAACTGCTCTTTTAGCCGCTGACACGGCATTTTTTCGTCGCCCATTATAATAAAAGAATCCTCACCGAGATGCTCCAAACAACCGTCAACCGCTTGGACGATTGGTTCCGCTTATGGAGAATCGAAATGAATCCTGAGAAAAGTGTAGCAATACATTTTCAAAGGATCTCCACTTTCAATCTTCAAAACAAAAACCCTAAGAAATCGCTAGGTACGATCACCTGTACGGCCGCCAGATCCCCTGGTAATCAACGGCCAGATATCTAGGGGTTACATTTGACCAAGTTATGATATTCGCGAAACACATGTGCAATGTCCGCAACCGTGCATAATTCATCACATGTCGCCTCCACCCGATAGTTAACAACAAGAGCAAACTGTCCTTAAGATACAAGTTCCATATTTACAAAGCTTGCATAAGACCTATCATGTCTTACGCAAGCGTAGTTTTCGCGCACGCAACCCATAGGCATTTGTATGACATCTAAATTATCCAAAATATATTCATTCGTATAGCCACCGGAGCTCGGTAGTACCAGCGAAACTCCGACTTACACAAAGACTGTCAACTTCCGACGATATCTGAATATTTCAAGGAAATGTCTCGGCGCTATTTTGAGAAGGCCGAGACATCCTAACCCGCTAGTGGTAAAAGCAGCCACCTACGCTCCGACCCCGAACGTTACGGAAACCTTCCGGAGGCCCCGTAACGTTCTAATGGAACCTCCTGTTCCACTAGATCCCGACGACCGAAATGTCACCGGCCACACACTAACACTAGATAATAATCTAGTGCCACATACACTGTTAAGACAACGGATGGGACGCAGCGAGTCCGCAGACGGGCGCACCGCACACCCCTCCACACCGCGTACACACCGTACACCCGCGTCCCTGGGCGGTTCTCTTCACCCAAAACATCGAACGACACGAGCTAGCCGTCAGAGCCTGGGCCTGTAACCCTTGTTTAGACGGCGGTTAAATAACTCACCCATGTCATGTTATGTGGTTTTCGGCGGCATCTAAGAGTATTTGATGTTTATGTGGTCACTGAACACAGTATATTTTTAATTTTTTATAGTATTAACATCACAGGAACTATACTCAACGGTTATGCTATCAATATTTTTAATAACGTAAGAAACAACAAAACTCAGCCCTGGCTACGATAGCGATTACAAACGGTGACATTGAGGCGTGAAATCAAGACTACGATACAAGATATTCTTAATGATTCTTCAAATATAGAAGCCCCTGTTCATTCTGCGTCGGGATTAAGGGTGACAAACGAGCAGTCCACCTAATGGTAAGTGGATGCTTTAGCCCATTGATATCTTATCCTTAATTAAGAATCAAAATGCAGATGCGTTGTCATCCTTGATGCCTCATTTCCAGTAAAAAGGATGTCCGATTTTCTACACTCACCATACGAAACACAGCTGCGTTGAGCTGCTATTTTACTCTGGTATTCTGTGAGAGCGTGGTCCAGCCTACCCCGTTCGAGCCGACCCATTCGTGCTGCAACCACAATATAGCTGCAGTGGTAGAGCCATTCTAGGGTGTGCGGAAAATATGTTACTTGTGTCCGTCGAAAAGTCTAAGAATAACAAAATACCGTGCATGAAATGCAGGAACACATTTTGTGGCCCCCATAATGTTAACATATTATGTAATGTCAAAAAAATGTTTGTCTTGATATTTTATTCGTGATTTGTTCCTGCTTAACCTAATTTATTTGCCATAACAAGTTCCTATTTTTGTTAAATTATTTTAGTGATATTTAATTTTTTAATACGTAGTTCGCTTGACGAATGTTTAGTTACAATGTAAATGTAAAATGAGTTTAGATAACTAGGGTTAAGAGTGTTGTCCTCCAGGGTGTAACCATGTATTACACCGAGGCGTCGGTCCATCGGTGCGCGTCAGGCCTATGGAAGGCCAACATTTGAAGCCATTTTGTAATTCCAAAATGCCCAGTGAAAAAGAACAGCAGCTATTGCTCTTGTGGTATTATTTGATCATTATATGATGTCATTATATTATGAGCTTAAATAAAACAGTGCATGAATAGAAACCACGTCAGTGAATGTCGCGAAATTCCATAACGTTGTTTCATTTGTTTTGAAGTTTATCTAATTTGACTAGCTCGTGCTTACCTCGCACCAATTATTGAAGTAACCGACTACGGATGTGCCTGCGCGGCTATAGATAATAACGGAATTATTTATGACAGCGCACTAGACCCTTTCCATATTGCACCAGTCGTGATTGTCCTCGTCCGTCCGTAATATCACGGAACGTGGGAGCCATCTTAAGAATAAGTTTTCTATTAGACATGTGTCAATCGCGAACGATTCGGTCATTTGACCCGAGTCGCGTAAAGTATTGATGATCAAAAATATATTTTTTGAACGATACTGAACAAAATATTGACAGTACCTTTATATCCTGGATCCTACGATTCATTGTGTTGAGCGAATTGTTAATACTTATTATTAAAATAATTTACGAAATCGAATCTATGGCAGAAACGCTTGTATATGAATTTGAGTTTGAGATAATCATGGAAACAACTTGCAACTATAAAATACAATTTTATCTTTTGTAGCACATGTATTATGAGAAAAAGGCATAATGCCTTGATTTAATGATTGACAAAATAGTAAATATATATTATAACACACAGTAAAGTTCAAAACACTATGAAATAAATAAATAAACGGTAAAATGAAGTATTACTTCGTGTTCGATCGAAACCGAACAACCTGCGCTTGCGACCATCCAAGTAGTGTAGTGATGACCGATGACCGACGACCGACAGAACCAAGCGGGTCTTCAGATCACAGAGTACTAAAACCTGAAATGATCCATTTGAATGATCGACCCGAATGACCCGAATAGATACTTGATTAATCGGATCACTAGAAATGGACAATTAACGCATGTCTATTTTCTAATTAACTTTGCTTTTATATTGGAGGGTGATATCTGTAACATGCGTCATACTTATGAATAGGTGCTGCTGGTCGCTATACACTGATAAGCTCCAAATTTTTGATGTTATTTTTGAGTACTTTATAGACCATACTTCAGTTACCTATGGGTCTGTTATCATTTTCCATTCCGTGTATTACACTATGATATTATGTTATACAGGCCTTAAATAAATCAACCTAATTATTTCAATATGAAGTTACATATTGCGACAAACTTTTATATCATAAAAACTTTGTAATGTAATAAAATGATGAGTTTGATTTAATTTAAAGTTTTTCTTTTCTTTTTAGAACATTTGAATAAAAGCTCGTTTTATAAAATGTTCTTTTACTATTAATTAATTTAAAGTTTGTATTACATATCATAGTATAATACACAAAATGGAAAACGATAACAGACCCATTGATAAATGAAGTATGTTCTATGAAATTCTCAAAAAAAGAACGATCAAAAATTCCTCCGTAAGCGACGTAAACTGTAATCCGCCGTTTTAATACTAAACGCAACGTAAGTTATTTGTTCGATATTTATTTTTGTAATGACTCTTTTTGGTTTTGGGCGTTTCAATACTGAATGATTATAATATAATGGTGTCGTATTTGTACTGCCGTCATTTTATTATTAAACATTGCATAAACGAGCAAGCCTTATTTTATATTATGGCTTTATTTTACTAACCGATTTTTTGACTGCGGATACCTATACGTAAATATTTCTTTACTGAATTCTGTGTGGCTTAGCGAGCTTTATTGTAATTGAGTCTTTTATTTATATTTCAGTTAAAGTTTGAGAGATTAATAATGAAAAGATCATATTTTGCCATTATTAAATATCCGGAATGAAAATACAATGCAAGAACAGTGTGAATACATGACAACAGCAAGTTCCGAAGGTTATACTAGTGTTCAAAATGAATTTGAAGAGTGTGATAAGGAAAACTATTTAAAAATACTAAGTACTAGTATGAATCCTGAAATTTTACCGCAAGTGGAATCTGAACAACGAATTTTAAAGGATGTTAACAATACTACGGAAATCAGTCGTGAGTATAACATTGATTCAATTATCGAAGAACAAACATCACAAAACACGAGAGATTGGTCTAGTAGTACATCATCATCCAGTCTTCTACGTCGTCATCTTCAAGTTCCAGTACATCGTCGTCGTCATCAAAGTCTTCTTCATGGGCGAAACAAAATGGAGACTAAATGAACATTAACAGTTCACCTTCAACCATACCAGGTACTTCAACAGACTGCACCAATATAATTTCTGACGAGCCTGCAACTAGCAAAAGACGTTTAGATAAAGACATAAACTACCGTCAATCACCTGTGCATTCTGAGGAATCGGACGTTGATCTGAGTGACGCTGATCCGACTTATAACGATTCATCGCTACGACGCTCTTAAAATTCATCAACCACCACGTCTGACAGTGAAATTGTTTGTTTCCTTTGAATTACTTCCACAGAAAAAAAAGTCCATCTGAATAGAAACAAAATATCATGAAATTGCTTCGGAATAGCGGAAAAGCTTACCAATCTCTTTCAAAATATAATAAAGAGGTACATGCAAAAAAAAGTAAGAGATAGTTGTGTTTGTATACTTCGATATTCTGATATAATAACCCCTGGGAAGAGATGCGAAATATTCGACTGTTATTTGCAGCTAAGTAATTTGGACTTAAAGCGATGGAGGTGAAACCCAAATATAAGTACACAAATGCTGCCAATCCTCGTAAACTAAACACAGCCTTTATTTTACTGTTGATAGACAATGAAATTGCGTATGTAAAACTTTTCTTACCAGTACACTATATAGATATAAACGAAAGACAAATAAGAACTGTGAAACTGCAAACGAATTTCAATGGCTTTGTAGGAAAAGATCTTAGAGGGCATTCTAGAAGTCGAGCACAGATTGACCCAAGTCTTGTACAAGATATTAAAGACCATATTAATAGTATACCGCGCATAGAGTCCCATTATCTAAGATCTTCTACTACAAGAGAATATATTGTTGCCAGCAAGAGTATAAAAGAACTATGTAGGTACTTTAATACTAATCAAACTAAAGGAAACAAACCTCACGCGCCATACTGGGTTTCTTACTGAATATTTACAACTGAATTTAATATTAGCTTTTTTAAGCCCAAAAAGGATTTGTGTGACCCATGTACAAGATATGAATTAGCATCAGCTGATGAAAAGTTAGATATTCAAGAAAAGTATGAGAAGCTTATCAAAGACAAAAATCTGCGTAGAGAGCAAAAGAGAAGTGAGCGCTGTAATGTTAACGAAACTAATATTTGTGCTGTTTAAGATCTATACGCTGCAATGGCTTTTCCTAAAGGAGATGTTTCATATTTTTATTATAGATCAAGACTTAAATATTATAATTTTACCATAGTTGAATTTGCTCCTAAATCTAAAGATATCAATAAAAAGAAAAGTGATAGTGAATTAGGTGCATATAAAGAAGTAAGTTGCTACTTTTGGAACGAAACGCAGGTTAATAAAGGGGCTAATGAAATTGATTCCTGATTTTTTTATTATTTAATGTCCATTAGTGAAAATTATGCAGACATAAAATTAAATGTAATATTTTATTCAGATAATTGTAATGGTCAGAACAAAAATAAAAATATCGCCAGTTTATACTCTTATGGAGAGGCTCATTTTGACAACATTCAATCAGTAAAGCATAAATATATGATTAAGGGACATACACAGAATGAGGGGGGCAATGCACATAGTCTAATAGAAAAAGAAATAAAGAGAAACCTTAGATCCGGTCTTATTTATATACCTCAACAACATGTGCCTTTACTAAAAGGTGCTAGAAAAACGGGCACCCCATTTGGAGTATAAAAGTTAGATTAAAATTTTTTTAAAGACTTAAAAATCTTACAGAACGAATGGAGGTATAACTTTAATCAGGATATTGATAAAAATACAGTGGGGAGAGGAACTCAGATAGCGAGATAAAAGTGTTAAAATTTGCTAAAGACGAGTTATTACAAATATTTTTAATTTTACTATAAAAATACATACGCCTAATATGCATAATACCCCACTATACGGTGTTAATGGGAGACTTCAACGAAAAACTAGGCACAAGAGAGAACGGTGAGCTGAAAGTAGGGCAATTCGGATTAGGGCAACGGAACCCAAGAGGCCAGCAGCTGGCTGACTTCATGGAGAAAGAGGGACTCTTTATGATGAACTCTTTCTTCCAGAAGCGGCCCCACAGGAAGTGGCCGAGCCTCGACGGTTCGACAAAAACTGAGATTGACTTTATTATGATGACTAGACGGTAACTGTTCAGTGATGTCGCAGTGATCGCGAGGGTGAAAACTGGTAGCAATTACCGAATGGTTAGAGGCACACTGAACCTAAACGTTAAGTTGGAGAGGTGTCGCCTAATGAAGTCAACGCTCCGTCCGCCTCGTGCTCTAATCCAAAGTCTTAAAACCTTTCAGCTCGAGTTACAAAATCGTATTCAGTGTCTAGAAGATTGCAATGTAGTGGATGATATGAATGACCCGCCGCAGAAGAACACAAAAACTCTCCGATCACACTCTTAATCTCATGGCTGTTAGACGGGAAATTAAGCTGCAGTCTTCAGTAGATTTGATAGCATACTGGCAACTGAACAGACAGATCTCCAAATGCATGCGGCGGGACTTAGGCACCTTTAATACTGCTCGTATTGAAGAAGCGATCTAGCGGAACCAGGGCTCCAAAGTCTTTGCCAGAAATCTGTCTGCCAGAAAGAGCCAACTGTCGAAGCTGAAGACCGAATGTGGCAGTATCGTTTCCGGACACCTGAGATTTTAAGTGAGATTGAGAGGTTCTATGGCAGCTGTACACATCATCCTTGGAGCCACACGCAAGTGTGAGTAATGATCCAAGAGCAAGTCTTATCCGACACTATTACGATGATATCCCGGACGTCAGTCTGAGCGAGTTAAGAATGGCTCTTCAGCACCTTAAAAATGGCAATTCCCCGGGCGAAGATGGAATTACAGCGGATCTTCTGAAAGCGGGTGGAAAACCGGTACTTGAAGTCCTTCAGAAGCTCTTTAATTCCGTCCTCCATAGTGGCACTACTCCGTAGGCGTGGAGCAGAAGTACGGTAGTCTTGTTCTTCAAGAAAGGCGACAACGCTCTCTTGAAGAACTGCAGACCAATTTCCCTTCTGATCCGCGTCTACATTCTGTTTTCGAGAGTCATTAAGAATCATCTCGCATGCAGAC
Organism: Parnassius orleans; assembly: GCA_029286625.1. Lineage (NCBI taxonomy): Eukaryota > Metazoa > Arthropoda > Insecta > Lepidoptera > Papilionidae > Parnassius > Parnassius orleans. The sequence continues at coordinate 196,701 of JAGSMP010000231.1, read as the reverse complement.
TCGACGACTTCCAGCCTCCCGAACAAGCCAGTTTCCGAAAAGGCTTTAGCACCATGGACCACATACATACCCTTCGGCAAATTGTACAGAAGACCGAAGAATACAATCTGCCACTTTGTCTTGCGTATGTGAACTATGAGAAAGCCTTTGATTCCGTCGAAATTTGGGCGGTGCTGCAGTCCTTTCAGCGGTGCCAAATTGACTGTCGGTATATCGAAGTGCTAAAGTGTTTGTACAGTAGGGCTACGATGGCTATCCGAGTACAGAACCAGAGTACGAAACCTATCTAACTGCAGAGAGGTGAAAGACAGGGTGACATAATATCCCCGAAACTCTTCACCGCTGCGTTGGAAGACGGTTTCAAGCTACTGGACTGGAGGATACGGTATTAACGTCAATGGCGAGTACATCACTCACCTTCGATTTTCCGACGATATAGTTCTTATGACAGAATCGCTGGAGGACCTAAGCACTATGCTCCTATGCTCAATGACCTCAATAGTGTCTCCCAACGGATAGGTTTAAACATGAACATAGACACAAGAAAAATCATGTTTAACGTCCATGTCACACCTATGCCGGTAGTTGTTGGGAGCACTAAGCTCGAAGTTGTTGACGAACATGTTTACCTGGGACAACTAGTCCGACAAGGTAAGTCCAACTTTGACCGAGAGGTCAATTGACAGATTCAACTCGGCTGGGCAGTTCTCGTCAGACATACCTCAAAACCTTAAAACTAGATTATACAACCAGTGCGTGATGCCAGTGATGACCTATGGATCTGAGACGTGGTCCTTCACTGCTGGCCGTATGAGGAAGCTCAAAGTCGCTCAGCGAGCTATGGAGAGGGCTATGCTCGGGGTTTCTCTGCGTGATAAACTTAGAAATGAGGATATCCGCAGTAGAACCAGAGTAACCGACATAGTCCAAAGAATTAGTATGCTGAAGTGGCAATGGGCCGGCCATATAGCTCGAAAAACTGACAACCGATGGGGAAGAAAGGTTCTCGAGTGGCAGCCTCGTACCGGCAAGAGAAGTGTAGGGCGTTCCCCCACTAGATGGAGTGACTACCTGGTAAGACATGCAGGAAGTCAATGGATGCAGGTGGCTCGGGACCGTGCTTTGTGGCATTCCTTGGGGGAGGCTTATGTTCAGCAGTGGACTTGTAAAGGGCTGTAATGATGATGATGATGATGATGAATACGCATAATAAAAGAAATAAAATGAATATCAAATCGAAGGCTTTAAGTCATATAAGTAACAAAATAGAGCTTGCAGAATATAAAAAGGAAGATTTGAGTTATCTTATAAGAACTAACATACGCCTGGTTTTATGACTCGGTTTTGTAATTAATGACTAATTAATCGTATATTGTTATCTCATTTTTAGTGTTGAAGCAATTTAATATGTTATTTTCTACTGATTTGATTTCAAAAATGTGTTTTTCATTTTGTTAATTCTTTCTAAGATTTTTTATAAACATTTTATGGCTAGTTATTCAAATATTATAACTAAATATTTTTTTAAAGGAAATTTTTAAAAGGAAACTCACAGAATGGCTGGCATCAAAATGTTTTTATAGTTTAGACGAATACATGACTTATAATGAAATCTAAATAATGGTGAAATATAGAAAAACCTTTTTTTGACATTTTTTAATTTATTTTAGATATTTGACATTTATATATAATCATTTACATAATTTATTAAATTTTTGACATGTATTTATTGTAATTTAAAAACTTGACGCTAAAATTATTTTAATAACTACATAATTATTTTTCTTAAATATCTTACGCCCAATAAATTGTAATAATAATATTTTTTGTATATTGTAAAGATATTGCACGCCATTATCATGGTGGAATGTAAGGTTTCATTAATAAATAACAAAATGATAATATTATGTACTACATTCTGGCAACAAATAAATTTGAATTTGAATTTGAATAACTTTTGTTTTATTGTTATTTTACTACTGTATTGATAAGAAGTGTTTTTATTGATTTATTGCATGCCGTAAGCGCTAATCGCGCCGGTGTGTTCTACTAGGGCCTGGAAATTAAGATTCCAACGTTTTGTCGCATGAAATCGTATCTAGCAATCATATTGTACATATAAGTGATATTAAAAGCACATTGTCAGAAAGATAAACGATTGTTGAACAAATTAATTTTTTTTTTAAATCGATTAATTGCTATTTTTACATAAAGAAGGGGTTTTAGTGGCTTATGGTGTGAATTTATCAAGTCCTCATGGCTTCGTAAACACGATAACTTTTGAGAATATTAATTGTTCAACTCAATCTGTTTTTAAAACTCTTCATCTCTCATGTGAGAAGCCATTGAATGTAAATGGCAGTTTAATTTTTTTTTTCAGTTATAATAATTTTTTTCGACTTCGAAATGCCGAAATATTTGGTGTTTTAGAAGCCTTGTATGAATTTATTTTTTACTAAACAGAGACTGCGTCACTCACTCAGTTAGTTCGGCGTCAATCGCCGTCTTGAGTGGACACTGTATCTGTTGTTTTCAGCGGCTCAAAAAGATCGCTGTACAAATACACAATATTCGAAAAACCAAATTTCTTACATACTTGATTATAATAATAATCAGAGATTTTTATTCCAATATTTTAAAAGCACAGAATAAATAATAGTAGTACGTACTAAAATTAAGTAGGGTGTATTATACTTAAATACGTCTTGGACTTTATGGAGTGACCTGAATGATGATATGATGATCATATGAGCATTATGAGCCGTGCAATTTAGGATTTTCCAAACTATTTTTAAATTGAAGTTTGACATACAATTATCGGAAAAGTGGAAGTATAATAAGGTTATTAGTGAAAACTTGTGTATATTTAAACTACTTTAAAAAATTCCGTATAATCATTTTATACGTAATTTTTTAATGCGCTTAGGGCATGCCCAATTGGATTTACCAATATATATTATTTTATCAAAGGTTTAGTATTCGGAGATTATTTGAAAGTATTGATTTTTATAAACTTACTTTAATTCTATACCAATTATTGCATTAAACCATATGTTGGGAAACAAATATTTTATAATTTCAATTAGAAAAGTAATAGTAAATATAAGTTGTTAGAAATCTTGTTTTTAGGATTGACTAAAATTAACTATGTAAACAAAGTTTTTTATTTCATTAATTCTAAGTTCCGTTTCCAAACTACACTATTACAATTATAACCAAAACTCCTACCTGTAAACAAAGAAACGACATTTAAAGTTTATTCCTTAATATTTTAACTCCTTTTGTAATATTTCTGTTATATCATACGTTTATTTCATTCTATCTACACTCCACAGATACAGATAAAACACACAGATAAAAAATTTAATAATAGGATGATACGCGAGGCTATTGAAATTAAAAAAACATCCTAATTTCAATAGAGAAGATGGATGGGTGCTGCCATCTGCTTGGGATCCTATAATAAACAAAATTAAATCCAAACCCAAGCATACCACTGCAAGACTTCAAGATACTGTAAGCTCATTATGCGTAGGTCGAACAAAAAATTAATATTAAAAAACTGAAGGTAGCCGGACTAACTGTGACATCGGGACGTCAAACATCTCATTCCCCCCCGTGACCATGGGTTGCTGTGAAGCACCCAATGTGTAGTGTTCGCGTAAATATAAGAAATCATTATATATTTTACTTTCACCAAAGAGCCTTACAATTACCACTTAAATGCAGATAAACTACATATTTGATTTGATTTGGTGTGCTTGATTTTATCTGAAGTAAACTAAATTAAATAATGTACTCCTGACCACTCTATAGAATTTTAGAAACTTGCAAGTTCATCATGAAACTTAAAGGAGCTTTAAATTATGTCTAATATTTCTTATTGAAAGTTCAGGAAGTTTTGCAACAGCTGTGAAGTTTTGTACTTGCTATTTCTTCGAAGAGTATGGAAATGAGTTTTGGCTTACCGGTTAAATATATTTATTTGCTCATCAATGCACATAACCACGTCGATTAATAGCCTGCAAACAAAACTGAACCTAAGTTTAGCTGGTCAATAATTCAATTTATTTTTTACTAGTGATCTCCCCAGCTTTGCACGGGTGATGTCAGGATTTCGTCACCTACCGGGTCCTATTGCAAATCTAAACCATCCAGGGATCACTAAAACACACATTAAAAATCATCTAAATCGGTCCAACCGTTCTCAAGTGACGATTTTCCGTCCATGCGGCAATTAATTTTTATTTATATAGATAATAAAAAAAATTTTTTTTAATAGAATAAGGATGACAAACGAACAAACAGTCCACCTAATGGTAATTGGATGTTGTGGCCCATAGACATCTACATCTATCCTCAATTAAGAATCAAAATGCAGAAGCGTTGTCACCCTTGAGGACTAAGATAGAATGTGTTGTTTCCAGTAAAAAAGGGTTTCCGGTTCTCTACACTCACCATACGAAACACAGCATCATTAAGCAGCTATTACGCTGGTATTCTGTGAGAGCGTTGTCCTTCCTCGGTCGAGCGGACCCACTTGTGGTACAACTCTAATATAGCTGCAGTAAAATCAAAAATAATCGTAACAATTTTTAAATCATATGCCTTGTGGGCTTACGAAATTATTTACCAGTAAGCTATAATTACAAAGTTCTATTGTCATTTTACCTTTAAATATGTCAGAAAATGGGATAACTGTGGAGTTTTCTTAATTGTTTTTCTCTGATCAAACAAACATCATTAATATTCCGTGTCAAATTCAACAAAACAGAACACTTTTAGAATCCACTTAGTTCCTTTTTTCTATTTTTCTCTGAGTGCATTCCATTTAATTGAGTGTATTTTGGCGTAGTAATAAAATGCGGGTACCAAAATATAGACGTGAGATGAAAAATCGAATGTTCGTCAAACTTAAAAAAAGGTAACCTTTGACGAAAGTTGGACGTAAATTTCAAGGCGTAAAAATATGATCGAATAAATTTTCATATATATCAATTAGAAGCCCCTTGAATTGGTGGCACGGAACATCTTTGTGCATTACATATGTATATAGGATTTTTGAAACCATATTATTAGAATAGAATAGAATAGAATAATTTTTATTCAATATAGATTATTATATAAAACTTATTGAAAGTATTTTTTTTTATTTACCACTGGTTCGGAAAATATCCTCTGTCCTGGGAAGAAACAGCAAGAAACCCACAGGGACTTTTTTAAACATATTTCACTTTACATTTTTAATTTTGTTTTTTTTTTGTTTGTACAAATTTTAAATGAGTTTTAATAGAACCAGCATGGTGGCGATAACCTCATTCCCAGGGGTTTTTTCACTTATGTATTCTTTGATATTATAATAACCCTTTTTGTACAATTTTTCTTTAATAAAATATTTAAACTTATTTATTGAAAAATTTTGTACATTTTCTGGGATTTTGTTCTAAAGACGTATACATTGCCCCATAAATGAATTACTAATTCTGTGCAGTCTAGTAACTGGTATTACAAGCTTATGTTTGTTCCTAGTGTTTAAAGTATGAACATATTTATTCTTATCAAAGCTATTTATCTTTTTATGTACATACATTACATTTTCATAAATAAAGTTAATATGTTTATTTCTTAAAAAAATCTCTAAGGGACTAATTACAATTTAAGTTATAAATCGCCCGTACGGCTCTCTTTTGCAAAACAAATATAGCTTCGATATCAGTCGAATTATCCCATAGCGAAATTCCATAAGACATCACGCTATGAAAGTAACTAAAATAAACTAACATTGGTGAGACTTCTAATCTTTCTTACAGCATATGCTGCAGAACTAAGTCTGCTTGCTAATTTTGATATATCGGGGCCCCATTGAAGCTTCGCGTCAATAGTAGTACCAAGAAAAACAGTGGTATCCACAAGACTCTATACTATTACACTTATAAATGACATTTGAGTTAAATTTGGATAATTAAAGTCAAAGGAATTTATATATTAATACATTTTGTATTTACTCCGCGGTAGAAAGGTAAAATTTTTCCAATACATTCTATATATGTTTTTCAATAATGGACAATATAAGTCAATGTAATATTTTGTGGATTTAAAAGTACATTGCCCTGTATTTGCGGCGTGAAATACTCGACTATACTACGTGATATCATCTTGTTGGTGACGTAGAATCGACAGGGGCAAATAGGGAAATTGTAAGCGGAGAGCAGAATCTTTCCGAGTTAATAATAATAAAAACCTGTCTGCCAAGCGTGGCAGCTATGGCAAAAATTCACCCTATGAGTCAATATTTGGAGGAGACACGTGTTCTGAAGGTAAATGAATAAATGCTAAATATATTTATGGCGGCTAAGTAGCTCAATGACACAAGGCCTATGTTCAACCGTTTGATTTTACGAGATGATGATGATAATGATGATTATGAGTATCAGAAAAATAAAGAAACAGAAAATAAGTTACTCAGAACAAAGCAAATTCGTGACGAATAACTCACAAAACACCTCGAGCATGAACTACTGCAGAGTAAGCACACACCAACGAGTAATTCAATACTAGCATAAAATAGTTTCTACATATTTGGACGAAAGCGCAAAGTAACTCTGTAAGGTTCGAGAGAATTTCTAGTTATTTGTTAATTTGTTTAAAGTGTTGCAATAGAAGCAAAACTATTGTATAGCATTTAATTTTTATCACTACTACTATTTACTATCGGTAATTTAAATTAAGTATTCATTATCTATATACCCCTCTATTTTTGTCATTAAACAAAAGAGAGATCAACTTTAAGCAATTCTTAAAATTATGTTTATTTCTATGAGTGAGCCCGTAAGTCAAATAGTGTAGCGTGTATCGTACCGATAAATTTATTTGAAAGTAATATATCATTCAACTTCAACTTCCAAATTTAAAACGATATTTCCTCAATTATTTCTTCTGAGGCAGCAACGCGCCGGGTACCAGCTAGTGTTCAATAAAAAATACTATAAACACAAAATTATTAATAATGTTTTCATATAATGCTAATAATGTGATGATGAAATAAATATAGATAGATAGACAGATGACACTTTATTTTACGCCAAAAATTAACATAAATATTAACAAAAAAGGAGAAATAGAAATGTGGTACAATGGGCGGTCTTATCGCTAAGAGCGATCTCTTCCAGACAACCTTTAATATACACCAGATTACTTTTTTCATATAAAACTGAAGTAATAAACGAACGTACAGACTACGTGATGGTAAGTGCGTGTTTCCATGAACTGTATTACACATGTAACCAACATCAAATACAGAAGGCTTCAGATGGATTGTTACTTTTGAGGACTTAGATGGAATGCCTGACAGCCTAAATTATACTGGCTCTTTATACAGCAGTGCAAGCACTGGTAAGAGGGTGGTACTTACTTATACGGACTCCTAGACAAAAAGAAGTACTACTATCTAGTACACAATAAAATATAAGTGTTTTTTTTTTATAAAATAAAGGTTTATCACTGGTTCGGAAAAATACCTCTGTCCTGAGAAGGAAAAACCAGACCAGAAAGAAACCCAACGGGACTTCTTTTGGAAAAATAAGAGTTTACAATCATGTTATATGTTACAAAATTAACAATACAAATCAAATTAAAAACGGATAGCACAGTCCACCTGATGGTGAGAGGATGCTGTAGCCCTTTGAAATCTACATTTATCCTCGTTTAATAATCAAAATGCAGATGCGATGTCACCCATGAAGACTAAGATGGAATGCCTCGTTTCCATTAAAATGGGTCTCTGATACTCTTCACTCACTATACGAATCACAGCAGCATTGAGCTGCTATCTTACGTAGGTATTCTGGGAGAGCGTGGTCCTTCCCCGGTGGAGTCGATCCATTCGTGCTACAACCATAATACTGAAACATGGCTCTACCATGCATACTCTATACGTAATATGTGTAGTAAATAAACAAATTAACAAAATATGTGAAATAAATAGCAAACCATTATTATTTAAATTACAAACACTGAACCAATTCTGAGCGCGTCAAAGTTAGAAACTCGTAATTGCTACATTTTCGGGTTGGCTCAATTTGCATCGTGACCAAGTTTTGAACCAGTCCGCTATGTTAAATTGAAATCAACTTTCATTACTTGTACATGAATTTTAAAATTGCTTATTACAATTTAGTCTGAAATAAAAGAATCACAAAATAAAATCTATTTTTGCTATTTTGTTTCTTTTTTTTTAAGTAAGTCATTCAGGTATAATTTCGTTAAATGTAATTGTAATGATAAACTTAAAAGTGAGGATTTCTGCAGTAGATCCAGACTAACCGACATAGTTCTATGGATAAGTAAGCTGAAGTGCCAATGGGCTGGCCATATAGCTCGATGAACCGACAAACGATGGTGAAGGAAGGTTCTCGAGTGGCAACAACGTACCGGTAAGGCGGCCCTCCTCTAGGTGGAGTGACGACCAGGTAAGATATGCAGGTAGCTCAGGATCGTGCTTTGTGGCATTCTTTTGGGGAGGTCTTTCACCTGTGGACTTGTGAAGGGCTGTAATCATGATAATGATGATGATGATTCATTCGTTAAATCGTATCTTTATAAATTAAATATGAAATTATTTTCTTTATGTTAAAAAAACCCATAACATGGGGTTGCTAAATGTTAAATGTACATAAGAGCGAGAGAGTTAGCACACCACACCGCTCATTAAATAATGGACAATGAATTTAGTTCAGATATTCTAAACAGTTTTCTAACAAGAATATTATAAATAAAATATTCAAACACGATGCGAAGTTGTATAAAATAAATCCTAGCCAAGAATTTTCTATGCGAGTTTCAACGGCTGGTTTTATATTTGTTGTTTGAGGACAATATGCAAACAAATAATACAAAAGAAATAACGGAACTAGGATAGTGGAAACTTACAGTAAGAGGCTTACGGAGATATGTGGGGCATTAAATAAGAATGTGGTAAACTACGAGGTCTGTCATGTAAAACTTACCAGTGTTATATCGTAAAAAGCCTTTAATTGCTAGACTCAGGTGTAATTATCCTTTCGATTTTTTTAATCCATAGTACAATTCCAAACCTAACAATAAAATAAACCACGTACTGTAATTAGACCGAATTATAGTAGCGGCCATTTTGTTTTGACATACGAGAGGTTAAAAAACTGTAGTTTATTATTAATAAACTAAAAAAGTAAAGTAAAGTAAAGTAAAGTTACAGCCTATATACGTCCCACTGCTGGGCACAGGCCTCCTCTCATTTCTGAGAGGGTTTTAGGGCAAGGAAATGTCCGCCGCGCTGCCCCAATGCGTGTTGGCGAACTTCACATGTCTTCGAAATTTTTTTTTTTTTATTTTGATTTCTCAGACATGCAGGTTTCCTCACGATGTTTTCCTTCACCGCCGAGCACGTGGTAAATCAGCACTTAAAATTGCAATGAACCCGGGTTGCTCGCGTACTGTGAAACTTACAGCGAGCGCTAACCATCTGAGCTACCACGGCTCTATATAAATAAACTATATATGTTTTTAAATGAGTACACAGTTCACCTGATGGTAAGTGGTTGCTGTGACCCATAGACATCTACATCTATCCTCAATAAAGAATCAAAATGCAGATGCGTTGTCACCCGTGAGGACTAAGATGGAATGCCTCTTTTCCAGTAAAAAGGGTCTCCGTTTTTTTACACTCACCATACGAAACACAGCAGCATTAAGGTGCTATTTTACGCTGGTATTGAGAGCGTGGTCCTTCCCCGGTCGAGCCGACCCATTCGTTCTGCAACTATACTACTTATATAGCTGCAGCATGGCTCTACCACATATATATATCAGGCTTAAGCTATCAATAATCACTTTCATTTTCTTAACTGTAGTTTAAATCCGATTTTTTCTCATTTATTCATTACATCCCTTCACAAGTCCACTTCTGAACATAAGCCTCCCCCAAGGAATGCCACAAAGCACGGTCCTGAGCCACCTGCATCCACCGAATTCCTGCATGTCTTACCAAGTCGTCACTTTATCTAGTGGGGGGACGCCCTCCACTTCGTCTGCCGGTACGAGGCCTTTTTTCCTCTACTCGAGAACCTTTTTCCCCCCATCGGTTGTCGGTTCTTTGAGCTATATGGCCGGCCCATTGCTTTTTTCTTGCCCCTTCGATTTGCCGACGATATAGTCCTTACGGGAGAATCGCTGGAGGACCTAAGCACTATGCTCAATGACCTCAATAGTGCCTCCCAATGGGTAGGTCTTAAGATGAATATGGACAAAACAAAGATCATGTATAACATCCATGTCACACCTATGCCGGTAGTTGTTCGGAGCACTAAGCTCGAAGTTGTTGATGAGTATGTTTACCTGGGAGAAATAGTCCAAATATGTAAGTCCAACTTCGACCGAGAGTTCAATCGACGGATTCAACTCGGCAGCGTTCGGGAAATTATTTTTCTCTCTTATATTCTTTTTTTTATCTTATATAATTATTATCTTCTCGTCAGGTATACCTCAAAACTTGAAAACTAGACTGTACAACCAGTGCGTGTTGCCAGTGATGACCTATGGAACTGAGACGTGGTCCTTCACTGCTGGCCGTATGAGGAAGCTCAAGGTCGCTCAGCGAGCTAGGGAGAGAGCTATTCTTGGGGTTTCTCTGCGTGATAAACTTATAAATGAGGATATCCGCAGCAGAACCAGAGTGACCGACATAGCCCAACGGATTACTAAGCTGAAGTGGCAACGGGCGGGTCATATAGCTCGAAGAACCGACAAGCGATGGGAAAAAAAGGTTCTCGAGTGGCGGCCTAGTACTGGTGGACGAAGCGTAGGGCGTCCCCTCACTAGATGGAGTGACGACCTGGTAAGACATACAGGAAGTCAATGGATGGAGGTGGCTCAGGACCGTGTTTTGTGGCATTCCTCGGGGGAGGCCTATGTTCAGCAGTGGGCTTGTGAAGGGCTGTAATGATGGTGATAATGATGAAGGTCGAGTCGTCTTAGGTGGCAACCAAACCTCCACCGGAGATTCTTAGCACCCCCTGCCCCGCCGTTACCATGGTCGCCACCATAGCCAGGAACATCAGGACCGCCGGGGACTGGGAGCCGTCTTTTTCTAACTTTTGTCATTGGGGGTATATTGCCATAGTTGCCACGCTTGGTGAGCGGGTTGGCAACCGCAGTTTTTTTATTGTAATTTGCTGTTATCAGAAAGATGCTGCTGCCCATCTTCTGTCTCAGTTTCCTTCTGTCGCCTTTTACGTCACCCTCGGGAAGATATGGGGTAGTGGGTATTCTTACCCAACACTACACGGGGACTTACTATCGACTTGTCCAATGAAATCAAAAGCAAAATTCCGCTCAAGGAAATAACTGCTAGGGGCAAGCTGAGCAACAAGACCAAGGCGACCCCTGCCATGCTATCCGTGAATTTTTGCAACATCAGTGGACTTACTCGAACCTAAACGCCGTCCACTACCATCTCGAGGCGAAGCCGGCCTTGCTTTTTCTGACCGAGACGCAGGTGTCCTCTTCGGGTGATACTTCGTATCTCTCCTACCCGGGGTACAAATTGGAACACTCCTTTGTGCCTTGGTTTTAGTCGGAGTTGATTAGCTGGTGATCTTCTGGTCTACCTGACTCATAGATGGGCAGTGGCAGCAGAGTCCAAGGGGGAGGTATTGGCCGTTAGGTTGGACATTGCGAAGGCCTTTGATCGGGTTTGGCACAAAGCGCTTCTTTCGAAGCTCCCTTCCTATGGGCTTCCCGAGAAATTGTGCAATTGGATCATCAGTTTTCTTGCACATTGGAGCATCAAGGTCGTAGTAGATGCTGCATACTCCGACTACGAGCATATTTATGCTAGTTAGTGTTCCACAACGCTACGTGCTATAACATACGCTGTTTCTTCTGTATATCAATTATATGTTGCTGTTACTGGTTGTAACACTAGTGATGCTTTATACACCGGCCGTGCTAATATTTCACGGGAACACGTCATCTAGTATCGGAACAAACTTGTTTCTGAAGTCGAGTCTTTAATAAACAAAAACCTCGGATTGGGGACGACTATAGTCCAGCTTAAAATTCAGAAGTAAAATTCACAAGTTTACGCGTTTACCCCTAAAAAGAACCCCTTTGTCTCTTCAATTTCAGGGCACTCCCCATACTACCTCAGCCAGCATCGGAATACTTGGCACCGACATTGAATGATGCTCAGTTTCGCGGTCACTTGGAAGGGAAGGCCAAATTGGATATCATGCCGGCACACCGTTAGCAACTTTACAAGGCGCAAGTTCGCCCTCACATATTTTCTCATCGCTGAACTGGGGTATCCCAGTACTGGGGTATCCTAGTACCAGCTTCTTCCACTTGACCCCATCCAGCGAAAGAGTGACTCGAATCGTCGTCGACTGAGTTCTTTTGATCGGCTTGATTCACTGGCGTTGCGAAGAGGTGTTCAGCCGCCAAATTCCACCAACGCACATCGGGCCAAACTCACCATCCACACAATTTGGATGTTTGGCGATACACCATGACTTTGCGATTTAGATACTAGTTTTCTTCTTCGCAAGACTTCTTTGTGGAACCATCTACCACCGGCGATTTTTCCGGACCGATACGACTAAGAGACCTTCAAGAATCAAGCTTACTCCTTTTAAAAAGGCTGGTAACGTACCTGCAATTTTCCTGGTGTTTCAGTTGTTCATGGGACAATCAAATTTACCTGATAGTAAGTAAATTTGATTTAATGTGAGATAAACCGTGGGGTGGAAAGCTAGTAAAATATAAAATCTAGTAAATATATTTGTGGGCTGGGCAGGCACAGACAGAACAGGTCAGTGGTGGGCGCATATTCATAGTTAGCCTAGGGCAGTCGCAACTCTAAATCAGGCACTGCACACAGTATGTTTATCTTAAATCTATGTACACAGCTGTCAACTCAGAATTGAACAAAATTTAATTAATCCGGCGAGAAGGCCCAGCTATGGTTCTAGTCTGGTGAGGGGCCAAAAATGATTTAAATGACCAACTGCTGGTTCAGAGTTATTAATATGGATGATTTTACGTAATTACTGGACTGTATGAGGCGGTGCCAGTTTACTATTTCACGATACTGCAAATGCCTCTAAATTCCGGCTGCGCGAATGATGTGAAGGAATGCGTGTGCACTCATCTGGACTTCTGCTAATCTGCCTCGTGTCTCCAGTGCTGCGGCCAAGTTGGTTGGATGCCGGCGGTCTTCACACATGTAAACTTCACAGATTATCGAGAAATAAAGTACATAACAAAAACCACGTTGGTCGTTTCAGGGACGTATAGGTGTACACATAGGCATGGCAATTATGATAATGAAAAATTTTTTTGGGTGCTTTAAATGGGGTTTTAGAGTTTTTAATCATATATCTTACTAAAATTAATATTTCTATAAATGTTATTTGCTTCTGAACTTACCGACACGTGCCGACATATTATTACCTACGGCAGCTGTGAGGTCACTGACACGGCCGCCACAAAGCGAGCCGCTACACGGCGCGAGCATCCTCAAGGATTTTGTGTAAGTCGTTATACCTATGTAGACAAAGTTAATCTCCAAAAATTTAAATTTAAAAATAATAGAAATAATAATGAAAAGAGTTTTTAATAACGTTTATGAAAATTCCATTTCTTTTCTTTAATACCTAATAATATTTATAATGTTACAAAAATAATTTTACGACGTCACTTAACGAGAACAATTTATAGTCCCGCTACGTAGATGACGATGTTTTGACGAATTCAAGTTTACGAAATTAGGTAGGTATGTTGAGATCAAATATAAGTTGTTCATTCATTCATTACAATCTATTACAGTCAACTATAGGCGTCCCCACAGATAACCTCATAAGGGGTCTATTTGCCATAGTTTCTACTTTTAACAGGCGGGTTGGCAACCGCAATATTTTAGGAGAGCCATTCTAATCTCGCTCAGACTGAAGTCCGGGATATCATCGGAATAGAAGATGAATGACAAGCTTGTGGAAACTATCCATGCGGTCGGAGCTAAGTTTTGCAAGACTCGCCGCAGAAGAACACAAAAACTCTCCGATCACACTCTTAATCTCAATCAATTCAGTAGATTTAACAGCATACAGGCAACTGAACAGACAGATCTCCAAATGCATGCGGCGGGACTTACGCAAATTTAATACTGCTCGTATTGAAGAAGCGGTCGAGCGGAACCAGGGCTCTAAAGTCTTTGCTAGAGATGTCTGTCAGAAAGAGCCAACTCTCGAAGCTGAAGACTGAGTTTGGCAGTGTCGATTCCGGGACACCTGAGATTTTGAGGGAGATTGAGATGTTCTATGGGCAGCTGTACACATCATCGTTGGAGCCACACGCAAGTTTGAGTAACGATCCAAGAGCAAGTCTTAACCGACACTATTCCGATGATATAAAATTGTATACATTTAAATTAAATTTGCTACCGAAAAAAAAAACAAAGGAATCTATTACTGATGTATTACAACTAAAAAATATAAAAAAAATATTGACATGGTAAATTTTATTACATAAAAATGTAATCCACTATATTATTTCATTCATTTTTGCAGGACACAGTAATGTAAATAATGTAAAACAATAAAACAATAACTGAATAAAAGTAAATATAAAAAATCATCTTGTGCCTTAATACAAACATGCCACAGAAGTGCTTACGTAACTTAATTTATAATTATTGCATTATGATAATTTTTTCAGATACGGTAATAAAATTAATAAAATTATTAAAAAATCAATTGAATCGTTAATTATCTGATAAATACTTTCAATTTAAACATAGGTATTTTAAATACAGAATATTTAATACTTAACTTCAACAAATATGATAGCACAAAGAAATTGTTTTTAAATCTCAAATTGATAAATAAAATCTTAAATGGAATTAAAATCACACAGGTGCGAAGTTTCCTCTTAAGTATTGCTTCTTTGTTCTTTTCGGCTCAATTTTCACATTCTTCTGAACGAAGCTTGCAAGCTTACAATTGCTTCTTTCCTTTTTAAATAAATCTGCCGTTTCTTTAATTTTGATCATTGGTCCTTAGATAGATATATCCACACATATTCATATTCGCGTCGCAAATCTCTCCGGCAAGGTCGCCATGTGATGTCGGAAAGTGTTAAATGAATAGGAGACGTATTGTTGGTACTAGGACTTTAGTTATACTGCATAAACTTATTCTACCTTAACACTAATATAAAGCCGCCGGTAAAGGAAATAATCGTGGGGCAACTTCCATGTTTAAGCAATAAAATATTCCGAGAACATAATTAATAGAATCAGGCGTTACTTTGCGGAAATCCATTATATTAAAATTGTAAGTATTTACTTTGCAAATATCCGTTTAATAAAATAAAATGATGTGTCTAGTAAACGAGGTAAGGTGTATGAGCTTGTCAAGTCCTTCCCTTTGTAGAGATGTAAAAAACTTTAATGATAAAAACTTGTCTTCCTTTTGTGTATTATGTGTTAATATAAGAAGTCTCAATTGTAATTTAGACGCTTTTCTAGTTTTTATGTCGCAATTGAATATTAATATAGACATTGTAGTTTTTACTGAATGTTGGTTAAAAGATGATTCCATAATACCGGAAATAGACACCTACACATCATACTATACTAAACGTTTATTTAACCAGAATGACGGTGTGGTAGCATACGTTAAAAAACATAAACGTCATCATATGAACCATTAGTCGATGATGGCAATGTGCTAATACTCACTGTCGATACAGATACCACGGTTATCTGTACATATAGACCACCAAGTTTTCGCAATCCAACGCAGTATATCACATCACTTGATAAAATACTCTATAGCATAAATACAAGTATCGTAGTATTAACTGGAGATCTAAACTTAGATGTTATGCCTTGTACTATAAAAGGATATTCTGCCGATTATCTCAATATGCTCTCTATGCATGGCTTAAAACAATGCGTTTATCTACCGACAAGGAAGAAAGCATGCTTAGATCATTTTATGGTACGATCCCAACATAGGATTACATCTATTGTTTTTGATGAATTAACTGACTATCACCCTATTTTATTACTTATTGACAGAGTAAAAATTAGTAAAAATAAATCAAAATTTTATAAAGTAAAAATTGACTATGACAAAATAACTGTAGGTATGAATGAGCTTAACTGGAAAGAATATTATGGAATCGATAATGTCAATGATGCTGCAGAGTATATTGTAAATATTATAAAAGATTTAATACAAGCTAATACAACCAGAATAACTATATCTAAAAGAAATAGGCCATTAAAACCCTGGATAACACCAGGACTTGTAAGATCGATAAGAAAAAGGGACAAATTACATAAACAATTAAAAAAGGAAAATAATAATGAAGATTTAGCATCGCACTATAGAAAATACAGAAACACATGTAAAAACATAATAAAAAATTTAAAAAGACAGTATTACGAACGAGAACTTATTACCAATACTGGAAACGTTAGAAAGACATGGAAGATAGTTAAAGAAGTTTGTAATCTAAGCCAATCAAAACAACCGACAACAGAATTATTAAAAATTAAAGATACGCCAAAAGCTTCACTTAATCTAGTAAACACCTATTTCACAACAATTAGTTCACAGCTTGCAAATTATACTCTGAAAACCATAGGCAAATCAGTCTCAGAACTTGCTGATAATGTCAAACAGACGGCTCCAACACATTCGATGGCTTTTTTCTTAACAGATCCTGAGGAAGTAAAAACTACTATTAACGAACTTAAATCAAATAGTTCCCATGGCTGGGACAAAATCACTGCTAATTTCGTTAAAAGGTATAGTCAAATTCTTTGCGCACCTATAGCACATCTATGTAATAGTAGTTTTCAGACAGGGCAATTTCCATCACCATTCAAGCAGGCCTTAGTAACACCAATATTCAAATCTGGTGATAAGTCCGCTCCTTCGAATTACATGCCGATTTCTTTGTTATCTACTTTTTCAAAAATAATTGAGAAGATTGTGAACAACAGACTTATAAAATATCTAGAGCGTTATGGATATCTAGCTGCGAATCAATTTGGTTTTAGGGTACATCGTTCAACAGAAGACGCTATTTTACAACTGATTTCGGAAAATAACATCTTATGTAGACAAAGGTGATAGGTGCATGTGTGTGTTTTCTTAGACTTGCAAAAAGCGTTCGATACTGTATCTATTCCTATACTTCTCGGAGGCCTCGAAAATCTGGGTATAAGAGGGATGCCATATGCATGGTTTTGTAACTACCTTACAAACAGAACCCAAGTATTACGTGTTGATGACGAGCTAAGCGATAAAGCCGGATGTAGCTATGGCATTCCATAGGGTAGCATTCTTGGACCAACACTTTTTTTGACGTACATAAATGAATTATGCAAAATTAATATCCGTAGTGCGGACCTTTTTTTACGTACGGTTACAAAATGGCTGGAAAATAATCTTTTAACCGTCAATTGTTCAAAAACAAAATATATATGTTTTTACAAAACAATAATCTCAAAACCACCACATAGCTTCTCTGTCACCATGCATACGTACCCTTGTAATACGTCCCAAAAAAAGGAGAGATGTAAATGTACAATATTAGAACGAACATCTACGATAAAATACCTTGGGGTAATCCTCGACGAAAGATTAAATTGGCAACCTCATATATCAAATATATCTAAACGATTCGGAGACTCACTATAGTATTAAAGAACCTAAGAACGGTAGCGACTAAAAACTACTAATTCAAACATATAACGCCTTTGTCATTGTCTCATAAATTATTGCATCTGCTCATGGGTGGAGCTCCCAAAACATATCTTATTGAGGCTGAGCGAGCTCAAAGATCTATACTAAAACTAATATTACATCTTCCTTATACATACCCAACATTTAAAGTTTAGGAATTGTCAAATGTCCTCAGTGTACGAAAATCGTATATATACAAATGCATAAAACGATATCATAATTTTTCCCCAGTATATGTAGCTAAAAACAAAAGAACACAAAAATTTCCAGTACCATTTATGAAAAGCGCATTTGCGAAAAGGCAATATGACTACCAAGCACCACATTTATATAATATAATTAATAAAAAAATAAAGTTAAATAACTTAAAAAGTCACCAAGTTAAAGAAATTATTTTAAATTGGTTAAAAGAATACGACTATGAAAATTGTGAAAACCTACTTTAAGTCATGTACACATATTTTAATAAAAACAGACGCGCGCACATACACACACACACACACACAAACACACACACACACACACACACTTTTTGTTTGTTTTATATTTTAAAGTCTGTATTGTACACGGAAAATAAGATCACTTAATGGGAGGGAAACTGCCTCCTAACATACAGGGTAACCTAGTTTAGGAGTCAGGGCACCAATGAATTGTATATTATATCTGTGTTCAATAAAGAATTATTATTATTATTATTATTATTACGTAGTTTGAAGAGCACCTCCCGCCCTCCCTCAATTGCGTGCACTATCCCCGTCATCACTCACACCCACACATCATTTTATTTTATTAAGCGGATATTTGCAAAGTAAATATTTACAATTTTAATTTCGAGAACATGTTAAATCCGCCAAAACTATCTAGAATACTAATCACCCCATAATCCTCTCAGAAACTTTACTTTATTTACTGTAAATTTACTTTACTTTTTTGTTTACTAATGTAGTGATAATCAAACTCAGCTGCTCGTAAATTGTCATGTTATACATGGTCGTCCCTCAGATATGATCCAGCATTGCCAAGCTTGGTAGACGAATTTGCAATCACAGTTTTTGGTAGCTTTCTAGCACACCTCAGAGGAAGCTTGTCAACCAAACTTGCCAAAATTATTTCGATCTTCTCAGCACCTCCCCAGCCCATGTTGCACTACATGAATAAAAAATTAAAAAACAAATTATATAAATACGAGATCTTTTATTGCCATCTACTAGAAAATATATATGGTAGAGCTACGCTACCACTATATTATGGTTGTAGCAGGAATGGATCGACTCGATCGGGGATGGATCACGCTTTCACAGAATACCATTGTAAAATAGCAGCTTAATTCTGCTGTTTTTCATATTGTGACTATAGAGAACCGGAGACCATTATTACTGGAAATGAGGCATTTCATCTTAGTCCTCAAGGATGGCAACGCATCTCCATCCACTTATTATCAGGTGGATTACCTTCTCGTTTGTTACTCTGATTCTATAAAAAAAAACTACTACATCTCCTGGATAGTTCATAAAATCACTTATTTCGATATTTATGGTGGCGATGATTACGCTTATGATGGTTTCAAACGGCGAAAAATGATACAACATATGAATCTTTAATGATAATCATAAATTCATTTAACTAGGTGATAAAATTCTTTACACTGGAGTCATTCTTGGAATTCGAATAATCCCATTAGAGTAATTATTGCTGTCTTCTCTATGTCTTCATCGCGTACTTTTATTTGTTGGTAAGCTCGGTTGAAATCAATGGTGGAGAATATAGTCTTGTCTGACAGTTCATGAGTGAAATCCTTGACTCGCGGTATTGGGTAGCGGTCAGGAGTGGTAATAGAATTCAGTCTTCTGTAATCTCCACAAACTCGTAATTGTCCATTCTTCTTCGGTACAACGTGATGGTGATGACCAAGGGCTTTGCTTGGACGGCATATTCCTTGCTCGATCATGTTTTCGAATTCCTTTTGAACTTGCTCGTATCGGTGTGGTGCGATTGGACGTGCACGGCAATGAAGTGGTGGTCCATTGGTTTCGATGAAATGCTCAACGTCGTGCTTCGGTGTTAGTTTCATTGAAGTTATTCTTGTGATTCAGGATATTCTTCAAGGATCTTGTGATACAGTTGTTGAACGTCTATGCTTCTTATTGTGGGCTGATTGGTTGCTTGGACGAAAGACTGAGATGCAAGATTGGTTTCCCGTCGATGATTCTTCTATTTTGATGTCGACGATCAACTGGTGATGTTGAAGAAAATCGATGATTGGTTTGCTGACTTTAGCGACGATAAATCTCCATTTGAATGGTCGACGTAGGTTTAAATAGTTCCATTGTTTTTCTCCATATGTGGAATCACCGTATTGTTTGCTGCGTAGAGTTGAAAATCCAGTGGCTTCATCTTCTGTCTTTGACTCGGCGGTAAAACTGAGATATTCGCTCCGGTGTCGATAAGGAAGGTAAGCTTGCTTTTTTTATCGGTGACAAAAAGACGGTAGGACTTTTCTGTTACGCTGGATCCCGTCGCATCAAGCGTATTAGTTAGTTTTCCGACTTCATATTTTCATTTTTGAATGTACACGGTGTTGTGCATTTTCTTGCCTCGGAACCGAAACGTCGATGATAGTAGCAGTAAGGGGATCTTGTTCTTGACCTTGTTCGACTTCTACTTGCAGAGCGGTTGCGACGAAAAAGTGATCTTCGGTGTTGCTGATTGCGCTGGTTGTACTGTTGCTGGTAACAGGTTTGATGCTGGGAAGCTTTGAGCGCGGCGACTTCAAATGATAGCTTCCGAATTTCTTCGAGAAGAAACTGGGTATCATTGGCCTTGGTTGAAGTGCCTTCGATCATCGATATGTGTGAGCTACTGCTGTTTTCGATCATCTTGTCTGCCAGGGTGCCAGTTCGTCGAGCTTCGTCTGCGTGCTGAATGTTTCACTCACTGCTAGTACCGATCGAACATGTGGGGTGGGTGGTTTACTCACATTAGCCGTAGCATCGAATCTGGGACTTTATCTCGCGCCAAAGTACGCATTCTGCGTAGGGTTGTGTGGGCTTCTGGTCTCCAAGTTCTATTTCTGATAGAAGTTTCTGTAGCTGGCGACTGTCGGATTCTTCATATGCAGAGATCAGACGATCCTTCAGCAATTATACTGGTCAGATGCCGGTGGGTTTGTACAACAGGTCCGAAATATGTTCGATGTCTTGTTTCTCAAGTTGGGCGATCACCATCTGTGCGAGTTGCGCTTGACCCTTCTTTAAATCATTCGTTGCGGCTTCAAACTGACGAACCAAAGTCGGGGTTTATCTCTCCAAAACGGTGGTATTCTCAACGATAGAGATATACCGGCGATTTCTTGTTCCTTGGCGGGTTTGATATATATGCGTCGGTTTATTCGCTTCTCGCTTCATAATGACGTCTTGAGTACACTGATTTTATATATACTGAAGTCCTCCTTGATATTTTCCTACTATTCTTGCAGGGATCTTCCTTATCGGTGTTCGTAACAGGGTCACCAATGTAATAGTGGTGAATGGGTCCACTATTAACAGACTCCGAGTGCTCTAGGGCGGAGGAATGAAACTATTTTCTTGATATGCCTTACTATGTGCAGGCGAATGAAGGTGTTTATTTAGTGAACCCTGCCTATATTTATATGCCAGCTACATCCTTAGTTTACCAATAGTAATATCTTTTATTTACTTAGCAGGGTAACATTATTTACTACCGTTTAGTGTTGATAAGCTGGCTGCTACACATTCATTGCTATGCGGACGAGAACACTGGTGATGCTTTATACAGCAGCCGTTCCAATATTTCTCGGAAAAACGTCGCTGAGAACCGGAACACACTTGTGTCTGAAGTTGAGACTTTCTTGAACAAAGTCTCGGAATGGGGCGGATTAAATTTAGTCCAGTTTAATCCCCAGATGACACAAGTCTGCGCGTTTACCGCTAAATAGAACCCATTAGTCGTATCTCCTCAGTTTCAGGGCACTCCTTTGTTGCCTCAGCCAGTATCGGAATTTTGACGTCGACATATCAATTACGTGCAGTTTTGTGGTCACTTGGAAGAAGGCTAATTTCAGCCTCCAAAATCTTGGCGTGCTCAGCAGAGCGGGACAGTATTTCATGCCGGCACACCACCTGCAACTTTTCAAGGCGCAGGTTTGGTCTCACATGGAATACTGTTCCCATCTGTGGACCGGAGCTCCCCAGTGCCAGCTCCTTCCATTTGATCGCATCCAGCGCAGAGCGAGGTGACCCAGCTCTTTCTGATCGGCTTGACTCATTGGCACTGCTAAAAGATGTTGCATCTCTTTTCGTATTTTATCGCATCTACCACAGGGATTTTTCGGACCAATTTCAGCCGCTCAATTTTAACATCGCACATCGCGACAAAACTCGCTATACCATACATACCGTCTGAATGATTGGCGGTCCACCACTGTGTGATTTACAAGAAGTTTTTTCTCTTCTTCCTTGCTCAACTTCCTTGTGGAATCGTCTACCACCAGCGATTTTTCTGGACCGATACGAATTAGGCACCTTCAAGAAAAGAGCCTAATATTTTTAAAAGGCCAGCAAAGCTCCTGCGATTCCCTTGGTGTTGCAGTTGTTCATGGGCGGCGGTCGACATTATTTTACATTACTAGGAGCTTACCGGCGCAAGAGAGTACCCCCAATATTTTACCTTGAGTGTCGTAAGAGGCGACAGAGAAAAACTAAAACAGTAGATTGGCAGCAGCCAATTTTATAAAACTGCGGTTGCAAACGAAACAAGCGTGGCAACTAAGGCAAATGTCTATGAAACAATATATGAGGAGGCCTATGATCAGCAATATTGTTGTCACGAACTGTAATAAAATAATGAAAGAAAAGTTGGAGTAAGCAGCACCGCAATTGGAAGTATCCTATTTTATTCTATTTAAAGTATTCCAAGCCAGTGATTGACTACTATCTCACCTGGTAACCTGATGCAACCGAAGATGGTAAGGTGCACTGACTTAGCTTAACAAAAGCCTATACACTTGACTACTTGCTGACCCATTCGTGTTACAACCATAATATAGCTGCAGCGTTGCTCTACCACGTTTAAAATGTGTTAGTATGCTCTACTACAAATGCTTTGCTTGTCTGATATGGGTAGTATAATATATAGTTGGACGGTATACAAATAAAGATAGTGTAAAAGCAACTTACGTGTGTTTCTATTCTATTCTAAAAAAAGGAATGCGCGCGTCCTCCAGCGGAATTATCACTCGAAGGCGGTCCAGTAGCGCGGGCTAAAGCGTAGCTTCAATGGCGGCGGTTATTCGAATTGTTCCTAAAAGCATCTGAAGATGAGCAAGGGAAATGGTTTCGACGTACGCATAGCCATCTCATTTTACGATCCAAGGATTCTGGGAAACCGAGGTTGTCTCGGTCTTCCTCCAGTAATGCAGAATTCCAATCCCGTATTCTGGACAAAAGTACGATTGCCCCGTAGGGCCTACGACATCGACGAAAGGTTGGGCCCGAGACTCAGGCCGACTTTCAAGTATGTCCGCAGACGGACAGAGCGTCGTCGTCGCTGCCCAGTACTCCAAGTACTGGTACTGACAGCTCATTTACAGAATGTATTTCCTCACCGTCATCACCGTACAGTGAATATAGAAAGGTCCAAGGAACGGACTGCACGTATGGTGGCTATAAAATAATGATACAAAATAACTCTCGAAATTAATTTTTCGGTTTAGATTATTTATAATCAAAGGTAATAAATAAAAATATTTAGGTTAATCTTTGTTTTTATGTTTTGTAGCCTGTTTTATTTATGACAAGAATTTTGTATTATGTTATTATTTATTGTTATTACAATAATAGATTAACAATTTTTCTTTCATAATTATTATATGGAAGTAAGATTAACATTTTATTTTTAAATATACATGTCATAAAATATAATATCTAATAGTTATTTTTGTTTAACTATAATGTTATCTATAATTAATATAATGAAGCAGAAGAGTTTTTTTTGTTTTTTTGTTTTTTTCAAACACGTTAATATCTGGAACTACTAGTCCACATTCTCATCTATCAGTAGGCTAAACCTCTCAGCTAACCTTAAATATTGATTTTTGTTTACCAAGTCGGAATAAAAGACGCTCTCTAACTGTTTTATCCGCATGCACTGGCGTAATGGTTAGTGATAAGTAAATACATTGTTTTAGAAAAATATAGATCTTTACTCCACCTAAAAAATTCCGTGATATATCCATATGCCTATTTCTTATACATAAGCCACAATAAGGTATTTTGATTTTAAAGGGCTTGGTATATTAATTCAGGTGACACAACACAACGACAATCCTTAGTCAAGGCAATAATGATAGGCTTAAATACGCTCGCCGCCTTCCTCAAATCACAGTTTCGTCTGTAACAAAAACAAATATATTATTCTGTCAATATTTACCACACACACCATATGTTTTCAGGGGAAAAAAATGGTATTTCGAACTACGAATCTAGGTTATCTATTTTATGTTCATGAAACTTGTTTTGTCGCAGTAAATATATAGCTCAAATATTTACTGTGATTCTGCAGTATACTTTGTTATAACAGTAGAGTGACTAACGATAAACCAACCTAGTAACCAGCTTGGTAACCGATCACCCACGCTGAAATAAAAGGACCCTACATGGCCGGTTTGAGGTGTAAGACCGGTCCGAGGTGACAAATTATCGAATAAAATGGCACATATAAATTATTATTAAATGTAATTAAACTTTGAAAAAAAAAAGTTTTGAATTTGTATATAAAATACGAGGAACCTTTTTGCTTGACCTTATACTTATTGAAACACAATTTTGTATTTACAACCAATTCGGATAACACTTGTTTTGGAAATAACCAGCTAGGAGGGATTATTTTTTTAAACATATAATTTTACAAAATATTATTGATAAATTTATTAAAGAAAAATCCTAACAAACTATATAAATATCAATTGGTGTAAAGTTTAGTCACTAAAAATGATTAATATAAATAATAAACTTGATATTTTTGGAGCCGTGATAAAAGGTCTAAAGCTCTCGTCGTGAATTTCACAGTACGTAAACAGCTAATCTGAGACAGTGTGTTTTACCGTCTTCGGCTGCATCACCACTTACTATCAGATGGGATAAAAAATCAATAACAAATTTTTTGGCCCGACCCAAGAATCTTACCCGGAACCTCATGATCAGCAGTTGTGTTTACGAATGCTGGACAAACGAGGCAGTCAAGTTTAGTCTCTTTTGTATCTATTCATCGTACCATCAACTATGTACGCCGCTGTCACCGAGTAAGTGTTTTTATGAATTAATTTCACCATGAATAAAAATTCAGTATAACATTGTAAATAATTTTAATTGAAAAACTAGCCTTGTATCCACTGAATGATACTTAACACAGCAAACATAAAAATACCTTTCACAATATGGTGTCTATGATTTTGAAATGTGAAATAGGTTACAAGTGGATACTAACAAGGATTCAACATTAAATATTAAATGCAAGTCAGTGAAAAGTGCCCTCAACGTTACGTTCGAATTACATCCTTATTAATTTTTGTGCGGCAGCTCTTACCTGTCGGGTTTCAGCTTTTAGCCAACCTTAATATAAGAAGGAAGAGTTTTGATTACAGGAGTTAATATAGTTTCATAGGAGATTTGCTCTTAGAGGCCGCAGCTTTGGAATACTGACGGTATTTTTTCGTTGATCAACAATGTTATAAATATAATGACGGAAAAGCTTTGTCATAAGAAAAAAATTAAGTGTTCGAAATAGATTCATGATTTATGTGAATACCGTATGCCTATAAATCTCAAGACAGCAAGGCACGCAATTGAGCCAAGGCTTGCAGAAATAGTAGCTAATGCTACCTTATAAACACTTCTTTAAGATAGTATATTGCATGTTTATAATGCTATACCTTTTATAACTAAATGTGTAACTTCGCTAAATTCATGTGTTTATGTTTACAACCGCGTAGTGGCGGTATGGGAATCATTAAATCAATCAAAAATCCAATACACCATATTGTACCGTGGGTGTCGTAAGAGGCGACAGAGGGACACAAACCAGGAGGTGGGCAGCAGCGTCTTTCTTATAACAAATTCAAAAAACTGCGGTTGCTAACCCGCCTGCCAAGCGTGGTAACTATAGCATATATCTTATGAAACAATCTATGGGGAAGCCTATGTTCAGCAGTGGACTTTTATTAGACTGTACCTGTAACGGTAACAGAAACAGAAACTTTTTTATACAATATAGATTATAAATATTAATACTTATTGATAGTCACTCTTTTCTTAAATTACCACTGGTTTGAAAAAAACCTCTGTTCTGGGAAGAACCAGCAAGAAACCCAGCGGGACTTTTTTTTAAATAACAGCTTACAATCATGTATGTTATACAATTAACCATACAAAACAAATTAGAAATAGCTTGATACTGATCACCTCATAACGGTTGAAATACTCCTATTAGCCAATAGTTAGTAAGCCATTTGAGGGTATTTCAATTATTCATATAAATTTATAAGAATGTAGTGTACTTTCCATTGGCGATTATAAGGAAATAAATTAGTAAATAAATAAATACCATTTCTTTAACAGTACTTCAAAGGGTCGTCCTTAAGACGATCTTACGTAAATGAGAAGTGAACTCAAAGCCACTTATGAGATTAAGCTTTTGGTTATAATGTTAACGTTCATAGAATTTTGGCCAGGATAAATAACACTTAAGTTGTACCATAATTAAGTATCCAATCGTTAGATGTGATATTTATCGTATTTGAAACTATGTACCTCATTAATTTCCTTTGCAGTAGTATCTACATTTTTCAAAGTTCAATCATTTTTTTTTCAATTATTCTGAGGCAGTGCTGGAACTACTAACCCACTTGATAGTACGTGGTAACACAGCCAAAGATGTTAGAGCACACTGACTTAGCTTAACAAAAGCCTGTTCACTATTGTCTTAAACCACACATCACATCATCATATCAATCACATTGTAATCGGATGGAGAGGCAGATGCTGGCAACTTATTCCACTACTATGATGTACGCAAGAGAAATTACGTTTATTTGATTTGATTTGACTTGGAACGATGAAGCAAACCGTCGGGTCCGAATGCGTGGTAAATTGACAACAATGGGGTGTAGAATGACCGAGCGTTTAGTTATCCGATGGTGGAAGGGTGATGGAGAAATTAAATTTTACAATTCGTGCATTGTTTTTTTTTTTTGTATGAGATAATTAATGAATTTATTAATGTAACATATTTACGATTAATATACGTTTTATTATGTAATGATGGATAAGATGTCCATATTATATGTAAAATATAATATACACATGTTTTTTTTTAGTATAAGTGTGTCAAACGAGCACATAGTCCACCAGATGGTAAGTGGATACTGTGGCCCATAGACCATGGCCATCTAGGTTTATCCTCGATTAAGAATCAAAATGCAGATACGTTGTCACCCTTGAGAACTAGAATGGAATGCCTAATTTCCAGTAAAAAAAAAGTCACATACCATACGAAACATAGCAGCCTTAATAATATTTCACGCTGACATTCTGTGAAAGCGTGATCCCATCCCCGTCGAGCCAACCCATTCGTGTTACAACCATAATATATCTGCAGCATGGTTCTACCACGTATAAATTATAGTAAATTATATTGTTAGTCGGTCAACCCTCACTTGACAAGAGGAAACAAAAAGCTGTAACATTTAAAAATAAGAATAATAATGCCGAATTAATCTTCTTAAACTGACAATGCTCATCAATATTATAGTGAAGATTCTTCCGACCTATTAAATTTATTCGCCATTCATTTTAAATTAAAGGAATTTTAAAAGAGATCCCCCTGTACCGAAAACAATGAACAGGATTTCAACACTGACCGGGATAGGTTAATTGATTCTATGTCAGCGCCTCTCGCTTCCGAAATAGATTGAATAATTGGCTTTTCCTACGACTTCGGAGGGTAGATTGATTTTTAAGAACAATTGTACAATGCTGCACTTGCAACGTCTAGTTACGTAATTATTTAACCGACTTGAAAAGAAGGAGGTTCCGAATTCGACTGTATATTTTTTCTTGTTGTGTGCATGTTAAGCGATATCTTCGTGAATTGTGAACCAATTTAACGATTCTTTTTTTTATATTTCAAGGCTTTTCTCATACAAATTTGAAATAAAACTTAATATAAACACTCACGCCTGTCACCCAGAGCGGTAGAAAGACTACGGACTTCCATTTGGCACGATCCCGACAATTATACAAATTTTACAACAAAATTATACAAATCTCAAAAATTACAATATAACAGTGGTGTTATTTCGGATTTGTATACCGACACATGCCGCACGCCCTCATACAATATGCAGATTGGTCGAGTGACTGATCCGAGTCAGTATCCGAGTTTCCGCTGTCACCGGGCGCTACTATTATAATGTGTCTATGTGTGAGAGAAATTATTTGTTTATTGTTTTAATTTTTATGTGTGAGTTTCGTAGTGACCTTGGAGTAATTACTAGCATAGAGAGAGTCTAAAAAAAAATTATCATAGCTGAAGTATTTATACATAAAGTGCCCAACTATTGACACTTTATGGGTGACCCTATCAAAATAATACTATTTCTAAAATTCTACGATGTTAACAGAGTTTAAGTTTTAAAAAACTGGAATGGCTATTCTAGAATGTCGCCAGTAAGATTAAACTATAAATAAAACGTTATCAGTATTATTTTTGTAATTTTAGCCATACCATGCGATTTGCCCAAATACTGACGCAACCCCTCGACACTCCACTATATTCAGGAATATATAAGGTTAATTTAGTAAGAAAGTAAAATTTTACCTACATAGATGAATAAACTAGACGAATAGATGATTAAACGTGGTAGAGTAATGCTGCAGCTATATTATTTGTATAGTTGTAGCACGAATGGGTCAGCTCGACCGGGGAAGGACCAAACTCTCACAAAATACCAGCGTAAAATAGCAGCTTAATACTGCTGTGTTTCGTATGGTGAGTGTAGAGTACCGAAGACACTTTTTACTGGAAAAGAGGCATTCCATCCTAGTCCTCACGGCTGACAACGCATCTGCATTTTGATTCGCAAACGAAGATAGATGTAGATATCTATAGGCCACAGCAACCACTTACCATCAGGTGGACTGTGTGCTCGCTTGTCACCCTTATGCTATAAAAGAAAAAAAAAAAGATTTTCTCAAAAATAAAACAAATGGTAATCAAAAAATCAACGTTTATTATGAAGTAGGTTCATGTTTTGGCTTTTCTTAGGTACAACAATAGAGTCATTAATATTTTGTAAATAACCGTTTTAAAGATCCATATTATCATTATCTCAGTCTTCAATCTGTGTTAGAAAACGTTCTATTTCTTCTGCTGTGTATACTTTTTTATTCTTACTACCTATTCCATAATGTTCAAATAAACTATTCTGGCTATGTTCTTCGTCTTATTGTAAAATATTCTGTCTATTTTTTTCTAATATTTATTGTTCTGTTCTTGATCGACATTAATTTGTAATTTCTGCGATGTGTCCATATTATAAAACGTATCACTAAACAATAACTTCCTCACTCCATCTAATTTTGTAGCAGATTCCTTCTTCTTGGGTTTTGGTTTAATTTTTTTCTGTGTATTGTTTATTTTTTCTTGTTCTTTCTTTCTCTCTCTCTTCTTTTTTTTAATTACTTCAGCATATTCTTGTTTAATTTTTTTTTTCATTTTCCACTTCCTTCCACTCAGCCGATGTCAATGCAAAAGGTGCCCTCTTAATATTTTTAGTCCCTTTTCTTTGTGGCGTCTTAGGCAACACAAGGACTTCTTGCAGTTTAACAGGAGTAAAATCCAATAATATTGACTTAGGAATTTTGACAGAAGGATTTATTTTATCTTCAATTAATTGTATTTATTACAATCATGCTCCACTGCTGCATTTGTTACTTTTTTTTCTTAAATTTGACTTTTTGCAAGGTGTAACTTCTGGCCTAATATTATTATTTTAAGAGTTTACCTCTGCACTGTGAGTTATAGTTATAAATTGCATATCTTGCAACACCTATTTTTTTATAGGATAGGGTGACAAACGATCACACAGTTCACCTGATGGTAAGTGGTTGCTGTGACCCATAGACATCGACATTTATCCTCAATAAAGAATCAAAAT
Organism: Parnassius orleans; assembly: GCA_029286625.1. Classification (NCBI taxonomy): domain Eukaryota; kingdom Metazoa; phylum Arthropoda; class Insecta; order Lepidoptera; family Papilionidae; genus Parnassius; species Parnassius orleans. The sequence goes on along the minus strand of JAGSMP010000231.1, from coordinate 166,677 downwards.
GCATATGCGTTGTCACCGGTGAGGACTAAGATGGAATGCCTCTTTTCCAGTAAAAAGGGTATCCGGTTCTTTACACTCACCATACGAAACACAGCAGTTTCAAGCTGCCATTTTACGCTGCCATTGTATTCTGTGAGAGCGTGGTCTTTCCCCGGTCGAGCCGACCCATTCGTGCTACAACCATACTACTAATATAGCTGCAGCATGGCTCTACCACGTAGAAACCTAACATCGTTATCAGCATCTATATTAATTTTATTTTGTGTAAAGAATTAAAATCATTATAATTCGTAATTTCATGAATCATTACTTCATGTGACACCAAAACGAAATCAGCAATTGTTTCCTCTAATTGAAAATTATCACTGATGATAACTCTCATATCGGCAATAAAAATTGGGTTTATTGTAATGTCATTTTGTTTAGTAATGTTGACTTCATGTCTGTCATCGGTTAAAACAGTTTCATGTTCTTTAAAGAAATCCCAAACTCTTCGTAAGTTATTATCTTCTGATATCAGCGTATATCATTCGAGTTCTTCTCTTTTGCTTTTCACAATGTTCACTTGGTTTTTCTTTATGGTCAGTACTCTTTCCAAGACATTTTGTAAAATCAATTGCATTTACATCCCATGGACAAAAACTAGTGGCTCTGAAGCCATTTACGATCGTTGAAGTTGTGATCTATTTTTTTATGGTACTTTGTAGCAGTGGCACAAAGTTGTTTTTTGTTAAAGCCTTTGAGCCTATCAGTCGGCAGTCTTTTGTTTGGAAATATTACCATGGGTGGAGTAAGATGTCCATCACCACAAAATGTGAACATTACTTGTTAGCGATGTTTTTGCTGGAGCGCTATCGACTTCGTACACATAGAGGACATGAAATAAATAATTTTCCTGGAGATAGCCTTCAGTTTGCTTAAACCAGCCCCTAATGTCATTTTCTGAAACTGCTATGCTAGCAGCTGTGACTACTTCAGGCGTACGAAATCTAAGATTGTGGTGACGCTGCAAAACAGTTTAAACCATATTTCACCATTCGTGAACCTACCAAGCCTCTCATTTTTTGTTAGGTAAGCCCTAACACTGTTTAAAACATCGTCCTTTATTTTGGGAAATCCATTTTTGCAACAACCATTAATCCATTCCTCTATATGTCTTTCTTTGTATTCTGTCAGGACAGTAGAAGGACCTGAACGCGAACTATGCAAGGCATTGTTAAGTGTGTAAATCAATGTCGTTCGGGATACCTGATAAGTTTTGGCTGCAAGTTTTCGACTCATACCATTTGTATTGCTTGTAGGGCTTTGCTTAAATTATTTGGCTCATATCACTTTCTTTTCAGTTTTTCTTTGATTTTCGTATCGGATGATTTTAAAGGTTTCATTTTCAAAATTTACCAACTGTAACAAAAATTATTATTATATGGATATTTAATGACCATTTATTGACATACTTGTACCCAATCATCAACACTGATGTCCATAATAGGTAATTTCGATTTGACACTCGTGTCAAGAATTGGAATAAGGGTGTATTTCAGCTTAATTCTTGTATAGACAGTTAATGAATCTTAAAATAGGCAGAATAAAACAAAAAACCTATACAAAAAAAAAATTATAAACCCAGTTATTGACATGGATGTCAATAAAATTGTTTTTCCTATTTTCTCGGTGTACTAAACATAGACACTCTAAAATAAATTGAAAAAAAGATTGAAATGGAGAAGTTACTGCAGAAATCTGCTATTGGAACATTAAATATCAAATAAAACTTCTAATTATTGAAATGTAGACTAAAACCAGAATGTACTAACGAGATCCAAAAGACACTGACCTTATCGATATGTCAAAAAAACACAGCTTGCACAGTTTGTTTCAGCTGACTAGACGCCATATTAGTTTTTTTGTCAGCTTTGTGTTGTTAGAGTCATAAACGATAAAGCTACCTATAATTATATCTTAAGGTACAAACACTATGTGTAGTAGTCTTTTTTTAGAAGAAAATTGCTGGAGTTACAATAAATTGGGGAGGTGTCAAAAATAAGTTGTCCTACCCTATGACGTTGAACATGGTACAAAATAAGATAGTTATAATATTCACACCTTTCTTTTACAAGGTCGTTGCCGTTTTTCCATTCCATAGACACCTGTATTGATATACCATAAGCAAAACAAAAAACGTTTTCGATAAATTCATTTACTCTACGACATAGTAAAATTAGGGATTTTTATTAGTCCGGTATGTAATACTTATTTATATCAATGAAATTTTATGGAAGTTTCATCAGATATCTTACAACAAAAACGTAGTCGAATATTGCAGAATTTCGTACTATCGTTGTATAATTAAAAATATATCGTGAAAAGGTCACTATGAAATCTTTTTTTATAGGATAAAGGTGACAAACGGGCAAACATTATACCTTATGTTAAGTAGTTGCTATGGCCCATAGACATCTACATCTATCCTCAACTACAAATCATAATGCTGATGCGTTGTCACCCGTAGGAACTAAGATGGAATGCCTTATTTCCAGTAAAAGGGGTCTTCCGTTCTCTACACTCACCATACGAAGCACAGCAGCCTTAAGCTGATATTTTACGCTCGTATTACGTGGAAATGTGGTCCTTCCCTGTTCGACCCATTCGTGCTACAACTATACTACTAACATTGCTGCAGCATGTTTCTACCACGTACAAATCTACTTAAATTCAGCTGGCATATTTCCGCCAAATTATCCTAAGACTTATTATCGGTTTCACAGAGAATAATAACTGTGTTTGTTTAATCGACCCTGGGTTTGCTTCACGGAACGTACACGGAGGGCACTGCTACGATGGTACAATAACAGCGGCACGACCATTCTCAGCTTTCTCTTTTTTCGCTAGATCACAACTACTTACATTGATTACGAACGTTTTACCCATTTTCCTCTCTGCTCCCTCAAGATATTATTCATCATTCCTTCACTAATTGCAGCCCATCAAAAGTCCACTGCTGAACGTAGGGGAAATATATGGCATAGATCCTTCTCTTAGCAAGTGGGTAGGCAACCGCAATTTTTTATTATTTTGGGTTGTTATCAGGAAGATACCGTTGCCTATCTTCTATTTGATTTTCCTCTGTCGTCTTTTGCGATACTCACGTGATATTATGGGGTCTTAAAGCTTCAAAGTAATAATATTTATTATTTGGTAGGAAGTTTCTTTTACGCTGCCGCTACACGGTATTATTAAGATCCTGCCTTAACCTCATGATTTCGAAATATTTTCATCCAAGCAGATAAAGCTTTGTTGAATATAGTCGATTTGTTTCCGCTAAGCAAGTGGTAAATCTATATAAATAAAAATGAATTGCCGCATGCATGAAAAATCATCACATCAGAACGGCTGGACCGATTTTGTTAAACACGGTGAGTGTTTGGACTCGGTATATGGAGCTATTGTCGAGATCTAGAAAACAGTCGTGCGAAGCCAGGGCGGATCGTTAATCAGCATACAAAAATTGGGAATACAAATGGGATTCAGCTCGCTTATATACCGTGTGTCTGTCAAGACTTTGTTTTCATACCTCTCTTGCTATTCGTTTTTAAAGTTTGCGAAACGAATATTTGCAATGTAATATAATAATCATCACTATTGGAATAATAATAAGTCTAGTCCTATTTTCTTTATATTTTAGACATATAGTAAAATAATAAAAATAAATAACTAAACGAAAACGAGTATGTCGATTGTTGCTGACATTGAGAATGAAATCACTATAGATTAAAGACGTCATATGATATTGTAAAGTAAAGTCACATATAATACTACTACAATAGGGATGTCACTTTTCTAGTAAATCAGAAGATATGAGTGTATTTACTCTCATATTCGGCATATATTTAAGCCTTATTTGAAAATTAAATTAGATAATGCGAGACAAATATATTGACTCAATTTATGTAGATTTGTAGGTTCTCTCTATGCATACGTATGTATGTATTTACTCTAAGGTAGTGACAGAACAACAGACAATAATTCTTTTTTGTGCGTAGATTTCACCCCGCAAAAAATGACAGACAGTTCTGTATCGGGGAAAAACGCTATGGATACTCCCCTCCGGTCCGCCGGTAGCCCGTGTTGTTCTATGCTCGGACCACAATATGATCAGTAGTCCCGCTTACGACCATTCGACCAACGGGCGAAAATATACTGCGAAGCTAAAGACACTCTTTCAAATGTATGTTATGAGTTACACTTACGGCTCTCTTTTGCAAAATAAAGATAGTTTCAGTGTCAGTTACATTACCATAGTAAGATGCCTACGATATTATGCTATGGAAATAACTCAAATAAACTAACCCATTTATTACTGAAAGGGTGAGGCGTGAAATAAGTTTACATACAGGCTATAGTAACTTTTCTTTTTACTTTTATAATATTTTTGATATTATTTGTAGAGCTTACAATTGTTCGTTTCTGGTCTTCTTCACAATCCAATTTTATCATAAATCATAAACTCTCTCTGGGTAATAGACGTGTTGTTACCCAGTGTAGCTGACAGATTACTTTATGTATGTTAAATACTGCCACGGCATTTAAGCAATCCTAGTGTTTCAAAGTATTTTTTAATAAAGACTTAATTTTGATGTGTTCAAATCGATTTCAAAACTGTTTATGTTACAAAATGTATTTAAACTCTTTTAAGAAGCAGCAATATACATATTGAAAAAAAAAAAATTTTATTTTTGATTGGCGGATGTCTGTTTCTCTAGTTGAAAATAATATACAAAACATAGATTTGCAGCTGCCGGTATCGAATCTAAATCGTTATGATGTTCCATAAAGCAACACGGGCAGCCGATGTACCGGACGGGACCCATACGCAGGCGTTCTCCCTGTACCAAAGTATAAGTCCAAATATGACACAGCGGCCTTGTTTACAATAAAACTAGTTGCAACCGCACTGCTCACTAGACTATTTTAGTTGTGCGACTGAATCGACGTCCTACAAAAATGCCAAATTGTTCAGTTTTTTCTGCAAAAAGATATCTGCCAAGTCAAATTTACAAAAAGATGGCGTTACCTTTCATATGTAAGTAATTCTTTATAATATTTGTACTATTTTTTTTTTATCTTAAAAATTACAATAATAACAGTCCATAGTTGCCATAGTAACTGTCGTGTTGTTTCAGATTTGTTTACCACCACAGGCCACTCGCCCTCATACAATATGCAGTTCGGCCAAGTGACTGATCTGAGTCTGTATCCGAGTTGTTGCTGTCACCGAAGATATTTTTTTATAGAATATGGGTGTTAACCGAGCACCAAAACACCTTTTTTGTCCGTCTGTCTGTCTGTTTATGGTCCATAATTTAGCCCATTATATATTACAAAGTAATGTAAAGAATAAACTTAATGTTCAATGTTATGATACATTTGCTTATTATTGTCATTTTTAAATCGCAAGTACAATTCCAGCAGTGCACTTTTACTGGCCGACGGGGCGTAAGTAGATAATAAAAAAAAATGTTCCTTATTCGCCTACTTGTTGCCGTGCCGCGAGCTAACGGAGTGTTTTACCATCCTACTAACGGCCATCATCACCGTCGGGCTTGGGTATCATCGCATCGGCTCCTTCTGCTAGCTGTCTGTCTACGACCCTGAAGGAACAGCCCTTGAGTTCACCCCCACGTCAGGCCAGTGATCCCCTTCCTAGAAACTTACTTTGTACGTGTGCGGAATTAAGATAAATAAAAATAATTAACTATAAACCTTACCTTTTAAGAACCCACCTACTTTCTGAACCACCTAACGGTACAACCTCTTTACTGAAAACGAGGCATTCCATCTAAGTCCTTAGGAGTGACAATCGCATAAACATTTAGATTCTTAATCGAGGAAAGATGAAGATGTCTATGGGCCACAGGATTCCATTACCATCAGGTGGACTATGTGATCGTCTATCACGCTTGTTCTATAAAAACAAGTTTCATCATCCTGCCATATTTTGCAGCATTCATTATTATCATCATTACAGCCTATTAACAGCCTATCAAAGGTAACTGCTGAACACAGACCTCCCTATAGATTGTGTCTTTGGGGTGATAATTCCTGTAGTTGCCACGCTTGACAGGCGGGTGGCAACCTCAATTTTTCATTAATTTTGAGTTATAATTAGGAAGGTGCTGCTGTCCATTTCAGATTTAATTTGATTGGTTTTATCTATAACATATTATATTTACATTAAACGTAACTTTTTGAGTAATATTTTTTAATTTCTATAAAATTTATAATTTAAAATGAATTAGAAAATTAATAATTTGATAGAAATTGAAAATCATTCTTATAGTATCTTGTTCAGTATTTTAAAATCTGCAAACTACTTTTGAGCTTATGTTTCTAAAATAATGCCAAATTGTTAAATGGTTGAGGGACCTACTTTATTAATTTAAAATACTAAAAATACCCTACTCCATATTAAAAGTCGATAAAGTGGCTTGACATTGTTGCGACGCTGAGGGCCGCAGGTTCAAATCTCGCACGGGACAAGTATTGATATAGCCTTCAAATTATTTTTCCAGGTCTAGACGTTTGTCCTTGTGCAATTTATGTTTGTAAAATGCCCACGATACAGGAGAAAATCCTAGTGTGGGATAACGTTTTTTTAAATAGACAAAGATTTTCTAAATATTATTGTGCTGTGGCATGAAGTTCTTTACGCGAAACTCTATAAAGATGAAAATTCATAGCACTATCTAAACAGGGTAGCCATTAATCAGGGCGGCAATGACGTAACTAGATAATTACCGATTGTTAATAACTCATTAGGATCTAGCAAATCGGCATGGGATCAGAACTGTGGAGGTATATTTATTGTCTTAGAATGTAAGGAGACCATTTTACTGGAAAACGAGGCATTCCATATTAGTCGACGGGGTGACAACGCATTTAGATTTTGAAACTTCATTGAGGATAGATGTAGATGCTTATGGGTCACAGCATAAACATACCATCAGGTGGCATGTGCTCGTTAGTCATTCTTATCCTATTAAAAGTGTCTAGACTGTGCACTTTTATTATTGGCAGTTTGATCGTACTGGTATGAAAATCCATTTAATCTTTTGGTCACGTAGGTCTCGTAAGAGGCGACTACGGGACTTGCTAGAAAGATCTCATGGCTCAATAATGATAGCGGTAAACTATTTTGCTATACAAAGCGTAAAAGTCAAAATAATAGCTGTTACCCGCGGCTTCGCCTGCATGGTCACTGGGAAATGAACTATCCATTGCTTTTTGAATTGAAAAGAAAACTGAGTTTTATAGATTTGCCAGAGATGCAGCCATTAAAAGGAAACTGAGCAAAATTGATTCGTCAGCCTATTTAAATGTTTTGAAACGCAGCGTATAGGAAAGCATGAAAATAGCCTGTTTATTCCAAATGGAAATGGATATTTTTTAATTAAAGGAAACTGAGCATTATTATCCGTCAGGGATGCAGACTTTTGAAAAGAAACTGAGCCAAATAAAAGATCCGTCAGAGATACAGCCTTTTGAGTTGAAAGGAAACTGAGCTTAATAGGTCCGTCAGAGTGCAGCATTTGGAATTGAAAAGAAACTGAGCTAAATAAGAAATTTTGAATTGAAAGGAAGATCTGTGGGAATTTGATAAATTAATTGTGAAAATTTTGGAAAAAACTAACTGAACACTATTTTAAGACGCTACTGTACACAATGTTATATGTTTTTCCATTCGGGGAAAGAATGTGGAGATTCTGGGCATTTGACACACGCGAACATGCTACATACAGCTGACCATGAGAGAAGCACGGTTTTCTAAGTTGACCCCGCTACCTGTAATGTTTGCCCTGTCGCTTTTTAATTGTCATTGCAAAACTGAGCTTAATATGGAACTGCAACCTTTTGAATTGAAAAGGAAGATCTGTGGGAATTATAGGATCCGTGGTATAATGACATTTTCACCTTTCTACGCCTGTCAAAATTGTAGCACCGATTATGTTCCGTCCAAGATGTGTCATACGCAGCCTTGTCCCGTTACATAACCGAGAGCATCTAAATTTCGCATTAGCATGACTGGCACGCCTAATTTTAATTGAAGCTATGTGAGGGCACACCTGACAACTCTAGAGAATTTAAAAACTCTACGGGATATGACGTGCTCTGTTCTGTGTCCATAACTGTGTCTACTGACAAATACTCTGTTATTGCTCCTGCTACTTCGCTTAGTATATCTGAATTTATTTTGTTAACGATCTCATTTTTTGGTGCAAGAATCGCCCTTTCACATAACCATTTGTCTTCATGCATGTTGTTCGTTAAATCTGAATAAACGCTCGCAATTAATTGGGAATGACTCTGTACTAAATTACAAAATCTCTCGTCAATTTAACGCAGCCCTCAGCATCCGTTTCCAACCGCCCATCGCCAATTTTTAATAGTGTGTCAGCATAGTTTCCAGCATTGATATCATTATACAAATGCACTCTCATATTCGTAGTTAAACTGAATTTTGTCACCTTGTTCCATAAAATAGACGACTTGAGGCATGCTTTAATTTCATCTGCAGGTGTGCCCTTTGAATGACAGGTAAAGTTTATGAAAGTCACCAGCCAGTAAAACCACCATTCCTCCCATTACATCGGTATTGCTACGCAAATCCTGGAGCGTTCGATTTAGTGCTTCTACAGCTTTTTATGCGACATTGTACTTTCGTCCCACACTAAAAGTTTGCATTGTCGTAGCATTATACTCGTGCACTATTTTTGCTAAAGTTGCAGATCGGCGATTCTTCCTGGGCTAGATTTAGAGGGAGTTTTAAAACAGAATGTGCCTACCATTGCCATTACTTTATCTTCAATTTTTCCAAGTGCTTCATTATAAATGTGTTCATTGTATGTCATGTTCGCGTGTGTCTGCTGTAACCTTCGCAAAATATCTTCCGCCATGTACTCTTTATATTTGTCCCACAATTTATGTGCATGAGATAGCCCGCAAGATGATATGAGAGTTGCATAAAGATCCCTAATTTTGGCTGGTGACTGGCACTGCACAGCTTCCTCCATGGTTTTATCCCAGTGATTATCGTTTTCTAAAAGATGCAGAGCCATATGCTTTCTATAAGTTGCGCATTCCTGACCGTTGACAGTTTTAAGGTCTTTATATCCTGTAGGACCCCGAACATGGTGCAGCAGCAATCGTAAACAGAAACATTCAAAATTAGTTACATGGACGGTATACACACGACCAAGGGCATCTGATGACTTTAACCGGGCCAATTTGCAACAGGCGCGCCTTGAATACGGCGTTCCTCCTTCCTAGATGTGTTCCAAGTATAATAGCGGGGACTTCAGAATATAACAACGTTTTGCAAAGGGGTCGGTTTGACAAAGTTGAAAGAAGGCTGTTAGTGTAGTTTTGGCGGTGATGCAATTCTTTCTTGGAAATTTCTTTCGGTGAAATATACACGTCTCCATTTTCTAAGTGCACAGCAAGGTGAGTAACTGTTGGGTACCTTTCGTGTAAAGGAAGCCAAGGAGACGCCACGCTGCCTCGTTACTGCTGACATAACGCCCTGCTTGAAAGGTCTGTACATCATTAACGGATTTGCCTCACCTTCACTCCTGAGATTAAATATTGCTTGGTCGCTTCCTTTATTTATCTACTTACAGATATACTTGATTGCGCGGACAGAGCTACATGCTTCTACATTAATGTGGGCATTAAACATTTTACATAGAATGGGCGAATACAGGACAATCCAGCTGTTATCTAAGGTTTCGAACGCTCCAGAGCGAGATTTGATTGTAACTTTCCTGTCACCATCTTCGGAGCTCTGCGTCTGTATAAAGGGTAGCCATTGTCATTGTGCACTGTTTCTTTTAATATCCGTTTAGGAAATTTCTTTGTACATTTTCCTTCTTTCATACATGGCGATATTGAATTTCGTGCTCCACATGGACCGTGAATCATATTTCGGATGAGGATATCATACAATTCTTTATCTTGCTCAGGATCCGGAATCTCGGCGCTTATTATGTCGTCTATTTGGCTGGACCGCAACTTCTTTAAGCCATATTAGAATGTGGGCATGCGGTAATCCTCTTTTGCCATTCAATTGAATACGTGAAGCACTGCACCTATCCGAAAGTTTTCCTTTGTTAATTACATACATTAATTTTGTACTTTTAATCTAAATACTCTAGCAACTAAATCGTGTCTGTCGGTACTTTTTGGCCCGGCATTAGCTCCTCAGTTATTTTTTTCAATGTGGGATTGCAAGTAAAAGTAACAAAAGATCAGGTCTTCCGTAAGTTCGTACATAGGCAAATGCGTCTTGTGTACTCATGTAGGTAGCAGGGACTGTTAACGAATGATGAGGGCAGAATTACCATTTTACCTAAATCTCTGGGGTTTATATTGGCGTCGCTAGAAACTGCATCTTGTAAATAAATGTATATAATTCTCAACGCGCAGCTTTTTTGATTTAAAGATATATAACGGAGACGTTCACTTTCTACCTTCACATACATGTCTACCAAAAATTGATGAAATAATTGTCTACATAGGGCTAAGAGGTTAAAATCATTTTCTTGCAACATCATATGATACGCATAAAATCCATACATGATACTTTTTGTTCAGGTAGGCTCCTTTGTGACCGGGTTAATGAGTGGAATTTGAAAATGATAACCTCTTGTCCTTTGCAATAAATCAATGAGTATTGCAGAGCATCATAAAACTTGTGTGTACCGGCTACCCGTTGCAACGTATCATCACGTGCTCGCAAGACAATGTCTTGTGAAGAAAATTGATCACCACTAATTACGGCTGCTATTTCGTTTATCAAAAGTACATTGTAGCACCATTCATGCTCTCCTCGAGGGGTCCGATCTGCGTGAATGACGACTTTAAAATCCTCTTCAGGTAGGTTTTTTAAAGCAGTTTTAAATGTTTTGACTAAAATGTTACGTTCATGCAAGAATCTTTGAATGTTGAACACTGTGTCTCTCTCAACTCCCTGGATAAATTGGCAGCGACGGTCTACCTCAATTTCTTCGTCACCCATAAAATATACTTGTAAAATTTATGCTGTTCGTTTTCAGCTGGAAAAAGTGAACCTATTCTATGATAAATTTGCCTTGCACCGTAAATGTAGGCGAAAATCCCGGCATTATTATTTCCCGGTCAACTCGAAGGACGTCATTTGAAAGCATGAGTTATATTTCCGGATCCTGTTTAAAAAGCGCCGTGACTCATTAGCATCATATAAAAAGAGAGTTTTCAAAGGTTCTTCTGGTTCCCAAAGTAACGGAAGAGACACTTTGCCATTGAACAGCACATGCCTGCGGTCTCATCTTTACATTTTAAAGCGTTGCAAAATCGACACGCCTTGTCCATCAGTCCGATAACAACTAACCTGTGATTTTATAATCAATCAACGGATCATAATTGAATGCTGCGTCATTAAAAGCCGACCAATTGTTTCTTTGAAAATTTTGTCGACGTTCAGCTTGAGCTGTGCATTGCAACTCTTCGCGCCTGTGTCTGTTCTGGTGTTTCAGATGCCCTTATAGTAGATTGAAGTTCAGCTTGCTCAATGAGTCTGTGTTGAGTTTCATCAGGTGTTTCTGCGGCTCTAAGGCGGCCTGACGTTCCGCTTGTTCGAATAGCCTTTGCTGACTTTGAGCAGGTGTTTCAGTAGCTCTTAAAGTAGATTGACGCTCTGCCTATTCAAGACGCTTTTACTGACTTTGATCAGGTGTTTCAGTAGCTCCAAAGTAGCTTGACGCTCTGCCTGTTCAAGACGCCTTCGCTGACTTTGAGAAGGTGTTTCGAAGCTCTTAAAGCAGCCTGACGCTCTGTCTGTTCAAGACGCCTTGCTGACGTTGAGAAGGTGTCTCAGATGCTCTAAAGCAGCCTAACGCTCTGCTTGTTCTTGCCTTCTCAGTTCAGCATCTTCTAAAGATTCTAGCGTTCGAGCTAATCTTTTCGCTTGTCTTGAGAAGATACTTGAAAGGCTGGACTTACGTTTGCGAGGCATTATGAAGTAAAAAAAACCTATTTATAAAAACGTTAAAATACCTAAAAGGAATTAAATTTCCTTTTAAATATTTTTTTAGCAACTAAAATATCTAAAAGGAATAAATATTCCTTTTAAATATTTTTAAAATCAAAACAACAAAACCAATTCAAGACACAACACGAATCCGAAAACGATAGCCAAAAAATCGAATCAACTTAAACCAAATCACAAAACAAATCGCAGAAAACCGAAATCGAAAGCAGTAGTCAATTTAAATGTAACCAACGAAAAAGAAGTAACTGTATAGGTACCGTATACACTATCTATACTATTAATATTCCTTTGAAATATTGTTAAACAACCTAAAACAACGAAAACCAATTCACGATTCTAAATAAACAAAATCCAAAATCAAAGCCAGAGTCTAAATATGTATAAAGGAATACCAACCAAATCAACAAAACCGATCCAAGAAAATACACAAATCCGAAAATGAAAGCCAATATAAATCCATTCAACCTTAACCAAATCACAAAGCAAATAACAAACAACTGAATCGAAAGCAGGTAGTCGAATAAGCTACGAAATAGATTCAATTTAAGCGTATATGTATGTTTGTATGTTTAACTGTATGCACTATAAGTTGACGCGCGGCTCAACGGCGGGAGTTAAGTACATGTCAGGAAACATTTCGTTACCGCGTTTTAAAACCTAGTAACGACATCTAGCGGAATCAATTTAAACTATGTATACGTTAGTTAATAAGAACTCAAAAATATTTTTATTTAAATAAATGCTTATAATTTTGCACAATTTTTCTTATTGTAATACTGATTCATTCATAACCACATAAAAGAACTGTATTCATTTCCGTTCAATAAATATTACTAAGGCTTATTAATAAGGCTTACTAAGAACTGTTTCTACCATTGTTAGTAATAGTTAAGGGTTAAAGCGTGACAGGTGGTGATAGTATTTCTGATCCATACTTATAATCACGCCTGTAACCCTTGCGGGTAGGCAGAGCATCAACGGATTACTTAATATCGTCTGCGAGGTTATCGCCTATTTTGTGAATTACGATGCACCAAAACGTTTGAAGAAAACCAGCTGGTGAATTTTATGTTTTTATCGCTCTCTTCCCGGTCCTGCGTGGAAAAATACAGATCCATACATTTTTATCTTAATTTTGGTAAAAGACATAATAATCCAGATGTTCTGACCTTCTGTGTTCGTCCATCACCGTCGTCCGTCTTGTAGAATCACGGTGGTGCCACCTAGCTGAATTTAATTTTGCAACATATTCGATTTTCCCACGGAATGATATGTTTTCCGCTGAAAAAGTAGCCTATGTCACTCTACAGCCACCGAACTATCCCCATACAAAAATCTCTGTTGCGACGTGAAAGAAGGACAAACAAACAAACAAACAAACACACTTTCGCATTTATAATATTAAAGTATGGAAGTATGGATAAATAGCAGTGTGTAATAAAACTGCGTAGTGCTACTGGTTTTCTTATAGTAAGAGACAAGAAGCGGAGATCTTTTTTTCGTGAAGATGCATCTTTGGTTCTTTTTATGACTTGATGGCAAAATGCAAAGTATTAATACTACAACTAAAATAATAATACTACTCTCCAATACTACTACATAAAATAGACGTTTATTGTCCAGAAAAACTTTCTTAAATAAATTATTTAAATGCTATTGAAAATATCAGGTCCCATTTAATAGTTTAAAAGTTTAATGCACACACAGACGCGAATAAGGAACATTTTTTTTTATTATCTACTTACGCCCCGTCGGCCAGTAAAAGTGCACTGCTGGAATTGTACTTGCGATTTAAAAATGACAATAATAAGCAAATGTATATATTGAACATTAAGTTTATTCTTTACATTACTTTGTAATATATAATGGGCTAAATTATGGACCATAAACAGACAGACAGACGGACAAAAAAGGTGTTTTGGTGCTCGGTTAACACCCATATTCTATAAAAAAATATCTTCATAAGAATTACCGTATTTGTATCAATTATCTTTTGACTTTTACATAATGCAAAATATAAAATATTACGTGAATAAAAAGTATTTAAAATAGTAATATCCAAAATTAATTAATATTGTTTACATAACATAATATACAATATTTTGTTATATACAATATTAAAAACAAAATATACATTAATATTGTTACATCTTTACATCAATACTTGAAAAGACATTTGTTTTGTATTGTCGCGCTAAGTGACCTACTAGCCTCGTTCCATTGTAACCAGTTTATATGCAACTTGCATTTTAGCGGAGTAACATACATATACATATGCATTTTTTTCTAAATTGGTAAGCTGATGGGAGCTGAGAAGAGAATATTATTAGGTATAAAACTATTTTTTACGGATTTTATCGCGTTTATTTACTATTCTAATTCCCGACGTTTCGGGTGCTTTACAGCAACCCATGGTCACGGGGGGACTGAGATGTTTGACGTCCCGATGTCACAGTTAGCCCGGCTACCTTCAGTTTTTTAATATTAATTTTTGTCGATCTAAAAAAACAAAAAAAAAAGTTTTATTTCAGTAAATCTTTTTTACAATTAATTTGTTGAGGCTCACCAGAAAGTAATCCTAAGATACTTGAGTTGGAGTGCCTCGCTCTTCCTATGTAATGATAACAACCTGACTTACATCAAAATATCAAAATAGCCAAATTTGAATTTAATATCACATAGTTACATAATACAGGGTATTTTTGAAACGCTCCCGAAAACGAAGACAGACGACAGTACTAACTATATCTTAGATGATGGGTGAAATATAAAATCGATCCTGATGAAAAAAATCATCTTTTTCACAACGTTTTATTAGCTTCATTCACGCTCCATCGTGTTGATATAGTTAAATAAAACATTAATTTCATTAAAAGAATCATGAAAATACTTAAATATTAAACCAGCAGTGGAATTTAAAATAAATAAATCATAAAATCAGCTGACTAGGGTCAATATCCGCGTCGAAGCCAAACTCTTTTATCTAGCTCCGTACAGGTCTCGTCACGACGCTGAGCGACAGTGGAGGGTGTGTTTGCGCATGGGTACAGTCGCGTTCTAAAGTACTACATGGTACTAGGCTGTTGTTTTATAATATTATAATAGTAATTAATGGTTTTATTGTAGAATCATAATAGTTACTTTACTAGCTTCTTAGAACTTTGGAAGAGGTTGAAATTAAAATGGATAATGT
The DNA here is from genome assembly GCA_029286625.1 of Parnassius orleans. Classification (NCBI taxonomy): domain Eukaryota; kingdom Metazoa; phylum Arthropoda; class Insecta; order Lepidoptera; family Papilionidae; genus Parnassius; species Parnassius orleans. Next base: position 151,402 of record JAGSMP010000231.1, on the reverse strand, counting down.
ATGCTTGAGCATTATTTTTATTTCAATCGTAAAATAAAGTAGTTTGTAACAAGAAAACTTAAGCTAAGGGTGACACGCCGTCCATTATACCGTTAGAACATGGAACATGGAAGCGGATGTCGATGGTGTGTTGGTGTTACTGGATGCTACTTCATCAGAATCATCATCATCAATGCGAATGATAAATGTTTCCGTCATCAGGTTGACCACATGGTAATTTTTTCGGTATTCTTCCTCAATAAATTTAACTTTACTGCACAATTTTCCCCATTCACCTTCTATTTACCTTTTCGTTCACTAGTTCAGTCATAAACAATAGATAAATAATATTTTTTCCTTCCTTTAAAAACATCGTCGCGCGTCGTGCATAGAAAGCTGTGTGTGCGACTGTATATTGGGAAACATCGCTTTTTCAAAGCGCGGCAAGAATGAGGAACCAATAGCGTGCGCGCACAACAATACTGGCGAGCATTCCCCCGTCGCGCCCCCTTCGTACCACGCGCTGCCGCCGCCCGGCCGACTGTGTGTCACCTCGCGTCAGCGCCAATATGGGAATTCCAAATTTACCTACTAAGATTTGTTTGCAAGCGACATAAGAATTAGAGGCGGCAATTACAATAAAACTTGCAAGTAATTTGTAATAGTTTTGACGTACCTGTTTTCAAATCAAAGTATTGGAAGGATTAAAACGGAAAGTCAATAAAAGTAAAGTAAAATAATTATTTTTAGATTAATTAACTGTCGATCATAATTGCAATTGATTTTAACTATTAAATTATTCAATACATTTTATTTCTATTTTCTTGTACAAAATCAAAGATAACCAAACCCAAGTAAGTACGTTTATTAATTTCAATATCATTTTGTAGTAACGAACTGCTTGTTTCGTCAGGGTACAATTGATTGTCTAATTGTATAAAAAAATTACAACTATAACTTCTAAATTCCATATGAAAGACTAGTCGTAGGATCATATGGAAACTAAACTTATAAATAAAAAGTTGGCAATGTCATAACATTTGACGGTCTGTGGGAATGTTCAAAGTGTTTACCGCAAGGACGTTAGTTAGACGCAGTAGGCTTCAGTTTTGGCGGGATTCACTATTAATTTTAGTTTTTGAGACAGTTCCGCGCTGACTTTGGACACGCATGCGCGAGCGACAGTTCATTGGTTTTGTTTATTAAATTCTTATTGTTATTACTTGGTATTACGTACTTGTTATTACGTGTTATTCTTGTTGTTACGTTTTGTGTTTCTTTTTTGTTTTAATAATGCCTAACGCGTACGTTTATAGTGCTCGTGAATACGGCAACATATTAATGTGCCTTGGAGAATCTCATAAGGCCACGGAGGATCGGTAAGCCGTTTCATACCTAATTTTTTTAAATTACTTAGTACTGAACTGATCTGAATAGGTACATAACTGAATACATCAGAATAAAAAATATACCTACACAATGGATAAAAAAGCATGACTCTAACCTTGTTAACATTTTATTTAAGTATTTTTTTCATTAGCGGGGAATCGAACCAGTTATTTGGTTTATTTAACCTGTGAATTGAATTAAAGTGGCTACGTGGAGAAGCACAGTGGCAAATTAGTAGGTTAAGTAGATAAGTTAGGTATTTAGACAAGTGTTGTAAATTATTAGGTATTGTGGTACCATCGCTAGTTACGGGCCGCGCGAATTCGGCGTTCGCGCGTACATTGACCCTAGTCAGCTGATTGTAATTCAGTAATTCCACTGCTGCTTTTATGTTTAAGTATTTTCATGTTTTATTTTAATGAAATTAACGTTTTATTTAACACGATGATTTATACTAACACGATGGAGCGTGAATAAAGCTAATAAAACGTTGTAAAAGATGATTTTTTCATCAGGATCGATTTTATATTTCACCCATCATCTAAGATATAGTTAGTACTGTCGTCTGTCTTCGTTTTCGGGAGCGTTTCAAAATACCCTGTATATAGAAAGAAAGGAGTGAGTGTGTGTGTGTGTGTGTGTGTGTGTGTGTGTGTGTGTGAATGTTTATGTTTATGTGTATGTGCACGTATGTAAATGGGTGTATGTTGGCAAGTTTATGAATGTGTCTCACCTACTGATTTGTGTTGTGTCTGTGTGTGTTATTTACAGCAGGTTTAACTGTGGTAGAGCCACGCGGCAGCTTGTGCTGTCGCACGGATGGGCCGGCTCGAACCGGGCTGGTACCACGACCTCACAGAATACCAGCGTAAACGAAACACTACCCCAGGAGGGTACCAGCACCCTGGAGAATCCTCGCTGAGCATCCACGACCGCTACCCACTCCTGAGCGTGGTGCTCAGGCTGCCCCGCGTATTCTGGGGCAAAATTCCGCTCGCGAGCAATAACACCAAGGCGATCCCTGTCACGCTATCCGTGAATATTCGCAACATCAAGGGACTTCATTCCAACCTTAACGCTGTCCACTTCCATCTAGAGACGGCTAGCCGCCCGCCTTTTAACCGAGACTCAGGTGTCCTCCAGCTGATATTTCATATCTCTCCTACCCGGGGTACAAATTAGAACACTCCTTTGTGCCCGGGCTGGGGTTTGCGTATACGTCAGAGAGGACATCTGTTTTCGACGCCCGGCAGTCTTGAATGTACGGACCTGTCCATCCTATGGCTGCGCGTAGACAGCGACGACCATCCCCGCGTCTACGGGAGCCTCTATAGGTCCCATAGCGGCAATGCAGAAACAGACCGACTCATCGACCACGTCCAAATGGCTACAGATTCCTTGTTACAGCAGATCCCATCCCCAGATATCGTGATCCTTGGCGATTTTAACGCCCACCACGCCGAATGGCTCGGTTCACGTTCAACCGATCATGCGGGAGATCTGTTTATGACTTTGCTTTGGCATATGGTCTTACACAGCTGGTTACTTCGCCTACGCGGATTCCAGATGTGAGAGATCATGCACCTTCCTGTTGGACCTTCTGCTGACCTCTCATCCGGATGGATATCAGGTTTCCGTAGACGCCCTTTAGGCTCGTCGGACCATTGTCTTGTCCGGAGTGTGGTGCCACCACACTAACGTCGAGGTTACATTCTGCAGGCTACCGCCGTGTTTAGCACTATAGGTCAGCCGATTGGGATAGGATGCGGTCTTTTTAAAAAAGACGATGAAAGATACTTCCGTGCAGTGGCGGGTAAGAATACCCACTACCCCATATCTTCCCGGGTGTCGTAAAGGCGACAAAGGAAACTGATACAGAAGATGGGCAGCAGCATCTTTCTGATAAAAGCCAAAAACAATAAAAACTGCAGTTGCCAACCCGCTCGCCAAGTGTGGCAACTATGGCAATATAACCCCATGAGCGACGACACAAATAAACGGCCCCCAGTCCCCGGCGGCCCCGCTTTTCCTGGCTACGGTGGCGACCATGGTAACGGCGGGCAGGGAGTGCTAAGAATCTCGGGGAGATCGGTTGCCGCCTACGACGACTCGACCTGGCAACATATAACGCACGCACCCTGAGGACTGACGAGAAGATCCTGAGCTGGAAGAAGAGATAGATAAGTTACGCTGAATATAATAGGACTATCCGAGGTCCGAAGAGAGGGGAGGACACGGTAATCCTCGAATCCGGCAACTTATTCTATCACCGGGAGGGCGACCATCTGTCCCAAGGAGGTGTCGGATTTATCGTCCACAAGTCTCTCGTTAACAACGTTAAAGATCGGGAGTTTGTCGACGAGGCTTGCGTACTATACTCAGAATCACCAAACGGTATTCGCTGAAGGTCATACAGGTTTACGCACCAACCTTGGCACACCCCGATGAGGAGGTGGAGAAATGTATGAGGATATCTCTAGAGCCATGCATTCCTCCAAAACCCACTATACGGTGTTAATGGAGACTTCAACCCAAAACTAGGCACAAGAGAGAGCGGTGAGCCGAAAGTAGGGAAATTCGAAAAGGGCAACGGAACCCATAACAAGCAGCTGGCCGACTTTATGGAGAAAGAGGACTCTTTATGATGAACTTTCTTCCACAAGCGGCCCCACAGAAAGTGGACCTGGTCGAGCCCCGACGGTTCGACAAAAATGAGATTGACTTCATTATGACGACCAGACGATAACTGTTCAGTGATGTCTCAGTGATCGCGAGGGTGAAAACTGGCAGCGATCACCGAATGGTGAGAGGCACACTGAACCCAAACGTTAAGTTGAGAGGTCACGTCTAATGAAGTCAACGCTCCGTCCCCTCGTGCTCTAATCCAACGTCCCGAAAACTTTCAGCTCGAGTTACAAAATCGTTTTCAGTGCCTAGAAGTTTGCAATGAAGTGGACGATATGAATGACAAGCTGTGCAAACTGTCCATGCGGTCGGAGCTAAATTCTGTAAGACCGTCACAGAAGAACACAAAACTCTCCGATCACACTCTTAATCTCATGGTTTTAGACGGGAGATGAAGCTGCAGTCTTCAGCAGATTTGACAGCATACAGGCAACTGAACAGACAGATCTCTCACATGCGTGCGGCAGGATTTATAACTTTAAAACTGCTCGTATTGAAGAAGCAATCGAGCGGAACCAGGGCTCCAAAGTCTTTGCCAGAGATCTGTCTGCCAGAAAGAGCCAACTGTCGAAGCTGAAAACCGATTGTGGCAGCACCGTTTCGGGACACCTGAGATTTTGAGTGAGATTAAGAGGTTCTATGGGCAGCTGTACACGTCATCGCTGAAGCCAAACGCAAGTGAGAGTGACGATCCAAGAGCAAGTCTTATCCGATACTATTCCGATGATATCCCGGACGTCAGTCTGAGCGAGATTAGAATGGTTTCAGATCCTTAACAACGGCAAGGCCCCAGGCGAGGATGGAATTACAGCGGAGCTTCTGAAAGCGGGTGGAAAACCGGTACTTGAGGTCCTTCAGAAACTCTTTAATTCCGTCCACCATGATGGCATTACACCGGAGGCGTGGAGCAGAAGTGCGGTGGTCTTGTTCTTGAAGAAAGGCGACAACGCTCTTTGAAGAACTACAGACCGATTTCCTTCTGAACTGCGCGTTCACGTGCTGTTTTCGAGTCATTACGAATCGTCTCGCATGCAGACTTGACGACTTCCAGCCTCCCGAACAAGCCGGTTTCCGAAAAGGCTTACACCATATACCACATACATACCCTTCGGCAAATTGTACAGAAGACCGACGAGTACAATCTGCCACATTGCCCTGCGTATGAGAAAGCTTTTTTTTCAAACGAGCATGCGGCTCATCTGATGGTAAGTGACTACCGCCGCCCATGAACAACTGCAACACCAGGGGAACCAGAGGAATTGCAGATGCGTTGCCGGCCTTAAAAAGGAGTAGGCTCTTTTCTTGAAGGTCCCTAAGGCGTATCGGTCCGGAAAATCACTGGTGGTAAACTATTCCACAAGGAAGCAGCGAGGAAGAAAACATCTTCTAAATCGCACAGTGGTGGACCGCCAACTATCCAGATGGTGTGGATGGTATCGGGAGTTTTTCCGCGATGCGTTCGTGAAATGTGGCGGCTGGGATTAATCCGAACACCTCAGAGCACTCCCCGAATGCGAAAGAAAATGCAAAGAGATGCAACATCTCTTCGCAGCGCCAATGAATGGAGCCGATCGGAAAGGACTGTCGTCGACGATTCGAGCCGCTCTGCGCTGGATGCGGTCAGTGGAAGGAGCTGGTACTGGGAGCCCCCAGAGAGATGGGAACAGTACCCATGTGGGGCCGAACCTGCGCCTTGTAAAGTTGCAGGCGTTGTGCCGGCATGAAATACTGTCCCGTTCTGCTGAGCACGCCAAGCTTTTTAGAGGCCAATTTGGCCTTCTTCCAAGTGACCGCGAAACTGCACGTCACTCGATATGTCGACGCCGAGGATTCCGATACTGGCTGAGGCAACAAGGAGTTTAGTTTCCCAAATTTCGACGGAAGCTTTTAATCTGTCGAAATTTGGCGGTGCTGCAGTCCCTTCAGCGGTGCCAAGTGAAATGTCGGTATATCGAGGTGCTGAAGTGTTTGTACAGTAGGGCTACGATGGCTATCCGAGTACAGAACCAGAGTACGAAACCTATCCAACTGCAGAGAAGTGTAAGACAGGGTGACGTAATATCCTCAAAACTCTTCACCGCTGCATTGGAAGACGTTTTCAAGCAACTGTACTGGAAAGGATACGGTATTAACATCAATGGCAAGTACATCACTCACCTTCGATTTGCCGACGATATAGTCCTTATGGCAGAATCGCTGAGGACCCAAGCACTATGCTCAATGACCTCAATAGTGTGTCCCAACGGATAGGTCTCAAGATGAACATGGACAAAACAAGAATCATGATTAATGTCCATGTCACACCTGCCGGTAGTTGTTGGAGCACTAAGCTCGAAGTTGTTGACGAATATGTTTACTCGGGACAAATAGTCCGACCAGGTAAGTCCAACTTCGACCGAGAGGTCAATCGACGGATTCAACGGCTGGCAGCGTTCAGAGATTACGACCCATTTTCGTCAGGCATACCTCAAAACCTCAAAACTAAATTGTACAACCAGTGCGTGTTGCCAGTGACGACATATGGAACTGAGACGTGGTCCTTCACTGCTGCCGTATGACGAAGCTCAAGTTCGCTCAGCGAGTTATGGAGAGGGCTATGCTCGGGGTTTCTCTGCGTGATTAACTTAGAAATGAGGATATCCGCAGTAGAACTAGAGTAACCGACATAGCCCAAAGGATTAGTAAGCTGAAGTGGCAATGGGCCATGCATATAGCTCAAAGAACTGACAAATGGGGAAGAGGTTCTCAGTGGCAGCCTCGTACCGGCAAGAGAAGTGTAGGGCGTCCCCACTAGATGGAGTGACGACCTGGTAAGACATGCAGAAGTCAATGGATGCAGGTGGCTCAGGACCGTGCTGTTGCATTCCGTGGAGGAGGCCTATGTTCAGCAGTGGACTTGTGAAGGGCTGTAATGATGATGATGATGACGATACCCTTGGGGTGGGTTTTCTTCTCGCCGGAAGATTCCAGCGTTGTTGCTGATTCTGTTGCTGATGTGGTACTTCAGGGTATGGAACTTTATTCCATCCTCTGTGGTGCCCATCGGAGGCAGATCCCAGCCATGGTTTGGTCGCTCCTGTAAAGTAGCATCACGCTTTAAGCAGGAGTGCTATCGGGCCTGGGCTGACGCATCAACGTCTCGGGATGTAAACCAGCACTCTTAAAAAGTATAATTCCGCCTCCAGGTCCTTCAAAGTCATTGCCAAGGCAAGGTCTGAGCACATCGGCAGAATTGGCGAGAAGCTAGTTCACCTTCCTTCGGGAACCCGTGCATTTGGTCTCTCGCCATGGCTGTCCAAGGGCACTTGTCAGCCATCTCTACCATCTCTGCACAGAGGGACGACTCACTGGCCCATGCCGCAAAAGAGAAAGCCGATCTGTTAGGCTCTTTGCGTCCAACTCGACCGTGAATGACGAGGGAACACGCCGACCATCCCGCGGTGAGTGCTCCATGCCGGACGTGCGGTTTACACAGCGCTCGGTTCGCAAAGCCTCCTCTCCTGGACGTCAGCAAGTCAGGTGGGCCTGATGAGTCCTCCCATTGTGCTGAAGACGTGTGCTGCTGAGTTGGCCCCGGTTTTAGCGTCTTTTCGGTACTCCTACTCCCAAGGCGTAGTCTAGAATTCTGGAAACAGCTTTGGTCCACCTGATCCTAAAAGGCGACCGCTCAGACCGTCCAACTGGGCCTATCGCCATCACCTCCGTGTTCTCCAAAATAATGGAGTCTATTATAAACCACCAGCTCATGAGGTACATCTGGGGGATCACCAGCTGATTAGTGACCGCCAATACGGTTTTCGTCGTGGTCGATCAGCTGGTGATCTTCTAATCTACCTGACTCATAGATGGGCGGAGGCAGTAAGTCCAAAGGGCAGGCATTGGCGTTAGTTTGGACATAGCGAAGGCCTTCGATCAGGTCTGGCACAAAAGCGCTTCTTTCGAAGCTCCTTCCTATGGGCTTCCCGAGAAATTGTGCAATGGGATCACCAGTTTCCTTGCTGATCGGAGCATCAAGGCCGTAGTAGACGGTGCATGCTCTGATTACAAGCCTATCAACGCTGTTGTTCCACAACTACATCAAACATCACCAACGCTGTTTCTCCTGCATATTAATGATATGTTGCAAACTGGTAACATTCATTGCTATGCAGACGACAGCACTGGTGATGCCTTATATACCGGCCATGCAAATATTTCTCGGGAAAACGTCGCCAATACCGGGACAAACTTGTGTCTGAAGTCTAGTCTTTGCTGAACAAAGTCTCGGATTGGGCGACTAAATCTAGTCCAGTTCAATCCCCAGAAGACACAAGTCTGCGCGTTTACCGCTAAAAGAACCCTTTGTCGTATCTCCTCAGTTTCAAGGCACTCCCTTGTTGCCTCAGCCAGTATCGGAATCCTCGGTGTCGACATATCGAGTGATGTGCAGTTCGTGGTCATTTGGAAGAGGCCAAATTGGCCTCTAAGAGGCTTGGCGTGCTCAGCAGAGCGGGACAGTATTTCATGCCGGCACACCGCTTGCATTTTTACAAGGCGCAGGTTCGGCCCCACATGGAATACTGTTCCCATCTCTGGGCAGGGTTCCCCAGTGCCAGCTCCTTCCAATTGACCGCATCCAGCGCAGAGCCGTTAGAATCGTCGACGACCAAGTTCTTCCGATCGGCTTGACTCACTGCCACCGCGTAGAGATGTTGCATCTCTTTGCGTATTTTATCGCATCTACTAAGGGGAGTGCTCTGAGGAATTGTTCGAGTAATTCCAGCCGCTCATCACCATCGCAGCATTGCGACAAAACTCGCGATACCATCCATACCACCTGGATGATTGGCGGTCCACCACTGTGCGATTAAGAAGAAGTTTTCTCGCACAACTTCCTTGTGGAATCGATTACCACCAGTGATTTTTCCGGACCGGTACGACTTAGGGACCTTCAAGAAAAGAGCCTACTCCTTTCTAAAAGGCCGGCAACGCATCTGCAATTCTGGTGTTGCGGTTGTTCGGGCGGCGGTAGTCATTACCATCAATTGAGCCGCATGTTCGTTTGCCCTCTCCTATAAAAAGTTTTTACTCTTTCTTATCAAAATGTCATCCACATCATCATAATTAAGAGTAGAGAGCCATTCAGTCAGAGTTTTTCTACACTCAAACATTTGCATGGGGTAAATCTAAGTAATTGATTGACCTTGTTATAGGCATGAGGGGCTTGAGCTATATTTTGTCGTTTTGCAAAAACTGTACGTGCAGGGTATGAGGGAGCCACGATATCGCACCGCCTTTTTATAAGTTTGGTATGGTAAGAGGTAACGTTTTGTGATATCTTAGTATCTTGTGTTAAATATGGAGTTTCCTAATGGAGAGCAGCTTAGTGTTTGGTATAGAGTTTCGGTGAAAACCTATAGGGCCTACAGTACATTACTTTAATAAAGGATCTTTGCGCCCTTTCTAGATCTATAAAGTATGATTTAGCTGCTCCTCCCCATACCGAGATGCAGTAGATTATTACGGATTGGGCTAGAGCGATATATATTAATGCAATTATATGTAAATATATATTGTTCAATAGTTCAGTACTCATCACGTGTCTCAGAGATTTGAAAACCCACATGAGCTTCATTACCCTCCCTATAGTTAGTTCTAGGTGTGGATACCAACTTAATCTCTGATTCACAATGATTGCGAGGTATTTAACACAGCTGACATTCTGAATTTTGGGCAATTACATGTGTTAGGGAAAGGGGTACAACAGGAATGAATTTTGATTTCAAAATTAGTGACGGCTGTGAATTTATATACAGAGGAAGCATACATAATTTGTTTTGGGTGTTCAGAGTAAGGAGATTCTCACTAAGCCAGTGACTAACTCTAGCTAGTCCCTCTCAGCCTCCATCCTAATTTTATCCCAGGTTTTAGCGGTAAAATAATAGCGGTGTCATTCCCTTCCTAAAACCATATTGACAGGTAGATAGAATGTTATATTTAGTCAGTAGCTATTCTAGAATTCAAGAGCTTCAATGATTTTAGAAATGGAGGTTAGCACGGAGATAGGTCGATAGTTGTTAACGTTGTCCCTGTCTCCACTCTTATACACAGGGTAACAATGGAGCGCTTAAGAAGGTATGGGAAGATTCCGGTGCGAAAACATAGGTTGGCAAGGTCACTAATCAAAGGGACAAGAATATCCTGTCTTTTTAGGAAAAGTAGGGATTCCATCCCAACCTGGTGCACTCCTGAGTCTAAGGACATCAAAGTATTTTGTGTCTAGTAAAACAAAAGAGGACTAATGATGATGTTTATATGTTACTAGTTTCCGAAGGTATGAAGCTATTTGAGATGTTCTCTGCTAGTGTTTGCCCAATGTTAACAAAATATTTGTTTACATAGTTGATTGAGGTTTGAGGAAAAGGTTTAATATTGAGTAGGTTTGGGCTCTTGAGTGGCTTATAGTGAGTGATATCGTTAATGGTTGACCAAAGAGCTCGAGGGTTTTGTACCGATGCTTTAATTTTTCTATATTATATTTAATTTTTAGTTTTTTAAAGGTTTCACAGAAAGTACGAGCACGTCTATTTATTATAATTAAAATTTGATTTTGGGGTTCCATTTAAGTTTTGTAAATAGTGTTTAGTCTAAAACACCGCAAAGCACAGTGCTTTGCAGTGTTTTAGACACCGCACAGGTTATCCAGGGTTTTATGGATCTTTTGCTGTCCGAGACGATTAAGTTTTATCGATCAATTACTTTGCTATAATGTAGTTACTTTGTCACATGGTAAACACAATTTTACCATCTGACAAAGTAACTGCATTTTTAGACCACCTTAATTCCATAACATCCGAAATCCTGATAACACTATAGGTCACACTGTATAGGAAAAGACCCATACCAACTGATATTTAAATGGTGAATCGCACCATCATCCATTACAAAGTTAGCTACCGTGGGAAAATCTTTGTTTCAGATAGCACGAGGGATCTGTGAGAGAAAACATCTGGCCAACGAGCTTCAGCACGTCTAGCAAGTAATGCAAGACAACAAACTTTGGGTCTACATTGGCTACATTTTTGCGAGCTTCTATTAAAACATACTTCAAGCCGCCGAAGAAGATTAGTCAATTTTACCATCCGTCAAGTGTAATATCCTCTACAAGATGCAGGAGGTACAAGCTTGATTGCGAATATGGTCTCTTACATAGGACAAACAAAGATCCATTAAACCCGCGTGAAAGATCATATAGCTGACGTGAAGCACCAACGCTCTGGGAAGTCTGCAGTCTGTGAACATGTTCAAGATCGTCCCGCCATTACATCAGATTTGATAGACCACAAATCTTCGCAAAGGACACCGATTCGTACCAAGGATGATACGCGAGGCTATTGAAATTAAAAACATCCTAATTTCAATAGAGAAGATGGATGGTGCTGCCATCTGCTTGGGATCCTATAATTAACAAAATTAAATCCAAGCCCAAGCATAACACTGCAAGCCGGCCGGGCTTACTGTGAATCGGGATCAAACATCTCTGTCCCCTCGTGACCAGTTGCTGTAAAGCACCCGAAACGTCAGGAATTAAAATAGTAAATTAAACGCGATAAAATCCGTAAAAAATTGTTTTATTCAATGTGTGTGTTCGCGTAAATATAAGAAATCATTATATTATTATGTGGTACATTCATATAACGATAAATAATACGTGAACATTAAAATTCATTTCCATAAGGAACGATTTAACCAGTTAAATAAATATTTTGATCACCTTCATGGCTGTATGTGCTAAAACCCTTTGCCTTAGAACATGAGAAAATATAACAAGCAAGTATAAATCGACTACATGTTTTGTTTCGCTATTGGCACATCAATAGAAGTGTCCATGAAATGGAAAAACGGCAACAACCAAGAGTCCAATACAAAATTTCATTCTTGCTATTTATTACTTTGAGATCTGATGTCTGCTAGAGCGACTAGACGACTGTGGAATTAGAGGCCGATGCTTGACTGGTGTCGAGATTATCTCAAAAATCGTTCCTATTATGTCAAGGTAGGGGATTCATTAAGTAATAAAGTTTTGGTAAGTGAAGGAACAGCACAGGGTTCAGTATTAGGACCGCTACACTACATCACTTACGTGAATAACATCAACAAATTGATTAAAAACTCAAAAATTTTCCAATTTGCCGACGATACATGTCTGGTGTAGCCCACCACAATATGGATAAGGCGGTAAAATATTTACAAGAAGACTTTACAGGCTCATGCGGTGGTCACATGATGCAGGTCTAGTACTTAATTCGAATAAAACTAAAATGATGTACGTTAGCTCGAGTCAAAATAGATTAAAACATAACATTACTCTTATAGCTCATAATCACATGTCTTCATAATATCCAAAGTTCAGCCCATAATAACAACTGTGAATGTCCTCAAATTGAAATAGTAGAAAAATGTAGATATTTAGGTTTAATAATTGATGATCGTATGAAATGGACTGATCACATTGAATCTGTATGATAAGCTACGAGCAATCTAGCAAAATTTTATCTCATCAAGAGTAAAGTACCTTACCAGATGTTACTGTTATTATATAACGCACTCGGCGAATCAATAGTTTCGTACGGGTTGAGCAGTTATGGACGCACTTATAAAACCCACCTTGAAAAAATATACGAGCTACAATTGCGCATCCTTAAATGTATCACCCCTCTCAAAATAAAAGATAAATATAAATAAAATCATATGGTCTTTCCATCATTGCAAAATACTACCAGTAAACGACAAAGTGAAATACCTATTGCTACTTGAAAATTATGGCAAGGAAGAATTAAAAATTAGCCGTATTTATACAAAGCTTACTCGACAAGCCCTCAATCCATATATGATTATCCCAAAATACAAAAATATGTATGGAAAATTTAGATTAAAATATCAAATTCTGCTCTTTTGAACCAAATTCCAAAACCAATAAAAAATGAACTAACTGAAAAAAATATTAAATATATGCTTAAACAGTATTTTATCGACAAATTGTTAACGATACCTACTAATAATTTATACTAAAATATAAAAATATATCCACTAACACATCATAATATAATATACATAAATAAATTTTACTAATAAATATATATAGATATACACAATTATAACATTATCTCAATTACTAATTTTCATTTAACATTACTAACTATATTCTGCTTGGTACACAACTAGTTAAAAAACATCTTGCTGTTTTGTCACACCATTTATATACGTCATTAAATAGTTGTCGTAACGCGAACCCATTGAACATGATCAAAGTTACGAATCGGCGGTACATGAAAAAACTTTTGTATGTTTATTTTATACTGTCGAATGTTATAAAATAACTATACTTTGTAAAAATAAATAAATAAATAAAAAGATATAGCTAGATTTAGCAACGTTTCTACACAACTGATCGAATTTCGAACACGGGCTTAATTCAACATTTATAATAATGTAAACGAAAGTATATTGTGTGCTAAACAAACATTTCAACTTTTGGCAGAATTTAAAACTACTACACACAACTAGCACAGTCTTTCTACTTATTTTAATTATAACATAATATAGAGCGTTTATAGCAAAGTTCAATAGCACTAAAATTAATACATAAATTGCATTATGATAGTCCTGTAGAACTATATTTACAATAATTAACACACCGAAATCAATTATGAAGCAAAAGTTTTGATTGCTGTCAGTTTAAAACCTGATGTTTTAAACTGACAGCATTTCTGAAATATAGTTAGTAAATTATAAAAAATCGCGTCCAAAAAAGAATAATAAATATATTTTTATTTATGACTTCTACGTGTACATAGCCACACATTTTAAAAGTTTACAAGGTGTTAGTACAAACACGCCAAATATAAAGTGGATGACCCTTCTCACCAATATGGTGACAGTCTAAACAAATAGTTGACATTAATTTCGAGCTTGTGAATGATTATCTGGGAACTAATTACTGTAACATGGATACATATAGAATTTTAAAATTTAAAACGCAATTAATTGTCTAGTATTTAATTATTTAGTAAAATATTTATTTTGTTAATAAAAACCCTTAAAAGGATTTGCAATATTCTATAACTATAATAAATATGTTTAATATCATAAAAGTACCAGAATATAAAAAGAGATAAATAGAAGTGCGAGTAGAGCACGAACCCGCACTCCTTTGAAAGTTATAAAGTTCGACGTAGGCGACGACAAGGCGACGAGTTGAAATTACCTTAAAGTAATTCAGTCGGTAGTATTGTCTGCCGTGCTTTATGGTTATTCCACTAGAACAAGGCATTCTGCGATAAAGCTAATCGGGCTGTTGGTTCAAACTTTATCTAAATAGTTGTTATCATTTATTGAAAACTATAAAGATATACGACATATATGATTGTAACCTTGCGGTATGGTTGAATTGTAATTGCGCTACGCTGAATGTATGTGTTGCCATACGCTGTTTTTTAAGAATATGGGTGACAAACGAGCACACAGCCAACCTAATGGTAAGTGAATACTGTGGCCCATAGACATCTACATCTATCCTCGTTTAAGGATCAAGATACGTTGTCACCACTGAGGCCTAAGATGGAATGCCTCTATCCAGTAAAAGGTCTCCGGTTCTCTACACTCACTCACTCTTTGGTCATTCAATGAGTCTTAATAGTTTTCGTCATTAGTAACAACAAAGAATGTGATGTTGCAGAGGCTGCCCTATGTCGCAGTCTTGATCTTGGTGGCTGTTGGTTTGCATACTTCATTTATTTTGGATATATTGTATTAACTTTTAATGCGTTCACGTAGTGTTAATTTTTAAATAGTTAAGAATATTATCTAACACAAGAGAGCAAATTGAACATCCACTTTTACATTACAATATCATTCTCAACAATAACCTCTTGCCATACGTCTATGTTTAAGGGTGCCAATCTCAAATTAATGATATTAGTTATGTTAAGGTATTTTCCTTTATTTTTATTTATATTAATCATAATTTTATGCAATTAATGCTTATTTGCCTAAGCAGTGGCAGTATATTGATGCCCTTCTTGAAGAAATCAGCTGGACGTGAGGTAACAAATTATTCAAAGGTATTTTGTATGCCTCTCGGTAATGATTTTTCCGCCAACAAGTTATCCAAATTCGAGAAAAGTAGAAGTCTGTAGGCGCAAGGTCCGTGAGTACGGTGGATGACTTATAACTTTCAACTCCAGCTCTTGTTACTTAAGACCGTCTGTTAGCCAGTATGAGGTTGCGCTGTCGCAGCGAGCAGGACGAGCGATTGACCAAAGCTGGTTGGAGACGTGAGAGCTTTAACATCATTGTGTTCAGTTCTTCACAGTACACATCTGCAGTAATGCTCATCTCGTCGACTCAATCGTCGACCAACAAACGTCACGCAACGTAAACGTCGTTGATGTTGCGTGCCATTTGTGCTGCGTTGCTGCCACGACGGTACTCATATTCCATAATTACTCGAATTTTTAACGTATCCATTGTGACGAAAAAGATTCAAATGCTATGAAAACATAACGCTAGTCAATAAAAAAATGATTAATTCTGAAAAAAGAATTCCATTTCTTTAAAATAAAATTAATTTGAAATTAGAATTCTTAGCCAAACAAAAATTATTTTGACTTGAAATGGCCAGTACTGCAGAACGAAAAGTTCATAGGTAAAGACCTATTATTTATGTCATTTTATAGATTCTAGGTTTTAGTTTATGGTATCTCTTAACAAAACGCATGTTTCAAATTTTAAATGACAATTTTTCTGGCATGGAAGGAAAATGTAAAGTTACAGCCTATATAGGTTCCAAAGCTGGGCACAAACCTCCACTTACGTATTTCTGAAGGGGTAAGAAAGGCACATTTTTGCATATTTTGTACTAATTCAAATATTATAAATTTATCAATGTAGGATTTTAATTACTTTTACAAGTTGTGAAACTGATCATTGAATCTAACACCGCAGTTAGCTTTACTTATACGTTGCTATTTAACATTTTACAGACATATCACATCTTTATATTTTTAAGAAAAACAAATTGACAATGTTGAGATAAACGATAAAACAATACTAAAAACTTAAAATCATCTCGTGGTTCTGTTGCAAAATCTAACCATACCTTGGTTTTTTACGCAAAAAAAAAAAAAGTTTAAACAGAAACAACAATTTTAAATGTTTGGAAATACATCTGAAAATCTCTGTTTGATATAACCAACGCAAGTGATTGCTTTAATGAGATTGTATTGCCACTTTTAATCAATAGTATGGATTTGAAATTCGACTCAATATTTTAATTCAAAACTGAACCTTAATCCTAATTTATCCATTTAAAATTAACTCTAGTTACTATAGCCTGATGACTTTACCAAGTTTAATATAATGGATTTCCGTAAAGTAACGCCTGATTTTATTAATTTTGATTAATAAATGATAAACCACAAATCCTCGCTAAGGAACACTGATTCCTTCCAAGGATAAGTCGCGAGGCTATTGAAATCAAAGAACTTCCTAATTTGAATAAAGAAGCTGACTGGTTCCCATCATCTGATTGGGATATTACAACTACTAAAATTAAATCCCAACCCAATCACACAACTGCAAGACTTTAAGATTCATGTTCAAAGAGAAGAAGAAGATCATTCATGTTGCAAATAAATTATGGTTGTAGCACGAATGGGTCGGCTCCGGTTGGACCGGGAAAGGACCACGCTCTCACACAACACCAGCGTAAAATGGCAGCCTTGTTACAAGAGCTGTGTTTCGTATAGAGAGCTGTGTTAGTAAAAGTGGAGAACAGAAGAACTTTTCTACTGTAAGCGAAGCATTTCACCTTAGTCCTCAGGGGTGGCAACGCATCTGCATTTTGATTATTAATCGAAGATAGATGTAGATGTCTATGGGCCACAGCATCCACTTGTAGGCTTGTGGGCTGTAAACTCGCTTGTCACCATTATTCTAAAAAAAGACTAAGATACTAAAAGTTCATTCTGCGTAAATATGACCGAAAGTTAATAACTTTCAACTGAAGAGAGCCAGGCCTAACTATGAAATTGAGATGACGAACAGTCAGTCCACCCTTGATCATGGGTGCTGTAAAATACTCGAAACGGTGAATATAAAATAATTTAATATACGCGATAAAATCCGATAAAACTAGTTTCATTTAAAAGTAACTACAAATGAACACAGTATTAGAATTATTGTTTTCACATCGTCCAAAGTTTATTAAATTGCTAGTCAATTCACAAGAAAACAAGAATTTGGAAAATACAAGCAAATCCAGTTTAACTGATAACAGTTACTTTCAAATAATATAACACTTTATACATTCGATTAATATAATTTAATATCAAGTACTATAAGTGACAAGTTTCATGAACATGCAACGATACAATAAGCTTTATCCCAATAAATGTTTGTTGTTCACGAGATCATTTAAGCTTCAAAAAGGATGGGTTCTAAATTTGGTAGCATTTTATAATATATTCGTAAATTGTGAACCGATTGTAATGTTTATTTTTTTATTAAATAGGTTGTAATTTAAGGAAATGGAAGAAAGGTTCTTGAGCAGTAGCCTCGTACCGGCAGACGAAGTCTAGGGCGGCCCCCCAATAGATGAAGTGACGACCTAGTAAGACATGCAGGAAGTCAATGAATGCAGGTGGCTCAGGACCGTGCTTTGTGGCATTCTATATATCATTCATAATAAATACCGGGTGTTTGTGAAACGCTCACGGAAACGAAGACAGACGATAGTACTAACGATACTTTTAATGATGGGTTAGAAAAAAAAATCGATCCCTATGAAAACAAATAATTTTTTCACAACGTTTTATTAGCTTTATTCACGCTCCGTCATGTTAGTACAGCTAAATGAAACAATGATTTCATTAAAACATGAAAATACTTAAACATAAAACCATCAGTGGTACTTAAAATAAAATCAGCTGACAATAGGGTCAATATTCGCACAGACGCCGAAATGACATCCCACCACTAATAAGAAATCTTCACACCAATTACAATTTTAAAAATAAATTTAAAACATATCTTCTAGATAAACAAAAACAAGATATTCCCAAACACTTCGTTTGTCAGCTATAAACCATGGCATTTTCATTCTACTAACTCGTCATAGCTGTCTAAGCATTTTAGGTACTGGCTTTAACTTGTATGCAATTTTCACACTTACACACCCTTTCAGTAATTTAAAAAAATTGAACCCAAGATGCAAGTCGTAGGGCTTAAAGGACACATAATTCATACATATTTACACTGATTATACTATTGTGCTCATTTTCATCTCGTCATCTCGAGGGTAATAGCTAAAAATCAGTGTTTGCTCTCTGAGCAATATTAATCGCTGAGCTAGGACCCATTTGTTAAACTGCAACACACATGTACATTTAGATCTTAAGATTGTTTAACTTTTTTTTGTAATACGTTATTTTGTACCTGAATTTACGTGTGCGATTGGAGAAACAAATAAATATCAATCTATCTATCTATTTCGTTTTTTATCTCTTTTTAGTGACTACCGTACTACTCAGTTTCTAAACTACGCACATAAGGAACTCTACTCAAAAAATTTATAATGAAATGATTATGGATATTTTGTGATATTTACTATTCATAGTTTTACTCCAAGTTCCGACTGAAATACTTTCTATACGTAAACGATAGGTGTAATTTATTCCGACATGCTTCTGTATACCAATTTCCTGCACATGTATTATCACAGCTCACAGGGATTTAAGTACTGCGGAGAAGCTGATGCAAACTGAGTTTAACCTGTTATGTCAATGGGCACTTGACGTTGGTTTAACAATCAATTATCAAAAAACTAAACTCATGCACATTCAGTCACCGTACTTAAAAATACAAGGAACACAAAAAGTCGTGGCTCATGAACACTAGTGTATGCATCGTTGCTTGAATGTCTATGACTGTAAGCCGATTAAAAATGTTATAGAACATGTGTATCTAGGTCTTAAGATTGATGATAAATTTAACTAGGGCCTACATGTAGACTCTATGTGCACTAAGCTGAGAGCTATTACAAAATTGTGCATCGTTGTTGAGATTGTTGTATATGGCACTGGCCGACTCTGTTATCAATTATGGCATAACCAATTATGGAAGAACTTATAAAACTTACCTCCAAAAATCTATAATATACAGACATAATTATTAAAATAGTACAAAATAAAATTAAAATCAAATGTAAACCCAATTATGTTATGTTATCCCAATATTTTAAAGTCATAAATGTATTTAATAAAGCGAAACTAACTGTTGCCTCTGATTACTGTGAACATCATATGAGTCAATTACAAAAAGAAATAGAGAAAAAATTATGTTCGTAACGTCGTACTTGCCTCTGTATAAACTGCCAAAAGTGAATCTCGCTCTTTCAAGCATTCTGAATAAATTGCCAAGGAAATAGCCAAACAATTAGAAAACAAAAAAAGTTTATCAAACTCAGTAATATAGAGCCAAACTTGTTGTTAATTACGACATTAAGATTAGTAACAAATTTTTAAGTACCTATATTATCAAATAGTTTTAATTTGCTTAATATTAGCTGCAAATTCACTTACTAGTGCAATGTTATCCCACTTTCCTTTTGGTAACGTGTTTTACATACTACGCACACTCATTATTACTAAAAATAATTCTTATTATGTAACTAAAATCAAACATAATCAAACCATATTAAAATACTTTCATTTTTTAGTTTAAAAATTCAAAATACAGAGATACGACTTAAATAATACAACAGACTTTGGCATATTATGTCAATTTTAGTTCCCGGTACGGACAATGAGGGCGCGTCAAATCGGTATAAGCATTTTGTATGGCATAGCCAGTCCAGCGTACTTGTATATATAGAGGTCAGTGTTTAATGTCCAATACGATATAATTCACAAATAGAATAATCACTATTATAAAATTACTAAAGATGGCCGCGATGTCCTTGGATTAAAACTATGACGTCCACCGAACACGTGGATGCGTGCGCTCCGTTCGACAGTTCACGACAAAGTGACCTCTTTGGTGAAGTCCTTTACAAGATAGCCGCCTTTCCAGTATCCGGTGTTACGTCAGAGCCCAGCTCTGTTTCGTTCCGAAATTGATTGGCCATAGACAAGGTTAAACTGATGAAGAAGTTTGTGGTACTAGGGAGCAGTTTTTCTCGATGCGCCATCATATTTATTTTAATATCTATAAGTTGTAACGTCATGACCAACGCTTATTTTCAGATAGCTTATTACGTAGATTTTAATTTCATTTTAAGGGTACCGCCCGCCAGGTTACTTGTTTGTAGGTCTTCTACAGATTATACTTCGGATAGTGTGCCCATGAGTTTCATAAGCCTATACTGCCGTCTCCATTCTCCTATAGGAGTACCAGACATACTGCCAATTTCCGTCCTCATTTGGTTGATATTCCTAATATTTGCACTAAGCGCTTTTAGTCATTTTTTTTATTATTCTTAGCCAGCGCTTAACAACAATCCTACCTGATGGTAAGTGGTGATGTACCCTAAGTTGATGAAGCGCGCTGACTTAACAAAAGCCTATTGTCACAGCCTTGAAGACACCCACATTGTAATCGGATGGAAACACAGATCCTGGCAACTTATTCCACTCCTTTGCTGTACGCATGATGAACAATGTACAATGTAGCAAACCGTTTGGTTTGAATGCGTGGTAAGTCAACAACGAAGGGGTGGAGACTGGCCGGTCTTGAGGAACTCCGGTGTTTGTCGCGATAGTACAGGACGAGCAGCCATAGATGACGACTTGGAGAAATCGTTCACCAGAAAGTTCTTCACCCAGTCAATCAGGCCAGTGAATAAGCCGCGCTGAAAGCTTGCTCAATAGAGTGGCGTGCCAAACCCTGTCAAAGCCTTTGAAACATCGAGGGAAACAGCAAGTGCTTCACCACTGTTCTCGAGGGCTATATAATACAGCAGGAAGAGAGTTGCGAAGAACGGACCGGATCTTTCATAATGCGCACAGCGAAGGAGTAATACCCTGCTGGGGTCTATTTTTTCGAGTGCATATGACCTGAACTCTTCACCGTGCGTGTTAACAGGCTTCTCCTGCCTGGGTAAACTCGCTCTATCGTAAACCTCATCCATGCCCTCGGGCCAGATGTAATTCAAAAAGGTAGGTTGTCTACACTTTGTCATCCTTATTCTATAAAAATTAATATTTACATGGAAGGTAATCTTGATAATGGCAATTTTAATGGAAAAGATGAATTATAATCGATTATTAATATATTATAAAGGATGTGACAGTAGCATCAGCCCACCACAGACTACTGTACCTGCCATATCAAAAATACATCCTCTCAAATATAGCAAAATTAACGCTCAGAAGTGGGTTTAGGTGAATATCTCAATAATTTTTGTCAGTAGCAATACAGCTATTGTTATGTTGAAGGGTAGGAAAGTGTAGGTGGGGTAGAGATAGACCTGTATAATTAAAGTATCGCATTAAGTTTTATTTTCAGAAATCTTGCCTTTCTTAAATTAAAAACCTCTTTCTTTTTGATGTAGAGGAACAGTGCTCGATTGTCATCCTTATTATATTAAAAGATGGACTTGATAATAATACGTATAAATATTTAGAAAAAGATTAAAAAGTTGTATATAAAATTCCAATCACTTTAAACCTAACTTAAAATCGTTTGACCTTTGCTCATCTGATTGCTTTTTTGAACGAAATTAAGTACACCATTACTCCATATTTATTTTTAAGCCGAACAGTTTCCAAAATTGCACCTTAAGTCTACCAAGTCGCAAGTCGTTGCCTTTAAGTGACTTTACGGCCGTTCTTGTAATTAGATTTTAAATTAGGAGTGTCGGTATCTGGAATCACCTTAAAACACATTGTAGAGATAATGAAAAATTTTTTGGAAAACAATCATTTGTAAAGGAGGTTTTGTGAAAGACCCGTACATTTGGTTCAATCATACCGTGAATTTTTTTTTATTTGTTTGTTTTATTTCTTATTAGCCAGTGCTTGACTACAATCCCACATGGTGGTAATGGTGATGAAACATTAGTTGGTAATGTTTCATCACCACTACCAAAATATGGTTGGTCTTAGCGTAACAAAAGCCTATTCGCTCTTGTCTTGAAGACACCGGATTATATTCGAACGGAAAGATACACGTCGGCAAATTATTTCACTCCTATCCTATGCTGTATGCATTACGAAAGAGGAAGCAGACAACAAATAAGTGAAGATCCGCTGACCGACTGGCTGCCCCTGGGAGCTGGGAGAGCGGTCTGCTAATATGAGAATAGCCAATCCTTATGGAAGTAATTAAAACTCCCTTAAAAACCAGCTATGCAGTGGCAGTTAATTAAAAATTATATTTTTAGCAAAAACTCTTTTACATATTAAGTTACAAAGGGGACTATTTTGTTCATTAAGTGTTCTACCAAATATAATGTGCCATACCGTGACCGTAACCACTTCAATAAATTTAAAAAAGTTATAAATTACCCCACTAGGCCAACGCCCACTAGGCCGTTCCTCCACCGACCAACACTGTAACAGAATAGGACCGACAGCAAATTCACGACCAGAATATTTGGCAGATGCTTAGACATATTTTAGAAAATAATTAAAGCCCCGACTTCAAAAGCTATTATGTAGATATTATTTAGTAATTTTTAGTTCCATGAAGACGGCTTTTAATTTTATTAAAAATATTTTTTTACCATTTTGAGTAGAATAATTTACCATCGTCATAATCATTACAGCCCTTCTTTTGTCTTTGGAGCAGATACTGATGACTAGCTTCACTGAGGACGAGATCGTCCAAGCAAAGAAGGTGTTAGTAGATTCAGTCGTGACCCAAATCCGTCTAATCAAGCGTCACAGGAGAATTTTCTAAAATCCTTCCTTAGTGGATGATAATAGGAAGCTATTTTACGAATCTCACGTTTCCAGTTCCAACAATTTGGGATATGCTTCTCAATACAATATTTTTCATACCAAACTACCATCGTTTCAAAAAGATTTTGAAAAGAAACAATGGGTATTTATTATGTTAAATAAATTTTTTCTCAATACAAATTTTAACATAAACTGCTTCACAAACTCGTAAGTTGTTTTGAAAAATCGGAAAATACGTATTCGTTTGATTTTTTCTATATTCTGAGAATAATCTTCTTATATGAAAAACGTCTATATCTTTATAAAATTGCTTATTTCTAGAGCGAACCGTTAGGGTATAATCTCAAAAAATTGATTTAAAGAATGGTTGATTAATTTGTGTGCCTGTGCTTTCAGTGCGTCAAAATAATGGCTCCGGAGGGGTGTTAGTCACTCTCCTAAATAGCTTAATACTTTGCCCGGTCGGATATCTCGCATTTTAATTCGGTGGCGAAATTAACCTCGATGAGATGAGAGCACTCAACCCAAAGAACCCCTTCAATTTTCTCCCGAGCAAACATCGTCTTTTGTTTATAGCTTCCGTAAGCCAACTTTACAGCTTCATCGCATCATTAGAATAATGCTTCATATTCTTTCAAGTTCATATACATTCTGAGCTAAGCGCACGCCGTAAAAAACGAGTAACCTAGGTTAGATTCCCGTCGACAATAATTACATTATTAATTGCAATTTTAATTTTTTTAATTTGATAACATCAGAAGTGGGATAAATCTCTGTTTACATATAACCTTCGAATAGTGTGAGGGTTATTACGTCTGTGAAAGACTACAATACGCCTCGCACTGTAGCCTTTGTTTTTGTGTTTAATGTCGTAATGAAATTTGATGTCCTATTTACGACATTGTCGTACCATTGAAGTGTAAAGTAAAAGTATAAAATAGAAAATGTTTAAGCCAAAAGTTAAATCTTTTTGTTCGATTTATATTAAAAGTACCCCGCAAATAATTTCATTGTTTTTAACGAACCAAAATATGTTACATTGAGACGGATAGCGTTGCTGTTGGTATGCATACTTTGGTGTTATTACGTAATTGGGTCCTTCACGTTACAGTGTGTGTGTGTGAGTGTGTGATTATGACGGGAACATGTTACGATTGTTTTTTTTTTATAGAAGAGGGGGCAAACGAGCATGCGGCTCACCTGATGATAAGTGTCGACCACCGCCCGCAAACAAATGCAACATAAGAGTAATCGCAGCTGCGTTGCCGGTCTTAAAAAAAAGGAGGCTCTTTTTTTAAAGGTCCCTAAGTCGTATCGGTCCGGAAATATCGCTGGTGTTAGATGATTTCACAAAGAAGTTGTGCGAGGAAGAAAACTTCTTGTAAATCATACAGTGCTGGACCGTCAATCATCCAGATGGTATTATAGTTTTGTCGCAATGTGCGATGGTGAAATTGAGCGGCTGGAATCAGTCCAAACAATTCCTCCCCGTGGTAGATACGATAAAATACGCAAAGAGATGCAACATCTCTTCGCAGTGCCAGTGAGTCAAGTCGATCAGAAAGAGCTGAAACGCTGACAATTCAAACCGCTCTGCGCTGAATGCGATCAAATAGAAGGATTTCGCACTGGGGAGCCCCGGCCCAGAGATAGGAACAGTATTCCATGTGTGACCGAACCTGCGCCTTGTAAAGTAGCAGGTGGTGTGCCGGCATGAAATACTGTGACGCTCTGTTGAGCACGCCAAGCTATTAAGAGACCAATTTGGCCTTCTCTTTCAGGTGACCACGAAACGACGCAAAGAGAGAGCCTAGCAGATCGGCTTTTTCCTTTGCAATATGGGCCAATGAGTCGTCCTCCCTGTGCAGAGAAGGCAAAGATGGCTAAACAGAAGTTCACTTGGTCCTCCTTGACGAGAGACCAGAATGCATGTGTTCCCGAAGGAAGCCGAACTAGTTTCTCGCCAATTCTGTTGATGTTTTCTGGCTTTGCCGTTGCAACGACGCTTTTGGAGGACCTGGAGGCAGAATTATACTGGTAAAACTGTATTGCTCTATAGTGAATGTATTTTGCAGTGCGCTGTTCTCCAGAATGGTTTCTGATAGTAAGGAGGGTTTATTACCGAGTAGTGTTCTTTTATTTAAATATATCTTACTACAGAAAATATATATATGTATTAAATTGTTTGATATTGTTAAGACAAAGTACTTAATTATCTTACAGATCACGTTGCACTGAGATAAATTTTGAGTAACGAAACTTAATAAGAACTACCATCTTTATATATTAAGCACTAACACCACACATTGTAACATTCTTATAGTAAATTAAAATAAAAGTAAAGTTGTTATTTTCTGAGGGAGATAGAGCAATGGGTATTACTGCTCAAATGTGTCTTACCGGACTTCACTTATTTAAGATATTTTAATTCCTCAGAAATGCAGTTTTCCTCATGATAAATCAGTGCCATTTTGCTCATGATAAACGCGTGATAAATCAGTGCCAAAATTGTTATAAGTGAAATTAAGTTAACTAACTTATACATAGTAAGTACATGTTACAATAACTATAGATGCATTGTTTTGGGAAGGTTATGTTTTTTATATGTATGAATATAAGTTTAGCAGTGGACTTGTGAAGGGCTGTAATGATTATAATGATGATGAAGTGTTAAGAAGAAATTGCTCCAAATCTGTACTTAAACTGATTTTCTTACTTTAAACGGAACACAGCAGTGGGTACACAACCAAATGGCAATAAATAGATAAGGAAGTACTAAACCAGAGGGGTTTTTAGTCAGAATAATATTTTCACGACCTCATAATTGGTAATTTTATCGACCAATTGGCGATAATTGAAGATGGGCCAAACTAATCATTAACCGCCGAGCATGTATGCGTAGTTTTATGAATCTGAAAGAAGCGAGAGCAGTGTTTTAAGAACGTACCAAATGGAAGTACGTAGTTTCTGCCTACCCCTATGCGTAACAGGCATGAGTTTAAGTATGTATGGTATGCAATTGGCAGATTTTTAAAATGTGGTAACATTAATGCTGTCTGTAATTATACTGGCTCTCTATACGGTTCAGACTAGAACAAGGCAATGCAAGCACTGCTATTTGGTGGCAGAAATCGGTAAGAGGGTGGAACGTAATTAGACGAACTCCTAGGAATAAATGGAGACCTACCGCCTAGTTAGTAGGATTGTTTCACACGCGGTAGTAAATTTTGTTAAGCAATTTATGTTTTTTATATGAATTAAGATTTCTCAGCTACAAACCACTAAGAAAACATAGTAAAGACATTTTATGTCTACGTCATTGTATAAAGTAACCCCTGTCGGTTTTAACTAATGTCGTTCATGGTGTGGAAAGATATCAAAGACAGATCAAAGATACGTTATCTGAAATTTAGCCGAGCAAATGTGTATTTCATTACGCTAGAAGAGAACTCTGGTTGGGGAGTTGTGTTTAAGATATCTTAAGTTTGTCTAGGATGTCACTGAAATTTGCTAATCGAAAACATTATAGTCTTGATAGGTATGAATTGTTATAATAATGTACTTGGCCTTCATTGAATTCTTAAGTTTGTTTAAGCAAACTTAATAGTACTGCATGTGTATTATACTTCGCTTTAATGATTAATATATGAAATACAGGTATATATTATGCAAAATATAACACACTAGCTTCTTTCCTTGACATACACTCCACTGGCTATTAAAAAAGTAAAATTTTAAATCACACTAAATTTGCAGCTCTTTCAGACAATCTGTCAGTAATTATTTGTTGGCAACGTTTTAAGATTCTTTGGCGACAATCTCTACTCTGTGTGATTGTTTGACCACAGACCATTAAGTTTTTGACATTGGGCTTAGAGTAATATTATATATAGTACTTTACTTACTCTGAGACATTGGGAGTAAGAACCAAAGAGTATATACAACATATAACAAAAACCCTGTGGTTTCCGATAAGTGCGTTATCAGAATCAGTATTCAAACGTATAGAAATAACTTTATTTCAAAAAACTACACCATAAAAGAATGAAAATAAATTTTAATAAAAAAATTTTTGCAAATTGTATGTGGTTTTATTACCTGTGCATTGGCATTGCATTGTAGTTAATGAACACCTGCAACTAACTTCAAACAAAGAAGGTCACAGATACGCTGTCTCCAGAAAGACAAAAAAGAAAGAGGACAAAATACATCAGCATTATGCTGCTATTTTTTTTTTATAGAATTAGGGTGAAAACGAGCACACAGTCCACCTGATGGTAAGTGGCCCATAGACATCCACATCTATCTTCGTTTGCGAATTAAAATGCAGATGTGTTGTCAGCCGTAAGGACTAAGATGGAATGCCTCTTTTCCAGTAAAAAAGGTCTCCGGTTCTCTACACTCACCATACGAAACACAGCAGCATTAAACTGCTATTTCGCGCTGGTATTCAGTGAGAGCGTGGTTCTTCCACGGTCGAGCCGACCCTTTCTTGCTATAACTGTAATCTAGCTACAGCGTGGCTCTACGTTACGCTGTTGCAGTTTTTCGCTTGTAGATATATAGAGCCATAGAAAACCGTATGATGGCTAATTGTAAATCTATCATGTGGTAACGACTTAGCCACCCAGAATCCATCACCCTAGTCCATCACGTGGGTATCGTAAGAGGTAACTGTGGAAAATAAAACAGGAAATGGGTTGCAGCATCTTCTTGATTGCGGTTGCCCACCCGCCTGCCAATAAGGCAATCTACGGAAGTGGTTTATAATCCATATGAATAAAAACTGTATAGAAATATTGTCCAAATTGAATTCCAATATACTTTACATGGAAGTAAAATGAATACCTTAAAAAAAAAGTAACACTTACTTTTTCATCCACAAAGAGCTCTACTCCTTCCAATTACAACCTCCTTTATTATATTGTTACAACAGTGTGTGTAACAATATTTTGTTCTCTCTTGTCCTCTCGTCTACTGTCCACAGACCGCCTCACCACTACAAGAAATATTGTATAAACTATTATTAACTAATAAGAATTGTGTCCACAGAACCACACAACCTTACTTACTTATCAATAATAATAAAACGCATTTTTGAACCCGAAAAGACGAGAAGACATTTTACATACATAACTTTAATTATCTATGGTTTTGGAATTTGTTATCATAATTTTATTAATTCTTCAACACAAAAATCCAAAATCAACTATGATTTACTTTTAGCGGGTGAGAACACAAAAATTGCTTATGGCTGCAGTACTTCCTGTTGGTCAGAACAGTGATTTTCTTTTTAGCAGAAATAAGTCATAATTACACAAACCTGAAGATTTTGACTTTGCCGCATGTCATGTCAGTGATTAGAGACTCAAAACACTACACACTCTACTACTTTAGGGACTGAAAACACTTCACACTATAATACATTAGAGACTCAAACCACTACATATTATACTACATTAAAGACTTAAACCACTACACACTATACTACTTTAGGGACTCAAAGCACTAAACTCTATACTCCATTAGAGACTCAAACCACTACACATTTTACTGCATTAGGGATTCCAACCACTACACACTACTCGTACATTAGGGAACCAAAACACACGTTGTCGTCAATAGAAATATTACCAAATTTTCCGTGTTTGTTTTCATTTTGTGGCTTCTCAACTTAGAATTTGACTTTTTTTAAGAAAGTTTTTATTTACTGCATGTATATACATTTTACTGGGGATTGCGTAGTATTTTCTTAGTAGTCTTTGATGTGAATCAATTGAAGAACTTAGAAAAATCTCGAATAGATTACTAAGAGTTTGTGGTTGACCCCACAAAAACCGATTTATTTTGGTATCCATTAAAAATTTATGTAGACCATCAATTTTCCATAATGCCTTCAATTTGATTTTTTAAGTTATTTTATTAAAGTAAGCAAATTCACATATAAAATAATTCCCTTTAACTCATAAATATTTAATTAACTCACGTAAAAACGTTATTGATGGCCTTTCTTCCGCACCATAAAACGCAACTTATAATCGCTTACGGTCATGAATTTCCAGCTTTTCATTTAAAATTCATCTCAGTCGTAAGAAGCAAGTAGCTCGATGCATTAATGAAGATAACTTTAATATATTGCGCTATTATTCAGAGCGTTAGAGCTGGAGAAGCGCTGTTTGAATATATTGAACTCTTACATAAAATAAAAATATCGTATAACATTTTCCTATTCAATTTTCAGCAGGTCAAATATTACAGATGGCCATAATTATTGCAGTGCAGTCACCCTTAGTATAAGGAAGCAAAGCGGCATTTGTAAATTCGGAGCACACAAATTCGTGTATGTGACGTGTGCGTTGTGGCACTCCGATTGCAGCGTGAGTAACGCAGGCAGTAAAGGCTTCTACATAGTTTCGTATAATACAGCTCTATTAGCACAAGTAATTGTCACTAACGTTGTCGTTTCCTCATCACCAGCAATTATGTGAAAATCTCGTATGTACAGCGCTCTTACACGTTACGGACGTAAATGGAATTATGTTGTCAAACAAATTCACTCAATGGCGATTCGTGTGAAAACTTGTTTTTAGGGGGCAGAAGTCACATCGTATACGTTTGAACATTCCACGTACTATATTTGGGTGCTTGAGGTCTTGCTCAATTAGTAGTTTGTACTACCTTTCTTGTTCTATAATTTACTTTGAAAAAAAGGCACCGCTGGGTTTCTTTTTGGTTCTTACCAGGGCAGAGTTTTCTTTCCGAAGCAACGGTAAAGGAAAAAAAAATACTTTTATTAAAAATTACTTGAAATCTATATTAAATAAAAATATTTTATTCTATTCTATTCTTGTAAATTCTATGATATTGCAATTTAATGACGTCTATGTATTGTGATCTGAAAAAGAATGTATTATCGTAGACTGACACCGTTACATCATTACAGCCAATCACAAGTCCATAGCTGAACATAGGCCTCAACAAGAAATGCCACAAAATACGTTCCTAATCCACCTGCACCCATTGGATTCCTATATCTTACCCTATAATTTGCTCAACGGCGCGAGGCTACCACTGTAGAATGCATTTACCCCATCGGCCGCCAAGGCCAGCCCATTGCTATCGTTTACCCCGGTTCTACTGCCGACATCTTCATTATAAATTCTATTATGTAGAAACTCTGAGCATAGTTCTCTCTATTTTATTTTACTGCCAACCCAAACTACATGCAGTGCTACAATTACTACACCCTGTTGACCGATAGAAAAGGTTTAGCCTACTTACTTGTCATTTTTCATCAGATTTTATAATAGATAAATATACAATTCAAGCATTTCCAAAAATACACTTAATGTTACATTTATTCAAAGATTTACACACATAGTTCACTTGATGGTGAGTGGATGCTGTGATGCTATAACAACTTATATATATCATTGGTTAAAACTCAAAATATAATCGCGTTATAACCCTTGAGGACTAAGACGGAATGCCTCGTTACGAGTTATAACGTTCACCGGTTTCGGCCATACGAAACAAAGCCAAAATTGCGCTGCTATTTATTTTTCAGGTGTGAAATTATATTGTGTAGCTCACTTCTATTGGCTTTATTCTCTATTGGCATTCAGTAGTTTGCATCTAAAACTACTTTTGTATTAAACGAAAATCTAAAAATACCATGAAATGATATATTTCCTACGTGATGCGATCCACTTTAGGAAATATCAAAAAAGTTCATATTTTCTACAATATCTTGTTAGAGATGTGGGATAGATAATAAAAAGATAGAGTAGAACTAAAATCCTCCAATCGTTTGAATAATATTAAAAAGGTCGATGCAAGCGACATGTTAATTTATTCATTCAAAATCATTCAATGGGCTATTTTATTTGCCGTGATTCTGTTTTTTGTGTTTATACCGTTAGAATAAGCAAAAAAGATTATTCATAAGTAAATAGTAAATTTTCAGTGATAAACAGTTGCACATCCGGCGGAATAAGTTAAAAATTTAAATCCAAAAAATGTGAAAATAATGCTGAATGACTTAAAAGATGTGGAAAATCGGTACTTATAATTGCAAACAATGCTAGTACCACAGAAATAGCTTCACTGCACTGCAGGCAGTTCCGAATTGGGCGATGCCAATCAATCTCATGAGACTCAAGAAGCTGCCCCGGCGTTAAGTACCGCCGCACCCTTGCAAGGACACCTAGTTTCCTTGCGGCTGCTTTGATTCTGGACTCATTGAACCACCCATAGTTGAGGTTCGGAGAAAATTCAACCCCTCACGACTGAAGGCGGTCAGGTTGAAGTACTCCAAGGATACATTCCGTAAAGTAGGAGCCAGGGTAAGCGCGCTTCTTTTAGCGGTTAAAAGACACGGTTGTGTTTTGGAAGCGTTGAATCTCACGAGATTGGCATCGCCACATTCGGAGACTGCCTGTAGTGTGAGATTCACGCGCTCAAACATAGCTTCTCTTTCGGACTGGATTTGATCCCGACTGGCCCGGGCACTTGGTTGGTATCTCTTCACAACTGTGCTGTCGTCTGCATACCTATAGATACCGGGCATAAGCAGATCATTAACATGCAGGACCCTTTCCTGCATGTTAGTGATAACATGCAGGAAAGGGCATAAGCAGGAAGAGAGTTGCGGAGAGAACGGACTCTTGAAAAGCACCAGCGTTAGTCGCCACAGGGTCCGATGAGCAGCCATCGATGAAAACCCAGAGAGACTGTTCACTCAGAAAGTACTTTAGCCATTCAATCAGACCAGGAGATAAGCTGTACGCTGAAAGTTTACCCAAAAGGCTAGCGTGCAAAACTCTGTCAAAAGCCTCCGAGACATCAAGGGAAACAGCAAGTGTTTCCCCACTGTTCTTGAGTGCCTCGCCCCATACGTATGTGGCATAAGCAAGAAGGTCCACAGATGACCGATTTCGGCGAAACCCGTATTGCCGCTCACTAAGGAGTTCATTCTGTTCTACGTATGCCATTAAGCGGGCGTTCAATATACGCTCCATAATCTTGCAGAGTATGGAGGTAATTGAAATTGGCTTATAGTTGGCAGAGTGTACACGGCTACCTTTAATAGCATAGGCTGCGCATTGGTCAGCCTTCAAGATTTGGATACTATTCCAGTCCTGAATGAGAGGCCGAATAAGCGCGTCAACACAGGAGACAACTCAGGTGCACAGACCTTTAGCACTATAGCTGGTATACCATCAGGTCCACTAGCTTTGTTCACGTCTAGACTTCGCAAGGATTTAAGAACCTCCTTGCTGGTGATACGGAACTCTGACATAGAGGTACCGCAGTGACGCTGTTGCTACTGTCCAGACTTTCTCCTTAGGCGCATGCCTCAGTAAACCATCTGGTTTTACCAGCGGAGGCAGTGTAGACCGTCAGAAGTTTATCTCGATCGCTTTGGCGAGAGACCAAAAAGCCCTACTGCCAGATGGTTTGACAGAGAGCTTTGTACCGATGCGTTTAATGATGTCGAAACTGACTTGCTGTAATGCCTTTTTGCAATACTTGGCGGCTTGGTTAAAGTTTCTCTTCTTAAGGCTAACATCCGGAGCTTTGCGGTCTCGAGCATAGACCCAGGATATGTACGCCATATGCTTGCGCTTTTTAGCACGAGCGCACTCGGCGTTGAATCATGGGCGAGAGTTTCATACGTTACAGCCCACAAAAGTCCATTTCTGCACGTAGGCCTTGGCTGTTGTTGACCATGGTTTGACAGAGAGCTTTGTACCGATGCGTTTAATGCGGTCGAAACTGGCTTGCCGTAATGCCTTTTTGCAAAACTTGGCAGCTTGATTAAAGGTTCTCTTATTAAGGCTTACATCCGGAGCTTTGTGGTCTCTAGCATAGACCCAGGATAAGTACACCAAATGCTTGTGCTTTTCAGCATGAGCGCACTTGGCGTTGAACAATGGGCGAGATTTTAATACGTTACAGCCTACAAAAGTCCACTTCTGCGCACAGTCTATAGTTTCCATGTTTGGCAGGCAGGTTAGGAGCCACAGTTTTTTTTTTAATTATTTAGGGTTGTTATTAGGAAGATGCTGCTGCTCATCTTCTGTTTCAGTTTCCCTCTGTCGCCTCTTACGACACCCACGGGATGATATGGGTAGTGGATATTCTTACACCACAACTTCATATTTTCGATCTATTATTTGAAAGAAATTTAATTATGTTTATCAATGACCCCTTGAAGTGTTCTAAAACATTGTATTGATAAACTTTGGCAAGGACGTCTTAGGAAAACTTCCAAATGTTTTTCTATTAGGATACCTCAATAATATAAAATTTTTCTCACGTCTTTGCCTTTAGATACGTGACAGACTTTAGTACATATTATAAATTACGATGCAAGTCAAAATAAGGGATATCATCTGTTACTCTTTCTCTTTACATAATATTCATTTATAAATGAATATTAAATCGTATAAAAGGATCTTTTATATCGTATAAAAGGTTTCCAATCTTGGTAATTTTAATACTTAATATATTAAAGTTATGCGGTCAAATATAAATAATCAACTAAAGTACTGTTCAAATTCATATATAGATAATCTCACAGAATGTAAGCTTCAAATAGCAGCTTAATGCTACTGTGTTTCGTATAGTAAGTGTAAAGATCGGTATAGGAAAATCGGTGGCCACTTTTACTGAAAACGAGGCATTCTATCTTACTCCTCAAGGGTTGATTCTTAATCGAGGAAAGATGCTAAGCCACATCATCTACTTACCGTGTGCACAGTGGCAGACAGTGTGCTCGGTTTTCACCCTAATTTTATAAAAAGAAAGTAAAATAAAATTCAGATCGACTTTTATTAGAATTCTTACAATTCGATCTTTTCATTTAAAAATATGTTTTAATCCTTCTAAAAATTTACACTTACATTTTATTCATTGAATTCGAGATTGCGTACGGGTAAAGCGCATGTAGTTGAACAAAAAATGTCGTAACTTTGAACTGCACTTAATTATTTACCGTCGCGTTTGTTCCGTAACTATGCACCCATTAATTAAATTTGTAGTAGTTTTATATCTGTATTTTAGTAACTACATGAAAATTTAGTATTTATTTACGTTCTGTCGTGTTTTATTATTTATTTATTTAGAATAGTTACATGAGTTTTTTTTATAGGATAAGGATGAGAAACGAGCACACATAATGATTTCTTATATTTAAGCGAACACTACACTACTACACTACTACACATTTAAATAAAACTAGTTTTACGGATTTTATCGCGTATATTAACTTATTTTATATTCCCGACGTTTCGAGTACTTTACAGCACCCATGGTCAGGGGGGGGGGGACTGAGGTGTATGCCGCCCCAATGTCATAGTTAACCACGGCTATCTCCAGATTAAAAATTATTAATTTTTGTTCCGATCTACGCAGTATGAACTTACAGTATCTTGAAGTCTTGCAGTTGTATGCTTGGGTTGGGATTTAATTTTATTAATTATGGGATCCCAAGCGGATGGTAGAACCCAGCCATCTTTTCAATAGTCGCCACGCTTGTCAGGCGGGTTGGTAACAGTTGTTTTATTTTTTTATTTTTAGTTGTTATTAGGAAGACGCTGCTACACAAATCGTGTTTTTTTCCCTCTGTCGCTTCAAAATTGTAATGGTAAGTTTTAGATCTAGAGTTCACGAAAAATAGACTTATAAATTTATTAAATATTATAATTATTTAAGGTAAATAGCGTTTGTCTTAATCGTCACGCATGGTGGGCGGATTGATGATCCTAGTAGCTTTGACGCTGCTCCCCGTCGTCGGACTTATTTTACATCTGGCGTAAACGAGATGAATATAATGATATATGTTATATTCATCTCGTTAATACTAAACCGCACCAAGTCACAATGATCTGCTGCGGTCTAAGGGACGGTTATAGCTTGTGGTAACATTACGTCGCATAACACGGTGAAAAAGTCAGTGGAATCAAAAAGAAAAAGTAGTGAAAGGGTAGAAAGCTGAAGAAGCCATAAATAAATTGATAGTTGTGTTACTAGATATTAAATTCCACCAACTCGGTTATTTATAGTGAAAAACGACGGTCTGCGAGTGAAAAGCTATAAAATCTATTTTAAAGTCATCAAGCTTATTAAGCATACTTTCCTAATTAAAAGGAATCACCGCACTGCACCCTACACTGATTAATTTAATTACTTCAAAATATGGCGAGCATCTGAAAAAATATATTAAAACGTAAAATGAAGCACGGAGGGCTTCTCTTTATGAATGTAAAGTCAGCAAAAACACCGAAGTGTTTATTTCAAAAGTATTTCAGCATTTTCGGGTTTTCCTTTGAAGTAAATTTTACTCTTTTGTTGTTATTAAATATATTGGTTTTTTCAAGAGATTTTTACCATTTGTGTATACTTTAATGGAACACGAAATCAATTGCCTGCGTAAGATGTTGATTTTGTTGATTAAATGGTACTGTTAATATAAAAGAAAGGAAAATCTTTATGGCTGATGCACGAATGGATCAGCTCCACTGGAAAAGAGCCACGCTACCATAGTATAAAAGCATAAAAAAAAACAGCACAATGCTGCTGCTATGTGTATGTGTACATATGCGTGCGTAACTGTGCTAAACAAAAAAGGAAAAAAATACTGATAAATGGATAATATAATTGCTTTTGGAAAATAATATTATAAAAATAACCTACATCTTCATTATTATACTCGTTAAATATATAAGGTCGTGAGTACCTTTATTATGGACTGTTCTATACAACATGCCGAGCGGGTCGGCCACGACAAAAGTCATTAATGTCAACAAAGGACATAGCTTTAATTGAGCTTATGTATCAAGATTACGAAGGACGAAACAACATAGTTGATTGTAGAAAAATCTAATTGCTTAAGATTTTATTAATTGACTCGATAAATTAATACATAACACCAAAATACAATAAAGGAATGCTAATTTATTAGAATATATTGAAACTTTATCCTCTCTAGAATTATTTATTATTTCTATCTCTTTTTCTCAGCTCAGTTATCAGCAGCTCACTTATTTATTTAGTGCTAAAAGCATTGCGTCGTCAAATGGCGTTGTTCTTTATTTTTATTCCACTTTATTTCAGTAACAGTTCATCATCATCATCATCATTACAGCCCTTCAAAAGTCCACTGCTGAACATAGGCCTCCCCCACGGAATTCCACAAAGCACGGTCCCGAGCCATCTGCATCCATTGACTTCCTGCATGTCTTACCAGGTCGTCACTCCATCTAGTGGGGACGCCCACTACTTCGCCTGCCGGTACGAGGGCTGCCATCGAGAACCTTTCTTCCCATCGGTTGTCGGTTCTTCGAGCTATGTGGCCATCCATTGCCACTTAGCTTATTAACTTTGGCTATGTCGGTTACTCTGGTTCTACTGCGGATATCCTCAATTCTAAGTTTATCACGCAGAGAAACTCCGAGCATAGCCCTCTCCATAGTTCACTGAGCGACCTTGAGCTTCCTTATACGGCCAGCAGTGAAGGACCACGTCTCAATTTCATATGTCATCACTGGCAACACGCACTGGTTGTACAATTTAGTTTTGAGGTTTTGAGGTATGCCTGACAAGAAGATGGGTCGTAATCTCCCGAACGCTGCCCAGCCGAGTTGAATCCGTCGATCGACCTCTCAGTCGAACTTGAACTTACCTAGTCGGACTATTTGTCCCAGGTAAACATATTCATCAACAACTTCGAGCTTAGTGCTCCCAACAACTACCGGCATAGGTGTGACATGGACATTAAACATAATTTTTGTTTTGTCCGTGTTCATCTTGAGACCTATCCGTTGGGAGACACTATTGAGGTCATTGAGCATATTGCTTAGGACCTCCAGCGATTCTGCCATATGGACTATATCGTCGGCAAATTAAAGGTGAGTGATGTACTCGCCATTGATGTTAATACCGTATCCTTTCCAGTCCAGTAGCTTAAAAAGGTCTTCCAATGCAGCGGTGAAGAGTTTCGTGGATATTACGTCACCCTGTCCTACACCTCTCTGCAGTTGGATAGGTTTCGTATTCTGGTTCTGTACTCGGATAGCCATCGTAGCCCTACTGTACAAACACTTCAGCACCTCGATATACCGACAGTACACTTTGGCACCGCTCAAGGGACTGGCAGCACCCGCCCAAATTTCGAAGGAATCAAAGGCTTTCTCATAGTCCACATACGCAAGGCAAAGTGACAGATTGTACTCTTCGGTCTTTTGTACAATTTACCGTAGGGTATGTATGTGGTCTATAGTACTAAAGCCTTTTCGGAAACCGGCTTGTTCGGGAGGCTGGAAGTCGTCAAATCTGCATGCGAGACGATTCGTAATGACTCTCGATAACAGCACGTAGACGCGGCTCAGAAGGGAAATCGGTCTGTAGTTCTTCAAGAGAGCGTTGTCGCCTTTCTTGAAGAATAAGACCACAGCACTTCTGTTTCACGCCTCCGGTGTAATGCCACGGAGGGAACTAAAGAGCTTCTGGAGGACTTCAAGTACCAGTTTTCCACCCGCTTTCAGAAGCTTCATCCCCCAGGCCCCAGGGCCTTGCCGTTTTTAAGGTGCTGGAGTGCCATTCTAATCTCGCTCAGACTGACGTCCGGGATATCATCGGAATAGTGTCGGATAAGACTTGCTCTTGGATCGTTACTCACACTTGCGTGTGGCTCCAACGATGACATGTACAGCAGCCCATAGAACCTCTCAATCTCACTCAAAATCTCAGGTGTCCCGGAAACGATGCTGCCACAATCGGTCTTCAGCTGCGACAGTTGGCTCTTTCTGGCAGACAGATCTCTGGCAAAGACTTTGGAACCCTTGTTCCGCTCGATCGCTTCTTCAATACGAGCTGTATTAAAGTCCCGCCGCATGCATTTGGAGATCTGTCGGTTGAGTTGCCTGTATGCTGTCAAATCTGCTGAAGACTGCAGCTTAATCTCCCGTCTAACAACCATGAGGTTAAGAGTGTGATCGGAGAGTTTTTGTGTTCTTCTGCGACGGGTCTTACAGAACTTAGCTCCGACCGCATGGACAGTTTCCACAAGCTTGTCATTCATATCGTCCACTTCATTGCAATCTTTAAGGCACTGAAAATGATTTTGTAACTCGAGCTGAAAGTTTTCGGGGCTTCGGATTAGAGCACGAGGGGGGACGGAGCGTTGACTTCATTAGACGTGACCTCTCCAACTTAACGTTTAGGTTCAGTGTGCCTCTCACCATTCGGTGATCGCAGCCAGTTTTCAACCTCGCTATCACTGAGACATCACTGAACAGTTGTCGTCTGGTCGTCATAATGAAGTCAATCTCATTTTTTGTCAAACCGTCTGGGCTTGACCAGGTCCACTTTCTGTGGGGCCGCTTTTGGAAGAAAGAGTTCAAAATAAAGAGTGCCTCTTTCTCCATAAAGTCGTCCAGCAGCCGGCCCCTTGGATTCCGTTGCCCTTTTCCGAATTTCCCTACTTTCAGCTCACCGCACTACCTTGTGCCTAGTTATGCGTTGAAGTCTCCCATTAACACGGTATAGTGGGTTTCGGAGGAATGCATGGCTCTAGAGATATCCTCATACATTTCCTCCACCTCCTCATCGGGGTGTGCCGAGTTTGATGCGTAAACCTGTATGACCTTCAGCGAATACCATTTAGTGATTCTGAGTATAAGGTACGCAACCCTCGTCGACACACTCCCAATATTTACAACGTTGTTAACGAGAGACTTGTGGACGATAAATCCGACACCTCCTTGGCACAGATAGTCGCCCTCCCTTTGATAGAATAAGTTGCCGGATTCGAGGATTACCGTGTACTCCCCTTCTCTTCGGACCTCGGATAGTCCTATTATATTTCAGCGTAACTTATCTATCTCTTCTTCCAGCTCCAGGAACTTCTCGTCAGTCCTCAGGGTGCGTGCGTTATATGTTGCCAGGTCGAGTCGTCGTAAGTTTCAACCGAACCTCAACCGGAGATTCTTAGCACCCCTTGCCCCGCCGTTACCATGGTCGCCACCGTAGCCAGGAATAGCGGGGCCGCCGGGGCCTTGGGGCCGTTTATTTGTTTCATTGCTCATGGGGGGTATATTGCCATAGTTGCCACGCTTGGCGAGCGGGTTGGCAACCGCAGTTTTGTGTTGCTTTTTGCTTTTATCAGAAAGATGCCTGCCCATATTCTGTATCAGTTTCCCTTTGTCACTTCTTACGAAACCCACGGGATTATATGGGGTAGTGGGTATTTTTACTCGCTACTACAGTGACAGTTGATTATTCTTAAATGATTCACTACAATCAGCTCTAAATACTTATTTAGCATGCGGCAGTCCCAATATTATAGGCCTTTCCCATGATCCCTCTCCATGATATGTCTACTCCAATTGGTGAAAGATCTGTGACAGATGTGACCAGCCTATAGTTGATTCAGTATGCAAACATGGCATGTCGGCATACCTTTGGTTCTATGGCTTATTGCATCTATGCAAATGTTATCTACTATTTTTATTTATCTCTTGCGAAATCTAATAAACTAATCACTACTACCTACAATTTCCCCATTTAGGGAACTTCTGTACCACAAAGCACCCACAACCATTATTATAGAGCACTTTTTGCCTTTGAATTCCTCACACGTCGTTTCCACTTCTCCTATTTTCTCAACTCCCATACGAGATCACATAAAAATAACCAAATCTCCCTTGTAACTATTCCAGCCAATGAGAAATCCCCAATTCTATCGCGATGCCTGGAAAGGGCGTTTGTCATTCGTATAATATTATATATGTAGGCGAAAGATATTTATACAGC
The DNA here is from genome assembly GCA_029286625.1 of Parnassius orleans. Lineage (NCBI taxonomy): Eukaryota > Metazoa > Arthropoda > Insecta > Lepidoptera > Papilionidae > Parnassius > Parnassius orleans. Next base: position 111,590 of record JAGSMP010000231.1, on the reverse strand, counting down.
TTGCACGGCACTATTAGCACCGATGGAAGATACACTTTAACAACACATACCCTCTTGTAAATATACTAACATCCTTGATCATACAATAATCGAAAGCGTGCGTCCATTCGACCACGCATGGATCGGATGGCACCTTTCTCTCAAGCATCCACATACAGCTGTAAACTAGTATGTCCCTACGACCAACTGCTCGGGTCTGGCCCGGACGATACTGCTGTATTATGTTCAACCAAACTGACTGGACCGGACGGGTGCGTCCCTTCAACCAGTGTAACTCCACAATTCATAAGCCTGAACCGGACGAATGTGTCCTTTCAACCAGCCGCGCGCGGCATGGCCCGGTAAGACATTGTCCCTTCGACCAGTTTCACCCAAATCTAATCCTCAACATCAAACTTCCCCTGGTGTTGCAGTTGTTCATGGGCGGCGGTAGTCACTTACCATCAGGTGAGCCGCATGCTCGTTAGCCCCCTCACCTATAAAAAAAAAAAATTCATAAGCCTGGACCGGACGAATGTGTCCTTTAAACCAGCCGCGCGTGGCATGGTCCGATACGACATTGTCCTTTCGATCAGCTTCACACCAATCCTACCCTCAACATCAAACATTCATAATCTTGGACCGGACGAATGTGTCCTTTGAACCAGCCGCACGCGGCATGGCCCGGTACGACATTGTCCTTTCGACCAGCTTCATACAAAGCCAACCTTCAGCATCAAACACCAATTCTATCGACCACACAATATTCAGAGCAATACTGCTACACTCATCAACACATTAGAATACACAAAGGCCACTCATTCTCTCAATTCATAGTATGTTAAAGTTAAACATTTCCCCGGTACATCGCTAAACATTTCGAACTTTAAAATGTACCCCATGAAAATCATATTTCCTATGAACATAAAACTGAGATAACAAATCAAGTAATAACTTCATCAGGCATGATTGATTTAGGAATTAACTCGATGAGGGATCATAAGTGAAGACCAGTTTCAGACTCTGTTTCTTTAACTCGGGTTTCTTTCCTAAGGGATATGCCATTTTAGTAAATTTAAGTTCGGTAAGATAATTAGCTGCATGATCTTTTAAACCGATTGTGAATGCTATTTACAAATCAAATTATTTTCTATCTAAGCATTTATTTTGTGCAATAATTTTTAATATATTACTCCATCCCTCTATATCCGAGGTTGGATGGTCTGGATTAAAATGCAAAAGTTGCGTAGGATTTTTTAATCTCCATTGAAATATGCGGCATTACCAATACTCGTGATAAAACGCCTCCTTTACGTCCACATATATACCTACGCATACATGCTCGTCGGTTAAGGGTACTTAACAAAACATACTTAGTATAATAATAATTACGGAGTAATAACACTTTTGGTCACTCTTCCCGCCAAGTTTTCCTGAAAAAGTCATGATGTATAGTGTGTCAAGACACAGAGAAATAATTTAAGTTACCTATTTGATTACACACAGTGATCACAATGACGCAATGACTACCAACAAACTGTTAATATATCTTCATCACTTCTTGTAATACAATCTATTGTAGAGACAACGACTATCAGGTGATTCCAAGTCGACCAACAGTAGTCTCTACGAGACAAAGGCCTCCCACCACACCATCAGATGTTCACCACTCCTGAATGACTCACAAGTAAATCGTAATAGTTACAACTATGCACCAATTTGTGCAATGCAACTAAATAGCAATACCAAGTAACTAAGAGTGTGAACGCTTGAAAATACCTCCGGCAACTTCTTCAATACTTAATTCTACTTCAACTAGATCAATTTAAAGGAAACTTCACATCACAAAATAAAATGTCCAAGAGCCATAACCTTTTTAATCGTTCGTTACGCAACAAATGTATACTACACTTCATTTTATTTTATTTTTACGAGCACTCATCTCTATGTTCAGTCATCCCCGTTACATCTCAACGACGACTAAACTAGACCTGTACCAAAACCACATGCCCACCGCACCCACTCTTTGAGCTACGGCTACGGTATGGTATTTTATAATATGACACAGTCATATTATAAAATAAAATGAAGTAAGGAACTCTACAATTTAACAGGGTCATTAATCACCCAAATAGACTCAGGTTAGTGAATTGAAATAAGCTTGGCTTTTAGGCATTTCTCTTAACCAATTAAAAAGTTAACCACTTATTTCTACACAATATTTCTTTTTCAAAGCTATATTTAAGACAAATTTACTTCCCTCACGCATCAAATGTCGGTCGGCAGCAGCGGTAAATAATCCACCCGTGGCGTCCCACTTCGACGGCATACTTCCATTCAAGAACGATCGGTACAGCATCATGCCTTCATCACATTATTCGAAGATTATATGTGGGCGATTCAAGGAACTTGATCCCACATCTGATGTAGGCGAAAGAGGATCATCCCAAATGCACTCATGATGGATGGCGCAAATATGCGTGCGTTACAACATACAAATACAAGAAAATATAATGAACAGATCATTAGCAATTCGTCGCAAATATATGGTACGCTTTTTCGATGACGTCAATTTCAAAAATCCTACATAACAACAACGGTTGCCACGATACCACAGATACGACGCTTTGCTATAGTAAAACCTTACTATTGAGCTGGCCAGTATTTTATGGTAGTGCATATATATATATATATATATATATATATATTATTCGTTTCGCTCCGTAACTTGCACTTGTTAAATCTCACTTCAAGATATTGATTTTACATTAATCATTATACTTTGCACAAATCTGCTAACACTTTCATAGGTTTAGTCTCTTTTCTTGAAGGCCCTAAGTCTTATCGGTCCGGAAAAATTGCTGATGGTATTCCATTCCACAAGGAAGTTGTGCGAGGAAGAAAACTTCTTCTTAACCGCACAGTAGTTGACTGCCAATCATCCAGATGGTACGGTTTAATGTATGTACCCAGAAACAAATAAATTTTATTAAAAATAGTGATGAAAATTCTGTAAATACTAGGGACAAGGATAAGTTAGTTATAGCAGTTACTCGACTCAAAAGAGTCGGTAATTCCTTCATGGGGCAATTTATATGCTTTTACAACAAAGTTCCAGAATATATGCGAGCCTTGTCGATCAAAAGGCTTAAAATTTTTACTAAGCAAAAATTGTTTAATAAGGGTTATTATACAACTAAACAGTACATGATTGTTAATAACCCCTGGGAATGAGGTGAGGTTTTATACTTTATTGTATAAAATATAATATTGTAAATTAATGTTTAAATAAATATCCTGCTGGGTTTTTTTTGGTTCTTCCCAGGACAGAGTTTTATTCCGAATCAGTGGTGATGTATAAAACGACTTTCAATAATTATTCTTGAATAAAAATATTTGATGATCTATTTTATTCAATTTTATTAAAACCACGTAATCTACAACGTCAATGGCAGTCACACAAAGTTCTTACTCGACAGACACTTCAGACAGTTCAAGTACAAACTCGACAATGTTAAACTATTATTTATTTTAATTTTAGATACTCATTACTTAAATTAAACACAAAATATTAGTAATGCAGCTTACGACAGAGCTTAAAAGTAATTAGGCGTTTGTAAATACGACCACAAGTACAATTTATTGATGATTTCTGCTAATTATTTAAAATGTTTTATAATTGCGATTATTAAAATAAATACTAATTACGTACCTTTATAAAGTTTTAATGCCCCATAGATACTTCTGGCATCAAATACGAAATCTACGATTTGGAGACAGGATAGAAGTTATGTAGAGTGCCTGTTGTCAAGTAATGCATAGTCATTTCAAGTGTCATTGTTGCTGGTATTGTACGTTTCATATAAGTTTATTTTACTAACACGCTGAATTTAATTTTAGACCAAAGCTCACATTTCGTCAAAGTTTTCTGGTGTTATACTCATGGTCCACCTGTACTCATCAAGATCTTATATTCTTGATTGAGAAGTAAAACCGAGCTTCTAGAACTATCTCTGCCATATATTCATTCTCTAATCCATGTTAACTTCTTCTTTAAACTCTCTTGATGTATTACCTCGATTAGTTTCTCGCGTATTAACTGGATTGTCAAACGGCTGGTGTTAATTATTTTCTTAAACGTGAATTCACTACAACAAACTAAGTGTAACCACTGGCGCAATATAAATAATACAATCCAAACCAATTAATGGCGCCGTTTTTCGGCGCTTAAAACTGTATTCAGCTGGTAAAATATACGGGTCAGAATACCCGACTACTATCTAGCGAGCTTGAAGCCCAGCTGGGGAAAACAATATTAAAGTTGGAAAAATTTACTTTGCCAATATCTGCTCATTCAAATAAAATGACGTATCTTACCTAGTTTGAAGAGCACCTTCCACCCTCCGTCAATTGCGTGCACTATCCCCGTCACCTAATCCCAGCACCACTACTCCCACCACCACGACACTAGGAAAGACACGCCACCGACGACAATACGACACGTGTTTCGCCTCTACACGAGGCATCTTCAGGTGTAGTAGACTCTACGGTGGCTGACCGCTAAGTGAGCAGCGAGCCAAAAATGTATACAAAAAAAAAAATAATACAAAAATACTACCGCGTCATGCGATAAAACATGCGACCAATCACCACCTGACGTACACAGCCGCCTGCTATTAAATTAAAAACAAACCACTGCGAAACGTCCGCCTACCCTCTAACCACGCAACCAATCGCTGATCACCGTGAAGGTGAAGGACGACCATATTGCGAGGCTGTCCGCTATTAGAGAACAGGTTTAAAGATGTTTAAGAGTTTAAAGATGTTGAAAAGTTGCGAAAGAGTTTAAAGTTTGTGAGTTAGAAACATTTGTTTGTTCATTCAGCAGTGCAACATTACTATTTTTATTTTTTAACATATGATATACATCGAAGCCTAAATCGCGCTATCAAAGTTCCGAATTAAAAAACAGTATATATACAATAGCTCCGAACTACCACTCGGAGCGTTGGCCGCTCCCCAGGCAGCACACCTTGCCCGGCGGGAGATCTCCCCTTTTCCTTTCATCTGCCAAAATTACAAGTAGACTTTAAAGGAGTGGCCGTTGGTTAGGTTGTGTCGAGTTTCCAAGAGATGTTTAGCGAAATGGGATTTATCAGGATTGCAATTCCTGTACGCGGCTAAATGCTCTTTGTAACGTGTCTCGAAGTTGCGACCGGTCTGACCCACGTAAACTTGGTGGCATTCGTCACAAACAAGTTTATAAACACCCGACTTTCGACGATTATCTAAGTTATCTTTATTATTACAGATGTTCCTTAAAGAAATGTTTGTTTACAACTCAACGTAAACGCCGCTTTGTCGAAGAGTATTAGCTATTTTTTCAGAAATGGAGCCTAAGTTGGTCAAACTGCTCACATATCGACGAACACTTTGAGATTGAACCGCGTACAGAGAATTGCGAACGGCATGCTTTTCTTTCTTTTTAATTAAATTGTTAATGAGATATTTTTGAAAAACCATTAGAGACCGAAATTTGATAAATTACCTTAAGCTCTCTTAAATAATTTTCTTTATTTAATGGGACAGTAATGAAACGATTAATATAACAATAAAAAGCGGCTAATTTATGTAGCCAAGGATGACACGGATGATGACCGTATCGGTATGAGTTGGCTTTCGGTAAATTTGGAAAACATGCAACGACTCTTTTCTTCTTATTGTTAAGTAGAGGAAATTAAGGAAACTATCTTGTTGCAATTCGAGCTTAAATTTAATTTTATCGTGGACTCTATTTATTTTATTAGAGAAAACATCCAGTTGTCTCCTTGTGCCATCTATCATAGTACAAAATATTTTTATTGACAACTATATGTTGTTTTTCGAAATTATCCAAGAAAATGTCCGCCATAAGAGGACTTAGAGTGGACCGCATAGCTAACCCTTCTTTTTGTAGATAGAAACGGTTATTAAGCCGGAAATAGTTTTGTTTCATACAGAGAGAGGTTAAGTTAAGAAGATCATTTTTTATTTATGGTTACGTCGGCGAGTCTTATAAATTGCAGCTGTTTTTGGCTCGCCGCTCACTTAGCGGTTAGCCACCGTAGAATCTACTACACCTGAAGATGCCTCGTGTAGAGGCGAAACACGTGCGTATTTTCGTTGGCGGTGTGTCTTTCCTAGTGTATTGGTAGTGGGAGTAGTGGTGATGGGATTAGTGGTGACGGGGATAGTGCACGCAATTGAGGGAGGGCGGGAGGTGCTCTTCAAACTAGGTAAGACACATCATTTTATTTTATTGAGCGAATATTGGCAAAGTAAATTTTTTCAACTTTAATATAATGGATTTCCGCAAAGTAACGCTTGATTCTATTAATAATCTTAATATTCTTTTCATCATAAGCCCACAAAAGTCCACTGTTAGGACTAAGTCTCCCCTTTTAAACAGACGATCGAGGATTGCAGTTTCAGACGTACGGCACCTTCTACGCTGCCTCGCCTCGCAATGTGGATATTTGTCTATATGTCTATCGTAAACTAGATGTTTTTAACACGACCTACCAAAAGCCCAAATTTTGATCTTAGTGATAGTTTCCATAGTCTCCCCATAGTCGCAATTTCCTATTTATTTTTGCCGCCAAATATAAGTGTTTGCACTGCTGTGATTTCGTCTGTAAGCTACAGCGAGCCATTCGTTTCTTAATTAAACAAATTCATCACAAAAAAACAAAACGCTTGCATAATTTCTTTACATTAAATGAAATATATTCAAAGCAAATAAAATCCAACATTTGATATTATCAAAATATTTTCTTTTGGTTTATATTTCACATAAAGAGGACGTACTACGTAAAATAAATATGAGCTTTGTAACGTATACCTGACAAAACAGTATTTTATGCTAATTTAGCGTTCGCGAATTCATTCTGATTTCAGATCTCGACTTTCACTCTTGAATATTTCAAAGATCTCAACTTTTTTATTTTTGTGTATCTTCTGTGTTCTGAGGATCATAATTTAATATTAAATTAACGCTTAAACGTATTTATATGAGAATATGTTTTCGAAGAAGGAATAACAGCAAAAACTGTTATTTTCACACCATCATTACAGCTGAACATAGGCGTCACCAAAGGAACGCCACAAAGCACGGTCATCAGTCATTACTACTTAATTTAACTTATTCCTATCCTTACTTTCAATTTTATTTAAAGATTTGTATTTGTAATTTAATTTTGTTGTACCGTGTGCCAACAATCCATCTGCAAAGCTGCGATGTGGCAAACATTTTATTACAGCGACCGAAAAATGTAGTCTATTGCATCCCATATAACGATAGCTTTGAAGCTTGGAAATATGGCATACTTTACGATAGCGAGGTTTAGTATCATGGTTTGAACTGTGTATTATTATTTTTCTTTCAAATATTATAAAGAAAGTTTTAATCACTTTAATAAAATTATTACGTGACCAATAAGAACTTCGACACTTCAAGAAAAATACCAACTGGCGATCATTTTGGTTATAGTCGGATCCTTCTGACACTAATGGACGCCATAGAGTAATATAACTAAACAAGTACATTCGGAAATGAATGCATCCTATAATTTTTACTAGGCAAAAACGTTTAGTCCTTGGAAATTATTGAATTCAAGATTTAAAAAAAAATGATTACCTAAGATGTTCGTAATAATATAAATTTGAAGAAAACCTCTCGCTTACCGTTAATTGCGTGCACTATCGCCGTCACCACCAATACCAGCACCTAAGAGCTAACTAAATCAAATCAAATCATTTATTTCGCTGAAAATATGGGTAAAGACGATCCATCCGTCTCAACAATTCAATATTTGTTTCCACATATTTCGCCTTTTGTGGCATGCGAAAAAAAAATTATTTAAAATAAATGTGTTAAAAAAAATGAACAAAAATTAGAAATAAACACAAATAACAGACCAGTATGTAACTACCACTTTGTAATGATTACATTTAGGTTCATAACCAGGTACAACTGTAACACGTTACGATAAAGTGAAAAAAGAACGAGTTCCGATCTCTTGCCCAAAAGTGATCAAAGAATACAACGCACACATGGGGGGTTGATCTTCTAGATTCTTTCATTGGACGTTATAATATAAAAATGAGAAGTCGCAAGTGGACTATGCGCCTCTTTTACCATTTGTTAGACCTGACAGTAATAAACTTTTGGCTTATTTATAAAAAAGTTCATACAAAGGACACAAAAGTGTTAAATTTGTCCACATACAGGATGGAATTGGGTGAAACTTTATGTCGCATGGGGTTGCAGACTAATGGTACCAAGCGAGGGCGGCCAAGCAATTCATTGCAAAATGAAATTGAAGGGAAAAGGCGTAAAGGAGCTACGCAACCAATACCTGCAAAGGATGTGAGATTAGACCAAGTTTTCCATTGGTCCGTATGGGTAGACAAGCAGCAACGGTGCATATTTCCAAAATGTGGTGTTTCTTTGTGTGACACAAAAAAAAATTGTTTCTATAAATACCATAAAAATTTATTTATATATTCAAATAAATTAGTTAAAATAAAAAATATATTTCACTATACACTAAACATACTCCAAAACAATTGGATAATGCGCTATGTTGTTTTAAAACAACAATATGTTTTTTTGTAAAAATATCACAATATATAATAATTTGATTTTTTCAAATATTTTTTCTGGTAATGTTTAAGCTATTTCAAATCCGAAAATATTTTATTATTTTTCAAATAAAAATTGGCGCAACGAAGGGTTAATCAATCAATTCTTGAAATATGTTTTGTCTGATTCCCTTCGCCCATTTAATAAATATTTTTCATTTTTTAACTATTTTTAAAGAAAAAGAACTAGAAGTGCTCTTGTTAGTCCTAAATAAATAAATAACTAATATTCCTGTTAACCACACCAAATAAGCTAAAATGTTTTCGCAGTCCGTACCTTTACCATTAGACTAATGTCGTTCATACATTAATACCCTTAGGATAAAAGGCATCTAACTCTAAACACCAACCACGTCCTAACGCTTTACCTTCTTCATTATCTAAACAAATTCTGGTTTCTCATATATGTCTGAATAATAATTAAAAGGTTAAAAATATTATATTAAAATAAATATATGAGCCCAGAAAACTTAAGACCTTGAATAACCTAATGACGGAATAACTAGAAAATCAAATATTATGTATTATAATAATTAAAAAACAAACGAATAAAATAAATAAAATAATAGTAAAATGCGAGTTGGGCTTGAAGCTGGGGGCTTATTACTAGTGTAAAAGTGATAATTACGAAAAGTCACTAAAACGTGGCAAAAAGTTACATAAAAATAAATAAAACAAAAACGGCTACGGAGAAGTTTCTAATTACCAATTAATTATTATTTTCTAAATCAAAAGTGGCTTATGAAAGAGCCAGTTATAATTTTAATTACACAGAATTAAAACTTAATTAAAGTGAAAATAGCTACTTGCGAAATAATTCTTTGCTACTTGGAAAAACTCTCTTCAATGATAAATTCCATTTATTTCACTACAGCTTGCAGGCATTATGTTCTTGAGATAATCTAGAATTCTAGGCCGGATTGAGGAAGGAAAAATTTAATTAAAATGATATAAGCAAAAGCATTGTACAGCAAACGGAAGAATAAAGCAGTTCTCCGGAAATGAAAAAAGGAATTATGCTTATTTTTTTTAATTTAATATACAATTGTTTCCTTTAAACAACATTCTAGTTTTAGGTTTAGATTTAATCACTATCACTGTTTCAGTAGACCCGTGGTAGCTCAGATGGTTAGCGATCGCTGTAAATTTCACAGTACGCGAGCAACCCGGGTTCGATACCTGCCGGCACCAATGAAATTGTTAATTGCAATTTTAAGATTTACCACCTGCTCGGTGGTGAAGAAAAACATCGTTAGGAAATCTGTATGTCTGAGAAATAACAAAAAAAAAATTCGAAGACGTGTGAAGTTCGCCAACACGCATTGGGGCAGCGCGACGGACATTTCCTTGCCCTAAAACCCTCTCGGAAACGGCCTGTGCCCAGTAGTGGGGCGTATACAGGCTCTAACTTTAACTTACTTTAACTATTTACGTTACAAATACATAACTGAAACTGTCAGCGTCATCATCATCATCATTATCATCATAACGAGCCACGATGCAGCTATATTATGGTTGTAGCAGGGATGGGTCAGCTCGTACGGGAAAGTAATACACTCTCACAGAATACCAGCATATAATAGCAGCTTAATGTGTTACGTCGACCTTTTTTGCTGAAAATGAGGCATTTCATCTTATTCCTCAGAAACGATAACTCACCTGCAGTTTGGTTCTTAATCGGCGATAGATATAGATGAAATAATATAGTAAAAACTTTACTAATCAACACTTTCAGATTTGGAAAAATCTAGTGGACTGTAGGCAAGCTAGGGAGGCCCTCCCAGAAATAAACAGTCATATAACCAAGGTCTTAATGAAATCGGACAAGCCACAGATCAGGCTAGCAACAAGTGCTATTACAGGACATGGCTCCTTTAACAAACATTTACTTACTATATGTGTTACAGATAGTCCCCTGTGCAGGGCATGTACGGGGGAGGAATATAAGCTACCTCCAGGGAATGCCACAAAACAGGGTCTTGAAATAGCTCTTTATAATTCCCGCACACCTTACAAGGTCGCGATTTTATCTAGTAGATGATCACCCTATACTACACATAGCGGTGTGGGGTTTCCACTCGAGAACCTTTCTTCTTATCGGTTCTTCAAGCTACAAGGTAGGCCCACTGTCACTTCAGTTTAGATTTTTTGTTACATCTCAGTAATAACTGAGATAAATATAGTGTATATATAAATAAACTCAGTATTATCTATATATTCAGGCCTTTATAATCTGGCAATGTTTGTGATGATGTATGTATGTTAATGAGAATGAGTATGAGTATCGTATACAAACCCTCAAACCTCAAACTCAGCGTCATGAACCGTCTTTCAATAAATACATAACTGCTGTTCTTGAAGAGGCCTATGTGTGGAAGCGGAATTATTAAGCTGAAGAAGAATAATATATTATTTCTTACTTTACATATTATTAAAAAAAATCCCAATACTTCCTATATTTGATATTAATTAGGTAAATAATCGAGGAATATTATTTATTGATTTATTTAAAACTTTTATGCGCAAAAATAGTACAATATGTGGCGGACTTAATGCATAAAGACTTTCTCTCCCAGTCTACTATTATGCTCAGCATAGACAAACATCTAGGTGGTGGTGCAGCAAAAGTAAAAAGAAATAAGAAAAGTTGTTCGAGAAATGAAGAGTTGTTACATTTTATTTATCTCAGGTCAATTTCAACAGCCTTTTCAACAATTTTGACTGCTCCTATAATAGGCTGTAATTTGATTTGCACAACGGCTTCTGGTTTGGCAACCTTTTCATCTTTAGCGATTAGGGGGTTCTAGTTTAACAAAGCCTTAGAGAGCGCTCTATTGAACAGAATTGTTTTAATTAAAATTCCGTATTTTATTTTTATTCTCCTATACTAGCCAACTTCAATTAATTTTGCATTATTTTTTCTGTTTAGAACTTTGAAGTAAGCTTTTACTCCATGGTGAGAGTGCTTTGATATACTGAGTATGATACTCAAGAATTACGCCGTAAAACTTTTCTTTCTCAAAGAACGCTGATACATTTTGTGGTACATTGTCTTTTCATAATTTTAATCATTACAGCCTTTTAAAAGCTAACTGCTGAACACTTGCCCCCTTAGATTGTCTCACAGCTCGAGATGAAAACCGCATTATATGAACTAACACAAATAGGAAATAATTTAAAAATATTCTTTATCTTATTCTATCTTTTTTTTTTATAATTTCCTACTTTCACAAGAGCGTTTGGATTAAATTTCGTTAAAGAAAAATATAAGCATTTTTCCTTTATGTTTTAGTATTTTTCTACTTCTCCATCGTGATGTGAAAAAATAAGACTTGTTTTTTTAATATGTTCTTTTTTACTATAAAATATTCACAGCTTGCATTTAACAGGCTAATAATATCATTTGTATACAAGAGGAAAATGAAGAGAGAAAAGCGAGGGCTGCAGTTTTAATGCTATAGCGACGTAAAATTAAAATACGAAATCAGTCTTTATCATACTGGAAAAATGTTGATTTTTATATAAAATAAAAACTATATCTAAATAGAAAAGGATAGGATAAGCTATATTCGCTCTTAAATATGTATGTATATAGGTGTTACCTTTTTTAAATTTAATCTTTCCGTCAGTCGTGGATTCGAATGTAACAACGTAGTTGAGTCGCCACGTACGTCTAAGCCGTATTTATTCAAAGGTTTGTTGCAGGAATTTCAGGATTACAGTCAAAAACTAAACATTTGAAAATAAAGTAAGTTATAATCACTTATTGCCTCTCGTTCATTAAGATTGATTTCTAATTTTATCTTTGCTTTTTTATTAGCATACGAGTTGTATACCCCATACTATGTTTACGTTCCTTAAAACTCGTTTCTGATTTTACCATTGCTTTTGTATGAGTATAATGTACCTATTATGTTTGGGCTATGAAACGTATGTTATTATATTAAATCCTATGAAAATTTTGCTGCTGAACCCATGGATTGCCTTTCAGGGGAAATATTAACCATAGTTGCTAGGCTTGGCTAGATGGTTTTCAACCGCTGTTTTAATTATTTTAAGTTGTTGTCAGGAGATGCTGTGCCCATCCTCTATTTCGGATTGGTTAAAGGGCAGTCGATATTCTTACATAACCACTACCCTTATTCTAAATTGATTGCTCTTAAATAATAAAATAAAAATAAGCAGGTTGCTTTTACATTTAATTAAGATAACTAAATATAAACTATGCATAAAATTTTAATTAATGATACACAGCGTGTGTTAAAATTTTATTCACTTGTTTTTACAAGTAAATTTGCTTTCATCGTATCTCAATTTAATTTTTTATTAATAAATATAGAGTTCTCGTGCTCGACGATGAAGGAAACATCGTGAGGAAACCTGCATGTCAAGTGAAATAAGAAAAAAAATATTTCAAAGACATATGAAGTTCGCTAACACGCATTGGAGCAGGGTGGCGGACACTTTCTTGCCCTAAAAACCCTCTCAGAAATGAGAGAAGGCCTGTGCCCAGCAGTGGGATGAATGTATGTTGGCTGTAACTTTAACTTTAATTTTGAATTCATCGTCATTTTCAATTTCTTCTTTAGGAACACTGGTACATATAAATCTTTTTAAAAATAAGCTAACTGGTATGCGTTTCAGCCATTCATTCTTTACAACCCTTAAAATTGCTGAACATAGTTTTTCTCCAAGGAATACCACAAAATGAGGTCCTGCGCCTGCATCGGAAGTCGGTCCGACATTGTGGGAAGGAGTGATGATGATGAAAATTTCAGATGAACGTAATAAGGAAAAATAGTTTGTGAAAATATGTTGCAGGCGTTTGAATAATAAAGTAATTACACATTTACTAAATTTACTAATATTATATGTTTAAAGATATATCATTTAACGCAAATTAAAAACATTTACTATTAGATAGTCTAGGAGGTATTTCTATGTAAAATTTTACCAATATCTAGGAACAATATCGTAAGTAAATATTTTTCATCAAGCATTACCAGAATTTCAGAGGTAATTACGTTAAATCAATTTGCTTGTGTTACTAAATTGAACAAAGTTTTGAGAATCTTAACTTAACTAAATCTTATAAGGTTTAATTTAATTGTTATGGGCTTCATCAAACTACTAGTACATTAACTTAAGACATGATAGAATATTAAAAAAAATGTTAGGTCTTTAATTTAATTCTTTAATATGATATACGATCATAATATTGGCCGAAGGAGCAGGGCGTAGTGGCGCCACGAGCGAAAAGGAGAGAAAAAGCGAAGAGAGAACAAAGACCAGATGCGTAGTGACCCACGCTCAAATTCATCAAATAAGATTATTATTTTGTAGTATTTCGATCTTCATACGTTATAACGTCCTCCAGACTGAATTTCGATCACGGTGGCCAGTCTCAGCGGGGACTATAACCATCTGCGCAGGACAGGATTATAGTGCCCGAGTATATCTCTTCAATTCCCAGTGTCACCTGTAGGTGACAGATGTTTAACATTTTTTTTTCTACCATAAGATAATATTTTTTGTGCCTTACCATTATTACTACAAAGATAATTATTCATTAATAATAATAATAATAATAATATCATTTATTCGTTAAACATGGTACATTAAGGATGACAAATAATTGTACATAGTTCACATGTTACCACATCTGGCATGCGAAAATTATTTAACATAATATATTAAATAATTATTTTCATAAGTAAGCAAGGCGATAATTTTATGTACTTATTAAGTAATTAAATTAAAGAAATTAAAATTACAATTGTCATGTCAATCACTATTGTTTTATAACTAGGCAAATCAATTATAAGTATATATAGAGAAAAAAAAATCAAAATGTCAAAGGAATATTTAATCTAAACAACATTAAATAAATATAAATGTTTAAAGCATGGCTATGTCAAGTTTAGGTAACGATATTCTATTCATTTAAGAAGTCTTTCACATCATAAATACACTTTAATAACAGCCAGCTTTTGAGTTTGTTTTTAAATTTACTAATTTCCATCTCTTCTTTAACATTTACCGGTAGTTTATTAAATACGAGTATCTTTATACTCATCGCGTAACAGCCCTTTTGATAAAATGCGGTTTTCGGTATTCGGTCTAAAACTAGTCTATCTGATTTTCTAGTGTTACGCAAATATACATCGGACGCTTTCTTGTACATATGTAAATTCCTTTTTACATGAACACCTGCTTCAAATATATACATTCCTGGTAAAGTTAGGATATTAAGCTCCTTAAATAAGGGCTTACATGATTCAAACCATTTAGCTCCAGTTAAGGCTCTTACACACTTTTTTTGAGCTAAAAATGCTCTTTTTGAATAAGAGCTATTACCCCATATTAGTAATCCGTACCTTAAAATTGCTGCAACATACCCATGATATGCAATGAGTCCGATTTCTCGTGACGATGTTCTTCTTAACCTGTTTAGGACGTATACAAATCTATTAATTTTTTTACAGACTTCGTCAATATGCGCCATCCAATTACAATCCCAGAAATTTTATCTGTTCGTTTTCTTTTAGTTTGTCATTATTATACATTATGTCAAGATCAAGTTTGTTTTTATTATTACTATAGAATTGTACATAACAGGTTTTAGCAATATTAACCTTTAAATTATTGTCATGTAACCATGAAATAACATCATTTATTGCGCATCTTATGTCATTTTCATAATAATTTTTATTTCTATGCCTATTCTTTATAATCAATGATATGTCATCCGCAATAAAATGTATGGAATGAAGTTGAATTCGGTAAATCATTTATATAAATTATAAACAAAAGGGCCCAAGAACACTTCCTTGAGGAACACCAGAGTTTTAAGAATTATTGCGATCTAAATTTTGTCAAAACGTTATTTTTGTTAGGGCTTACGATTTCCACACACTGCTTTCTTGATGACAAATACGATTTGATCCATTGTAATGTTAGTCCTCTTATTCCATACTTTTCTAATTTACATAATAAGGTATCATAGCAAACAAAGTCAAATGCTTTTGACATATCAAAAAATATACTTGTTAAATTTACCTTATCATCTATTGCATCTGTAATTTTTTTAATAGATCAAAACATGCCATCATGGTTGATTTATTTTGCTGACAGCCATATTGTTCTTTTTTTATAAAATTATTTTCATTAAAATAATGAGTAAGCCTACTATGCATAGCTTTTTCAAATATTTTGGAGAAAACGGACAAAATTGTTATTGGACGGTAATTGTTCATTTCTTTTTTATCACCTTGCTTGAATAAGGGCAATGATAATTTTAATAATTCTGGGGAAACACCTATTTCGAATGATAAATTTATCAAGTATGTAAGTATATGCGATATTTCATCCTTGCAATATTTGATAACTTTCGTATTTATACCACCATATCCTTCACTTTTAGAATTGTTTAAGTTGCCTATTAATGTCTTTGTCTCCTCCAAAGTAATCGGACGTAAAAACATGCTTTTGCACGGGCTTATAATGTTATACAGGCGTGTTGTATCCACTTGCTTAAAATTAACTGTCTTTGTCTGGCTTTCATAATACTCATTAAAAGCATTAGCAATTTTCTGTGGAGATCTTAGACATTCATCATTCTTATTTATCATTTTCACATAGTAATTGATCGATTTTAACTCTGCTTCCGATTTTATTACATTCCATGAACATTTTCCAATATTTTTAGAGGTATTTATTCGTTTAAAATAATTTATTCTTTTGGAGACGTCAATACACTTTTTTAGTAATTTAGTGTACCTTTTATATTTTTGTTTATTCTCTGCAGTCTTTTTTTATAATAATTAACTTTGAGTTTCCTTTTCATTAAGCAACTTAGTCTTAAACCTTTTGTGATCCAGTTATTTTTATAATTCGTGTTTATTTTTTTTCTCCTAATCATCGGAAAGCATAGATTATATAATAACATAAAAAGTTCATTGAATATACTATATGCAACATTAATATCCTTATTCTCAAAAACGTCCTTAAAAGTAAGTTTTTTTTAATATTCGCGAAACATGTTAATGTAATATAAATTGTAATTCCTTTTATACTCCCAAATGTCTGTTAAATTTTTTCTTTGTTTATACACATCAATAGATAGTATTTGCGCCGATTCAAATACAATTTTTAACGCATGCTGTTGCATTCATTATATTGCTAAAAATATGATCAATTCAATTCTTTCCACGCGATGGTTCATTAATATGTCTATATAAATTGTAATTTAGAATAATGTCATTTAATTCAATTGAACTTTTACTATTTTCTAGAGTATTAATGTTAAAGTCTCCAGCTATAACAATTTTTTTATTATGGTTATTTATTAATTTTGACAATAAATTTTGTAATTTAAAGAAAAATATATTTACATCCGAACCAGGTGTCCTATAGATGCATATAACGTAAATGTTATGTAAAGGAATTTCTATTCCACAACATTCAAATTGCTCGGATTCTGTTAATTCCGTAACACATTTTATTTCGTTCCATTCTATATCTTCTTTTATCAAAATACATACGCCACCTCTACTTTTTTTACGACCATAGAAGTTAACCAACAAAAACAGTGGGATATTCCGTTGGTACAGAGGGTGCAGAAAGATTTGTTTCATAATTTCCATAGTGACCAAGATAAGGCACGCCTTCTAGCTGTTTCGACTAAGGAATCTGGTCACTGGTTATATGCTTTACCATAAAGTAATCTCGGCACATTACTTGATGGGGAAAGCTTGCGCATCGCTGTAGGAATCCGACTAGGAGCGGCGATTTGTCAACCCCATCAGTGTCTATCCCCATCATCAATTCTTTGAACGATGTCATCCGAAGGGCTCTTCCCTCGGTTTTAGAGCCTTGTGGAATATTTAGAGACGATGGCAGGAGACCCGATGGTATGACATTGGTTCTTTGGGAGAGAGGTAAAGCCCTAGTTTGGGATGCTACTTGCGTAGACACTTTGGCGGCCTCTCATCTCAGGGGTAGCTCGTTTAGAGCCGGGGCGGCATGAGAGGCAGCTGAACTGAGTAAGTGGCGCAAATATGAGTCTCTGAGAGATGACTACATATTTGTGCCATTTGCTGTAGAGACTATCGGTCCGTGGGGTCCACGTGCGGTGAAGTTCTTAAAGGAACTCCATCCGCGGCTGGTCGATGCTGCTGGTGATAAGAGGGCTGGCTCTTTTCTCGCTCAAAGGCTCTAAGTATAGCCATTCAGCGGGGAAACGCAGCCAGCGTTCTTGACACGATACCGCGTGGAGTAGGACTGTTTGATAATTAAATTACTAGTTTTAGTTTTTTTTAATTATAGTTTTTAATATTGTATGCAATTTAAAATTAAAATAACATATAACATACTCATTGCAACGCTCAAAATATGATGTGTCACCTGTGGGTGACACTGGGCATTATTTATGATCACAACTATTGGCTTCTCTTAGATTGCTTTGTAGTGGTGGATGATATTTTGGAGCATGTTTACGTTTTACGGGTTGACGTTAGATGAGTTTGCGAAGGAGTTGCAAGCCGGGGTATATGGTAAATGACGAAAGACAATGGGGGTGCAAATGAGGCAAATATTTTTTATCTTCCTAGTTGTATGCTTCGATATTCTTTGTCTTCCTAGTTGTATGCTTCGGTCTCAATTAGAATTACAGAGTAGGCCTTCTGGCTCTGAGAAAATTGTGTAAATGTCCAGGAAGTAGAAGAAAAAGAAGTCAAGGTCTACAGCAATGGAAAAATATAAAAAGAATATAGTATAAAAATATGGTACACCAACGCTCTTTTTACTACTTGTGGTCTACCATTTTTTGTAAGTTTACCAAAGATTGTAAGTTTTTATACATTCACAGGAGATGACAGCTTCAAGATGCAGTCAGATATGCGCCTGGGAGCTAAGGTTAGTCTGGAACTCCACTCCAGCTTACCAGAAGAATTGTGACCGTAAAACTTTTTACTGGCTTACCATTACTAAAGTATTTGCGAGAGCAAAATGTTAAAAATTATTGCAGTTAAATGACATGACAACAGTATCATCACCATTGCATCTAACTGCCACGGATTGAGTCTTGTCACAAAAGTTGATCATACTGGAGTTGTAAATACAAAGCCATCGAAAATTAGAGTGGATTGCCTAGCTATTATCAGGATGTACAACAAGTATATGGGTGGAGTAAACCATTTTGACGAAAATGTTGACTACGTGAGTCTAGGTCTTTGCGGATAAAAGTGGTGGTAACCTGTTTGCTTTTCTATAGACGCTGCTTTCCAAGAGAAGTGGACTGTGACATTCGCAGAAACGTTGCTACTATCTACCTGCAAAAATATGATAAGCCTCCAACCCGTGGATAGATTCCAAATTAGAGTGCCTGGTGAGCTGAGGTCTGCAGGTATCGCCGATGACTATGTAGAAGTTGTCTGTTCGCAGCGGCAATGTGGATATTGTCATCAACGAACGCGAAAAATGTGCGCAAAGTACAATATCGCTTTGCATCTAAAGTTCTATAATAAAACGCTTCTTTCTTATATTTCAATAAATATTTATTTTATAAATACGGATGTTTTATTCCTACAGAATGAAAGTGAAAAACTTTAAATTTACGAGTTGTTTAAACAATGTCCAGTGTCACCTGTAGGTGACACCCCTATAAAACATAAGTGGGGGTAGTTGTCTTGTTTTCATTTTTTTTTGGTCTATACTAAATGTACCATATAGTAAAAGAAAATATTATTTTTTTATAAACATAGGCATGGGAATTAAAGAGATATGTAAACCACGGGGGTGAAACAACGCCAACTTATAGATTCCTGGCTGCTACCAAAAATTTCTTGACATGAAAACTCAATAACTGATTTTGGCCCGATCCGGAATTTAAACCAGAGAACCGCATATACGGCCACTGGCCAGCAAGGCAGTTGTCATAGTCATACTTTATCATATTATGTACCTTATATAGTTAAAAAAATGTGTAATTGTGTACACGCTTACGAAGTGTAACTTCTTTACGACACATTATTCTTCTTTTATTTTATATTTTACATAAGTGGGTTAAAAATAGTATACTCATGCAGCCCTGGCGGTGAAACGCTCCAATAAAACGCGACGATTTTTAAAAATATCTTAGGGTCACGGCCCGTACAGGATGGTGCTAGGTAAGCTCCGGCTGTGGTCGCTCCCCTCAGTGGGGATTCTCGATCCAGACCTGCTGTAAAAGGTAAGGAATACTTCCTTGACTCGTCATCGCTGCTGGTGATAAGAGGGCTGGTTTTATAATAATATAAATTAATATATCAAGCAACTCGGACGAAGTCGCGGGTATCAGCTAGTATTTAATAATTATATTATAAATATTTGGCTTGTAGATCAAGATGATGCTTTTTGCCATTTTTGGGGTTAACCTATGTTCAGCTTTGGACTTGTATGAGACTGTAATTATGATGACTTTATAATTTTTTTATAGTATAGGGTGACAAGCGAGCACACAGTCCACCTGATGGTAAGTGGTAGCTGTGACCCATAGACATCTACATCTATCTTCAATAAAGAATCAAAATGCAGATGCGTTGTCACCCGTGAGGACTAAGATGGAATGCCTCTTTTCCAGTAAAAGGGTTTCTGGTTCTCTACACTCACCGTACGAAACACAGCAGGGCTAAGCTGCTATTTTACGCTGGTATTCTGTGAGAGCGTGGTCCTTCCCCGGTCGAGCCGACCCATTCGTGCTACAACTATACTACTAATATAGCTGCAGCATGGCTCTACCACGTAAAATATTTATGAATTTCTACATGTAAGTATATTAGTATGTACGTGTTTACAATTTATGTTCATATACATGGTGTGTTTTAGTTATTTTATCGGTTTTTGTTAATACCAAAAAAAATTTTTCTCCCAGAATAGACTGTTAGATATTGCCACAAGGCATTAAGCTAATCAATAGAATCAGGCATTACTTTGCGGAATTGCATTCTAACGTCAATCGAAACGCAACAGTGACAAATGGCTAGGGCCTATCAAAAATTTGAATTTTGAACGGACGAACACAATTATTGGTCATAACGATTCGAGACTTCATAATACAATATTACATTCGTTTCACATCAGTTTTCTTGCATTTTTTTTTCTTAATAAAGAAATTTTATTGCATCTTTAAATTTCATGAATTATATGCAAATACGATTAAAACGCAAAATTTTCGTTTTTGTAAATTAAACTTAAATATAAGCACCCAAGAGCTCCCGCCGCATACAGGATCAGGATCGTGGGTAAACACCGAAAATCCATTATAACAAAGATGTTAAAAATAAATTAAGACACATTATTTTATTTTATTACGCGGATCTTATCTAATCATTTTTAACATCTTTAATAAGGCATTAAGACGGATTTACTTTAAGGTGTCTTACAATAAAAATAAATTAAATTAGCTCGAACTGTTCTGCCATACTAAATTAAATTGGCTCGAACTATTCTGCCATCCTTATAAAAAAAATTTATTTCTTATAAGTTCGAGCCAATTTAATTTAGTAACGATGTAACTTGATAACAGAGTAACTACACTTTCGATTCGCTCAATTTACATCGAAACTTAGTTTTGAAACTGAAGTCAAAGTTTGACTTCGCTAAAGTTGAAATGTTAAATATGATAACTGAAAACCTAATGATACTAAAATTAAAGTTGTTGATTTATAATTAGATTGCAGTTAAAATTTATTTCAGTTAACATAGTACTTAAAGTTCGAATGTGCAACTACGGTGGGAATCGTGGTTGGTTTGTTTTTGACATTTGTCGCTTGGACTAGTTTTTTTGTGTAGGTATATGACTACCACGTTAGTTTAGTGATGGTAAACGCGACTGCTGATCATGTGGTGAAGGTTCAAATCCCGGGTTGTGTCAATAAATCAGTTTTTAAGTTTTTTGTTGCTTTATTATAAGAAAGACTGGAAAATGTGTTTCGACAATTGGCTTAGAAGATGCATGAACGTTAGTATTTTAGATGCTGGTGGAGAGTTTTTTGAAATTTTTAATTAAGAAAACTTTAACTAGAGAACTGGCTTTAGGTTCACTAAACTTTCAAATTCAAATTAAAATTTCTTTATTTGCCATAAATAGGGAAAGTATTATCTTCTTACAATAAAATAAGTTGCTTAATGACCTATTCTAGCTATGGGATACAGCATGCAACCTTTTCAATATTACTAAATATATGTGGTAGTAGATTCTAAAAAGTAAACTTATTCAATGTAACTTACATAATTCAAAATGTCATAATTTACAATTTCAATGTCATAATTTAAATTTAAATGCATTCAATCATTAATTAAAGGTTAGATAAAATAGTGATACACAGTGATACACACAATAATTATGTCCATCATAATATGTCAAAATGCATAATATTATCATTTTGAAATTCCATAACACTATAATAACATTTCTTTATTAGCCATTCACGTAATTTTTTGGACATGAGATTCACAGAGCCGTGCTTGAACTGCTTTGGGATTGAGGGCGAAGGAGCCCACGCCCTTCATTAATATTTCTATCGTACTATCTAATTATCTCTAACGCTTACACTGTTATTATTATTTTATATTTTGTACTCTTGTTACAATTATATTATGTTTCCGTCAATACATATTTGAATTGAAAATAAGACCTTTTCAATTCAGTTTGTATGATAAAATTTTACAATTTTTTTAAAAATAAAATGCGATATAAATGGAAAAGGAAGTTGGAAAATCAGTAAATGTAAATGCTACGCTAATTATGTTGTAAAATGTATATTTTTATACAACTTAATACTATGATATTTTAAGTATGTGAGTGCTTGACTCTTATTCCACCTAATGGTAAGTGGTGATGTCGCCTAATAAGACTTAGTCAATACCCTTTACCATAAGTAAAGGATATTGACTAAGCCTTTTCACTCTTGCCTTGAAGACACGAATTATCACTTAAAAGCACTAAGATGCAATGTCTCACGGCCCGTTATAATACTCGCTCTCTATACTCTTCACACCAGAACACAGCAGTGTATGCACTGTTTTTAGCGGCAAAAATAGTTATGAAAGTGGTACCTACCCAGATGGACTCCTAGGCAGAAAAATAATTCTACAGGTAGTAGTAAAAGAGAATCCACCACACCGTTTAGTACAGTGGGTGTCGTAAGAGTCAACTATGGGAATAGCCAGAAAAATCTTATGGCATCGATTGTAAAATCATACATCTCCTCATGTCAGGTGTATGCCTGATCAAGTACCGCGTGCATCCCAAGAGATTCACCACAAAACGTAATAAGGTGTTTAAAAGGAGCGCGTTCTGATGAACGTGTCAAATTTAGTTAATTACAAAATTAGTCAACCATTGCTTGACCACAATCTCACCAGATGGGATAGTGGTCAAACACTGGCTTATAATAAGTATAGCCGGCCAAGTGCGAGTCAGTCTCGCGCATGAAGAGTTCCGTACCATCGTAATACACGTTTCTAGTAGGGGAGCCTCCTTTACTTTTCATTTTTAATTTATTTTTATTTTTATTATTTTTTGTTACAGCGGCAACAGAGAAACACAATCTGTAAAAATTTCAATTTTCTACCTATTACGGATCCTGTGATACAGCCCGCTGACAGACACACGGACGGACGGACAGCGGAGGCAATAGGGTCCGTTGGTTACCCTTCGGGTACGGAACCCTAATAAGAAACTGTGGTCAGCTTCTTATTTTTAATAATATATAGTAATAATTTGTTTTATATATAATATTTAAAAAACGAGCGAGTCTTAAAGTAGTCGCATATCATGTGTTACATTTGATATCTCATCTTGACAATAAGTATCATTAATATTATATCCTGAAAAATGCTATTTGAATTATTTTTAATCAAAGTAATAATATCAATTGAGCAGTGACAGAAATTAACCTTAATATTTATAAAAGCTAAATACTTAAATATTTATTCAAATAATGATTCATAATTATTCACTTGCATTTTTTATCAATGATCTGCACTTTTTTTAGACACTTATCAACAGTTAATATATTTATGAATTGTGTTTACGTATATAAATATATATATATATATATATATATATATATATATAAAAGCCAAACCTGACTGACACATCTATCAACGCACAGCCGAAACTACTGTACGGGTTTCGCTGAAATTTAGCATACAGACATTTGTAATGACGTAGGCATCCGACAAGAAAGGATTTTTGAAAATTCGCCCTATAAAGGGGTGAAAAAGGGGTTAAAAGTTTCTATGGAAGTCCGTCATTTTTAGAGCTAGAAGCCTGAAACTTTGTTTTTAGGTTAACGATTAGAAATAAACAAGTACGTGTCCTAGTATTTTTGAAAATTCAACCCCAAAGAGGGTGAAGAAGGGGTAGAAAGTTTGTATGGGGAAACAAGATTAGTTAAACCATTTTATTCGAAACTTCACAGGAGTGCTTCTATTAATAAATGAGTAAACAAGTGTTTCAGGCTCTTTCAGAATTCACCCCCTATAAGGTGAAAAAGGGGTGACAAATTCTGAAAATCAACATGGGTATCGTTTTTATGGTTTATCGGGTCGCCGATTACGAAAACAACAACTATTTCAAAATCCAACGCAGCAGACGGGAAATTACCTACCATCATCCCCTGTGAGGGTGCGATGTGGTTGAAATGTCAATATGGGTGTCGTTTTATGGTTTTTCGGGATGTTAATTACGAAAATAGCATCGATTATGATTTGAAACCAACATGGATGAAAGGATGGATGGATGTATGTCTGTATGTAAAAATCATCATGGGTTGTGTGACTTGGGTGTCGTTTTTAAGGTGTTTGGGTCGTAAATAACGTAAATGATATTGATAAATATTTTAAACTTAATTTATCAGAATAGAATAGAATATACTTTTATTGCACAAAAACACATTAGAACAAAATAGACAAGAAGATTTGTAAAAAAAATTTGCACAAAATTACACCTGAACAAAAAAATACTAATTTAAAAATTAAAACCAAACCAAATATATTTTTTTACAAATTAATAAACTGGCAAAACCAAAAGAAATACTTAGTTACCTACCTATTTTGTAATGATGTTCAAGTTCCAATCCCTACCAATAGATGGCGTTGGTATCGTTTTAGAACGCGGTAACGTTGTGTTTTTTCGAACTAATGTAAAGTGAATGGTGAATGAGTGCTTCAACCTGTACCACATACGGTACCTATTCACTGTTAACGGATATTTGACTAGACTTTGACTTTGCTTGCTTAAGGTGTAAGATTTGCTTCGTGTTTCGGATTAGTTGCTTGATTTTGTCTTTCTTACAACCACTGCTCAAACTTGGAATTCGATTTGCTTTGTGATTAAGTATTGTTGATAGAAGTATTTTTTCTCACTGAAAAAATTACTACAGAAACTCATAATATTAAAGGAAAAATGGAAGAACATACTGTCGTCCCCATTATAGGTGACGGCGCCTGTTTGTTTCGTGCTCTTTCATTTTTAATGTACGGAACCCAAGAAAATGCGATGGTGGTGCGTTCACAAATTGTTAGATTTGTGGTAAATGATTGACCTAGGTTTTCAGTTATGACCCACAACAGAAATGGCGATAATTATTCAACAGCAAATGAAAATTCAGCCGATATGTTAAAAAATGAAACTTACGGTGGAATTTGTGAATTGGTAGCTTCAGAATTAATATTTCCGTTTCGGTTTGAAGTATATCGAAATGGCCTGCTATACACAGAGTCCGACACAAATACCTGTCCAGTAAGGCGATTATGATTTAGCCATGATTTATATATTATTTATTTAATGGACATTTTGACGCCTATCTGCCTATTGTTGCGAAGAAAATTACACAGCGTCGCATGGAGGTACCTGTCGAAGAGCGTTATCCTTTTTCAGAGGTTGAACATTTAACATTTACATCTTTTGTAAACAGTGAAATATCATCCCCAACCAGCGGAACAGATCAATCTGTATCGTCGACATTAAAATATGAAAAAAAGAAAAATAAACGAAGGTTGAGATTTACTAATTACACAAGGAAAATTCAATTAAAAAGTGCACAAGAGAGATATAGGCAGAACAAGCCAGATTCAAATCGTAAAGCTGTGTCTGATTATCAGAAAAAAAATCCCGATGTACACAGGCAAGCTGTTGCAAATTACCAAACTGCGAATCCACAAGTGCATAGAGCAATTCAGTCACGGTATGAGGAAAACGTTACACTGCGTTTATGGAAAAATAAGGTCCATTCCGCTATGGAGTATGACCCTGATATTGCTTATGGAACTGACAGCAGTGTAGCCTTGGGTTCTATGACATACAAGTGTCAGTGGTGCAATGCGCTGAAATGTCAGGATGAGACACCTGGTATGTGTTGCAGCGATGGAAGAGTGCAACTTGATCGGTTGAAACAACTGCCACCGGTTCAACTCTTTAGTTTGATTAATGATCTACACCTAGATCATGACCATTTAATGGGTAATATTCGTACATATAATGCCTGTTTCCAGATGACTTCCTTTGGTGGTAAACAGGTAACAGCAGATGGTTTTTCACCGACTTTTAAAGTACAAGGCCAGATCTACTATTTAATTGGAAGTATTTTACCAGAAGTCGAACATGACGCTCAGTACCTTCAAATATATTTTGTAAGTGAAGATGATCGAGACACAAAGATTCGATGTTCTTAATTTCCTTACTTAAAGCCAAATTTAATCAAACAATTGCAGAATATGCTGCATCAAGTGAACCTGTATATAAAAGATCTGAAAAGTGCGATTGATAAAGCCCCTCCTTCAGAGTCATACAAAATTGTCATACATGGTGATAAAAAACCACCAGAAGAACATAGAGGTAGGTACAATGCACCAACTACAAATGAAGTGGTTTTAGTGTTAGTGGATCAACAATTTGATCGAAGGGACATCATCTTCTAGAGCCGAAGTAATTCAATTCAACGTATTAGTGAGATACGTCGACCATATGATGCACTACAGTATCCATTGATGTTTTGCTGGGGGGATGATGGGTATTTAATCAACATACCACAACGCGATCCCACAACTAAGTTGTCTCTTCTGCAAGTTTCTATTCGTATAGAATAATGATTAAAGAAGGAGAAGATAACTATTTAGTCAACTATCGTGCCCTTTTTAGTAAATATTTGGTGGACGAATACGCCAAAATAGAAAAAGAGAGATTAAATTATATCAAAAATAATCAAGTCAAATTACGTGCTGATAGTTGCATCCATTTAAAATATGCTATTGGACGACAAGACACAAAAGCAAACCAAATAGGACAAATGGTTGTCTTTCCATCATGTTTTACGGGGGGACCTAGGTATATGCAAGAAAGAACACAGGACGCTATGACCTATGTTAGGAATTATGGTCGGCCTGATCTTTTTATCACTCTCACATGCAATCCTCGCTGGGACGAGATAAAAGAGTAATAGCTTCAAGGACAACAATTTCATGATAGACACGATATAATTTCGAGGGTGTTTCGAAGGTGTATAGGTGAAAAAGGTCATGAACTTATTTACAAAGGGCAAAATATTTGGTGAAGTGCGATGCTACGAGTATATGTACTCAACGGAATGGCAAAAGAGAGGTCTTCCACATATTCATATTCTTTTGTGGCTTCACAAACGTACTACTCCGGATCAAATCGACAATATAATTTGTGCTGAAATACCAGATCCCAAACGTGAACCAGAGCTTCACGAAATCGTTAAATGTAATATGATACATGGTCCATGTGGAAATTTAAGTCGAAAGTTACCATGTATGAAAGATAACATGTGCAGTAAACGATACCTCAGGGCTCTCATAAGGGAAACTCAAACTGGTGAAGACGGTTATCGGCAGTACAAGAGACGTTTACTTGATGACGGTGGGTTCTCTGTTGATATCAAAGGCACAACCGTAGACAATTGCTGGGTAGTCCCTTATAATCCAGTATTATTTAAAACATTCAACGCTCACTTAAATGTGGAATGTTATCATTCGGTGAAATCAATAAACTACGTCTGTAAATACGTAAATAAAGGTTTAGACCAGGCATCGTTTGCTTTAGAGAATGAGAAGGATGAAGTTAAAACCTACACAAGTGGAAGATATATAAGTTCATCAGAGGAAGTATGGTGAATTATTGAATTTCCCATTCATGAGCGTTTCCCTCCCGTAGTCGACCTCGTAGTTCATTTGAAAAATGGGCAAAAGGTTTATTTTAATGGGCGAAATCTGAGTGAAATAGTGAAAAGTCCTTCAACAACCACAATCCTATCCTTTTTCGATTTGTGTAAAGTGGATAACTTTGCAAAAATATTGCTCTACCTAGAAGTACCTGAATACTACGTTTAGGATAAAAGAAAGTTCCAAAGGAGTTTGAGAGGAGCAAACGTTGAAGGCTGGCCATGGGTCAAAAAAGAGCACGTTTTGGGCAGGGTTTATATTTTGCATCCGAACAATACAGAATGCTATTACCTTCGCATGCTTCTTCATGAGATCCGGGGCCAAATTTCGCTTGAAGCGTTAAAAAATGTAGATGCTCATGTATACGAGTATTTCACGTTCCAATCAGCGTGCAAAACTCTCGGCTTGCTTGAAGATGATCAGCATTTGTTCGCAGCAATGGAAGAGGCAGCACTTTGCCAACCACCGCAAATGATTCGGGATGTTTTTACGATTATTTTAGTGTTCTGCCAAGTATCAGACCCTTTAAGCCTTTAGGAGAAATTCAGATAGTCCCTATGTAAAGATATTAAAAGTAAATTAGAAAGACAGGGAGATGTGGGTGTAGACCACATAACAGATGTGGTATTTAACAAATGCCTTTCGGTAATAGAAGATGCCGTATTAGCGTTGGGTGGTCGGCTACTAAAAGAGTATGGGTTACCTCAGCCAAGCAAAGAACAACAATTTAAAAGTAGAGAGTTTCTTAAAGAGACAAGTTACGGCTTAGCATCATTAGAATACACAGTAAAAAATAATTAAGGATCACTGAATGATGAATAAAAAGCAGTTAACAATTAAATTAACACAAAAATTTAATCAAATGAGGGTGTAATATTCTTTTTCCATGCTCCAGGTGGAACAGGCAAAACATTCCTCATAAATTTGCTATTAGCAAAAGTTGGAAGTACTCTTGGAATTGCTTTGGCTGTGACATCTTCTGGGATCGCAGCTAGACTGCTTGAGGGTGGGAAAAATGCTCATGATACCTTCAAGTTATCACTCAATTTAACAACAGTTGATACTCCCAGTTGTAATATATCGAAACAAAGTAATTTTGCTGAAGTTTTAAAACATACGAAAATGATAGTGTGGGATGAAATAACCATGGCTCATAAGGGTTGCGCAGAGGCTTTAAACAGAACTTTACAAGATATAAGAAGAAATAAGAAGTTAATGTGTGGTGTAACGGTTTTGTTGGCTGGAGATTTTAGACAGACTCTACCAGTAGTGCCAAAAGGAACTAGAGCAGATGAAGTTAAGGCGTGTCTTAAGAGATCCACATTATGGCCTATAATTAAAATCCTCAAGCTCTCGAAAAATATGCGGGTACATTTAGAAGAGTCTGCTGGTGGATTTGCGAATCTCCTACTTGAAATCGGCAACGGTGATTACCCGATAAATGACGGAATGATAACCATCCCTGATAATTTGTGCACAGTTGTATTTACGCTATAGGAGTTAATATCCAAAATTTACCTAAATATTGCTCATATCCACGATAAGCCAATCGAATGGTTGTGTGAACGTGCCATACTAACCCCGAAAAACGCCCAAGCAGCGGCAATTAACGAGACTCTGTGGTCAACACAGATGACGCAATTAACTACCCTGTCGAATTTCTTAATTCACTGAAACCATCGAGTCTTCCACATCATAAGCTTATTCTGCGCGTGGGCACTCCTGTTATGTTGTTGCGAAATTCAAAACCTCTTCAACTGTGCAACGGAACCAGACTAAAAGTTAAAGCGTTACATCGCAATGTAGTGTGGAAGCCACAATTATAACTGGATGTGCGCAAGGGGAACTGTATTTGTACCAAGAATTCCCTTGATCCCGAATGATCTTCCCTTTGAATTCAAACGAATACAGTTTCCCCTCAAAGTCTGCTTTGCAATGACCATAAACAAATCACAAGGGCAGACATTAAAATTTGCGGGTATAGACTTGAGAGAAAATTGTTTTTCACACGGGCAATTCTATGTGGCTTGCTCACGCGTAAGTTCGCCGAGTAGTCTGATAATTTTGGCACACAGTAATAGATTAGGAAAAAATGTGGAGTATAAAGAAGTTTTGTACTTTACTAGCTATTGCCCGCGACATCCAGTTATAATTGTGGCTTGTACCAGCAGACTCTTTTTCACACATGGGCGCCATATAACCGAACTCCATACGGACGAAGTCGTGGGCAAAAGCTAGTTAGTTTATATAACATCACACTTTACCACCACCGCGCGCGCTCATTGGTCAAATCAAATAGCACACGTGTTTCTCCGGCTTCCTGTTACAAACTTCCGTCTCTTTTTACGAAATCACTCCCACAGATTCCGGGAAAGCGAGAAGAAAGATGTTATGTATTAAGCGTTGTCCGTAAAATTCACAGTACTTGAGCAACCTAGGTTTCTCGCGCTGTGCGGTATCTCAGCTGGTATCAACGTAATTAATAACTGACAATAGAAAAAACTATACACAGAACACTGTACACTTAATACGAATATAAAACAAAGTATAAGCGATTATGGCGGTATTTTTAAACAGTACCGCGCGCAGGCATTTTGCGCTCTCTAAATCGTATTCTCTGTTCGAGACATTGAAACAAAAGCTGCCGCACAGATTTTGTTCGCAGTGTCTGTTCTAGTACGTATTACATATAAGTTTAATGGTTCGAGCTAACACACTTTTCCCATAAACAGAGTCAGCATAATTTAGTTTGAAAAGGATTAAGAAATAACACATTACATGCAAAATCTCATGAATATAGTACCATATGTGATACAGGACTTTAAGTCTATGAAAACAACTGGGAATAGTAGTTATTATGTCTCTAAAAATAAATTTCTGCATCCATCTCCAAACACAAGTTTATTGCCTGTATAACACGTTCGAATTTTACACACTGCCGAATTATGTGCCTCGATATATGCATTTTTATCTTTCGAGCCGAGTGTCATAAACTTAGATTTAGTAGGGTTTAAAGCCTCCAACCTAGTGTCTCCAGCGCAGACTCACATAAATTATTATTGGGCCTCGCTGAAAATCATCGTTGTTGTAAATATTTTGCGGCAGCCTAATATGCTCATTCGAAGTTTTTATTCGAAAACACTACACACGCATAACATCTTTTATATTTTTCTGCTTTTAATAATGTACAAAAGTTAAACAAAATACTCCTTTTATTTATATATTTATTAGGTCTATGCTAAGTAGTGCGATTTCTATAGGCTGCAATTTTAGTTTTTAGGAAATAACTTTATTTGTGGCTACAAAAAGGTAAGTAAGTAAATAATTGTATGGCATGAGACATAGAAGTATGCTACAGTTGGATAAGCACTGTGATAATATGCCCCTACCATCTGTATGCTGTTGATTTACAGCTGTATGCTCGGATCGATTCAGCACGTTTTAATCTAGATATGAAGCGCATCTATAACTGATGCAAAAGTTATGACATTGCTGTCAATCCTGCTAAATGTCAAGCTATAAATCTTAGTTAATCTTATATCGTTCTAAGAATAACTCTCCCTTAAAGCTCCCTACCTATCAGCGTAGATGATCTTAATTCTTCGCACACTATTTTCAATCCTTTTCATGCACACCCCAATACCTAAAATGCAAGTTTCAGTATATTTTATACGTGGTAGAGCCATGCTGCGGCTATATTAGTAGTATAGTTGTAGCACGAATGGGTCGGCTCGACCGGGGAAGGACCACGCTCTCACAGAATACCAGCGTAAAATAGCAGCTTAACGCTGCTGTGTTTCGTATGGTGAGTGTAGAGAACCGGAGACCCTTTTTACTGGAAAAGAGGCATTCCATCTTAGTCCTCACGGGTGACAACGCATCTGCATTTTGATTCTTTATTGAGGATAGATGTAGATGTCTATGGGTCACAGCAACCACTTACCATCAGGTGGACTGTGTGCTCGTTTGTCACCCTATCCTATAAAAAAACTGGGTTCTTCTCACGATTGTAACCTGCGATCCTCCGAGGGAACTACGTTATGTGTTTTTCCTCGCCGTAAAAAAATTAATTCTCAGTCTTTCGCTGCTGATGTCATAAGGCTTTGTAATAAATTACCTTCACATATAAGGAAACCAACTTCTGTTGCTGCCTTTAAGAATATGGTGTCTGATCATTATCTTTCTTCTTCCAGTGGCTAACTTTCTTAAATGTGTCTGTTTATGTAGATATGGGATATTATAAATTACATATGATGATATTGTAAATCTTCTTATGTAAGTATGCTTAAAATGTGTGTATTATGTATTATTTACAAATTGTAAGTTATATTAGTTTTTATATTTTAATTCATTTATACATATTTTCATGTTTTTATGGGACCTTCTTAAGTTTCTCTGCTTAGCTCATGTTTGACTGGTATAGAATGCCTAAAGGCATTAAGTCCGCCAATGTACACTTTATATGCAATAAATGTTTTAATTAAATAATATTATGCCAGTGCCCTTACCTATATTTAAACTCGTAAGCAGTCACCAATCAATGCGAATAAGTTTATATCAAATACGTTTTTCAATTAAATAATAATTAATAAGGAACAATAAAATTTGGAAAATAATAGCAGATTAAAATAAAAGTACTAACTGATAATAAATATAAAATAAAGTATATAAGACAGAACATATATGAATCCTTAAATGATAAAATGGCACTTGTCCATTTTTTTCACGATTTTTTTTGCTTCTTCGTGTTGTCAATACTGAAATAAATCGTTCTGTGTTAAACAGGCACTTGTACAATTCATTTTAGTACTAGAAATGTCAAACTGATGTTTATTTTTTGTACTAAAACGGCACTTGTCCAGTGACATGTGCCTTTTTACATCTATTTCCGAACGAATTCTTTCTATAGAACTGTCAGTTGTCATGTCACTGTCAGTTGTTTGGCGCGTATGAGGGCATTGTTTCTTGTGATTTTAATGAATTAAATTGGTTAAAAATGAGTGAAGAACCAACACGAAAGAGAAAAAAAGGTGACATGAAGAAAACTATCGTAGAAACCAAATTAAGAAAGCTAAAGTCTGTGGCGAAGGACACTATAACTATCGTGGTCAATATGTTCCAGCAAATAATTCTCCCGAAAACATTAATCGAAAGTGGTATGTAAGCTTCAAGTAATACTTGTAGATTGTAGCTATTACAATATATTGTTATTTACATAAAACACTTTCTTATTTTCAGCTGTCACAAAAAATGCCTAGAAGGTATAACACCATCAGAAGCACTTGAAGATGTGCTAGTTGTGCGTTTTATAGCATGACTTCTAAAAATGAACAGGATGTGCACCTTCAAAGGTTTATGGAACTAGAATCTGGAGTAAAATACTGTGACTTGAGAGGAAAACATCCATGTGCTAATGCTATTCCTAGTGAGATATGTCAAAAGATCCATGAACACATTTCTATGTTTCCAACAAAAATTACTCATTATTCATCAGAGCCTAAGCTTTATTTGTCTTCAGAACTTTCAGTTAAGAAAATGTACAATCTTTTGCTACAAAAACATCCAGAGCTTGGAAGCAAAGTTAAATATAACTTTTATTGCTCATATTTTAAAACAAATTTTAATCTTTCCATTGGACGTCCTGCGGTGGACACTTGTTCAACATGTGAAAGTCTTAAAGCTAAATTAAAAGATATAGCATTAAATGACAATGCAAAAAAAACATACACAGCAGAACTTATGGTTCATCAAAGCAGAAGCAAAAAGTTTTACAAGGCCATACAAAACAGTACTACTTTGGCTAAAGAATATGATTAAATTTTAACATTTAGCTTTGATTACATGGCTGTGGTAGATTTACCGAAAATACACGTACGAGACATATATTATTTTAGACAATTGTCTGTAAACACTTTTGGTATCTATAATTTGGGAACTGATAAAGTAGTTACCTATGTTTATCATGAGAGCATAGCAATAAAGACACCTGACGATGTGTGTTCATTCCTGTTTCACTATGTGAATAATTTTGTTGAACAAAAAGAATATGATGAACTTCATTTATTCTGCGACAACTGTGCTGGTCAAAATAAGAACCATGCAATGGTACGATTTTTAATGGCTCTTGTGGAAAATAATGCGTTCCAGAGAATCAAATTATTTTACCCTTTTCGTGGGTACTCTTTCCTGCCATGTGACCGCGGTTTTGGTCTCATTAAAAGAAAGCTAAAAAGAACTAACAGAGTGTACACAGTAGATCAATATATTTATGATATTGTACTAAACTGTTCTGAAATTAAGGACAAGTTTACAGTTTTTGCTGTAGACAGTAGCATTATCCTTAATTTTCAGGAATGGTACTGTAATAGTGGTGAATGGGGTCCACTATTAACAGACTCCGAGTGGTCTAGGAGCGGAGAAATGAAACTATTTTCTTGATATGCCTTACTATGTGCAGGCGACTGAAGGTGTTTATTTAGTGAACCCTGCCTATATTTATATTCCCGGCTACATCCCTAGTTACCCAATAGCAATATCTTTTATTTATTTAGCCAATTGGAATTTCTACATTTTGACCAATGAAATTAATCAATTACAATATTATATACAACTATTATATGAGTATGTCGCGCTCCATTTGCCGGCGTAAGACGCGTAGATAGCTTCTCGTAGCTGCGTTGCTGGACGGGACTATATAAGTCATGCAGACCGGCGCGCGCGCGTAATCGGCGAGCGGCGGCGGCGTGGGACACATCTCCGGAACAGCAAGAAGAAGCGAAGCTGCGGCGTTGAAGAAACGGCTCGAAAATGGTCGACGGATTCATGAAGATAGCCGGCGTGTGAAGACGATGCGGGGCTGATGATATTTGCGGCTGTTTCTTGTTTCTATATTAGATCGTTAAATATATACGTCGAATTATCACGCATCGATATGCAGTCCGCAGTATCTCAGTAGCCGGGGGTAATTAGGAAATAAATGTTTTCTTCAGACCTTCACCTTCTGCGTTATGGTAGCACCAGGGTAACGTTATTTATTACCGTTTTGGGTTGATTAGCCTGGCTGCTACATCACTCTCCCCCTAGCGAAAGCGTACCGGAGGCTTGACGACTCGGCCGTGGCTCGTAATTTTTAAAATGGGTTTTATCTGGGTTGATGTAGGTGATGGGTTTTCAAGCTTCCTCTGAAGTATCCTCATTAATAATATAGGCAGGCTTTAGTCGGTCGATCGATGTAATTGTAGATTTCCTTCCGGGTACTTGTAATTTAAAAGTCTTGCTGTTTCGCTCTAATACTTCATACGGTCCATCGTAGGTAGGTTGAAATTGTTTCTTCACTGCGTCGTTTCTTACAAAAACTTGCTTGCATGTTTTCAAATCTTGATGAATGAATACTGATTTATTATTTCCGTGCGATGATGTGCGTTTCGACGATAAAACTTTGTTGATTGATTCTCGAAATTGAGTTACAAAATCGTAATTCATTTCTTGAATATTTGACGATGTTGAAGTGAAGAAGTCACACGGTAGTCTTATGCTGCAGCCGTAGGTTAGCTGAGCGGCGCTAAGACTAGTGTCTGTACGCGGTGTTGCTC
Organism: Parnassius orleans; assembly: GCA_029286625.1. Taxonomy (NCBI): domain Eukaryota; kingdom Metazoa; phylum Arthropoda; class Insecta; order Lepidoptera; family Papilionidae; genus Parnassius; species Parnassius orleans. Next base: position 76,107 of record JAGSMP010000231.1, on the reverse strand, counting down.
GTAGTCCAAGTAGCACTGTAGGTAGCTCATCAATCCACTTTGTATGTTGAGATAAACGAGTTTTGAGTGCGGTCTTCAATGTACGATGCCATCGTTCGACTATTCCGTTTGATTGAGGATGGTATGCCGTTGTGCGTGTCTTCTGTATTCCCATAGTTTGAAGAAGTTTGAGGAATAGGTTGCTTTCGAAGTTTCTTCCTTGATCCGTTGTGATGGTTTTAGGTGATCCGAAACGAGTAATCCAATTTTCATAAATTATCTTCGCGACGGATTCAGCTGATGTATCATCGGTAGGTATTGCTTCTGGCCATCTTGTTGTTCTGTCGATCATTGTTACGAGGTAACGATGCCCTTGCGGTGAAGTAGGTAATGGTCCAACGATGTCAACGTGCAGGTGTTCGAATCTCTCCGTAGGTGGAAATGAATCTAGGCTGCTTGATGTATGCCTTTGTACTTTGCATTTTTGACATTGAATGCATTGCTTCGCCCAGTTGCCAACATCCACTTGTATTGAAGGCCAAAAGAATTTTCCAGTGATGAGTTTTCTGGTTGCTCTAACACCTGGATGACTTATGTTGTGCAGTGCATTGAAGACTTCGCGACGACATTCTTCTGGTAGGTATGGTCGCATGGTTGACGTTGATGCTTCGCAGTATATAGGTAGATGCGTCATTGGCATTGTAACCTTGATGGTCAAGTTACTTTGCTTCGATAGAGTTTGATGTTGTCGCTATCTCTGTCTTGTGCTTCGGCGATCTTGTGATAGTCGATTGATGTAGGCACGTTACACTGTCGATTGGTATGCGACTGAGTGCGTCGGCGACTATGTTGTCCTTCCACTGATGTGACGTATGTCGGTCGTGAATTCGCTTATGAAAATGAGTTGTCTTGCTCGTCGTGGTGTTTCCGATGATGATGGTTTCTTCTGAAGTACATATGTTAATGGCTTGGTCGGTAAAACGATCAGGTTTCGACCCTCGAACGTTTTTGAAGTGCTTGATAGCCATGTATATAGCGAGTAACTCTCGGTCGAATGTACTGTAGTTACGTTGAGTATCGGAGAATTTCTTCGAAAAATAGCCAAGTGGTTGCCATTTCCCATTGATGTATTGTTGGAGTACAGCTCCTGCTGAGAGATCGGAAGCGTCGCTGAAGATAGCAAGGGTTGCTTCGTGTGATGGGTGAGCGAGCAAAGCTGCATTTTGGATCGCAACTTTACATGCTTCAAATGCCTTCGTGGCTTCATCGTTCCATCTGATTGACGTTTTATCTTTTTTCTTCGTATTGTGAAGGTAAGCGTGAAGTGGTGCTGGGATTTCAGCGGCTTTAGGAATGTGTTCTCTGTAAAAATTAATCATCCCAAGAAAACGCCTTAGTTCTTCGATTGTTTTAGGTTTCGCATAATCGATGATTGCTCTGACTTTTTCAGTAGGCGGTTTGATTCCTTCCTTGCTGGCGGTGAAACCAAGAAATTGAACTTCTTGTTGTCCAAATATGCATTTCGAAGGGTTGATTGTGATTCCATTGTCTTCTAATCGCTGTAGCACGGTGCGTAGGTGGCTTTCGTGCGTTTCTTTATCAGGGCTTGCAACAAGGAGATCATCAATGAATGCGAAAACGAAATCCAGTCCATGAAGTACTTCGTGTATGAATCTTTGAAAGGTTTGACCAGCGTTCTTCAGTCCTGGAGTCATTCTTGGGAATTCGAATAATCCCATTGGAGTAATTATTGCTGTCTTCTCTATGTCTTCATCGCGTACTTTTATTTGTTGGTAAGCTCGGTTGAGATCGATGGTGGAGAATATAGTCTTGTCTGACAGTTGATGAGTGAAATCCTTGACTCGCGGTATAGGGTAGCGGTCAGGAGTGGTAATAGAATTCAGTCTTCTGTAATCTCCACAAACTCGTAATTCTCCATTCTTCTTCGGTACAACGTGAAGTGGTGATGACCAAGGGCTTTTGCTTGGACGGCATATTCCTTGCTCGATCATGTTTTCGAATTCCTTTCGAACTTGCTCGTATCGGTGTGGTGCGATTGGACGTGCACGGCAATGAAGTGGTGGTCCATTAGTTTCGATGAAATGTTCAACGTTGTGCTTCGGTGTTAATTTCATTGAAGTTATTCTTGTGATTCCAGGATATTCTTCAAGGATCTTGTGATACGATTGTTGAACGTCTATGCTTCTTATTGTGGGCTGATTGGTTGCTTGGACGAAAGACTGAGATGTAAGATTGGTTTTCCCGTCGATGATTCTTCTATTTTTGATGTCGACGATCAACTGGTGATGTTGAAGAAAATCAGCACCGATGATTGGTTTGCTGACTTTAGCGACGATAAATCTCCATTTGAATGGTCGGCGTAGGTTTAAATCTAGTTCCATTGTTTTTTCTCCATATGTAGGAATCACCGTATTGTTTGCTGCGTAGAGTTGAAAATCCAGTGGCTTCATCTTTTGTCTTTGACTCGGCGGTAAAACTGAGATATTCGCTCCGGTGTCGATAAGGAAGGTAAGCTTGCTTTTTTTATCGGTGACAAAAAGACGGTAGGACTTTTCTGTTACGCTGGATCCCGTCGCATCAAGCGTATTAGTTAGTTTTCCGACTTCATATTTTCATTTTTGAATGTACACGGTGTTGTGCATTTTCTTGCCTCGGAACCGAAACGTCGATGATAGTAGCAGTAAGGGGATCTTGTTCTTGAGCTTGTTCGACTTCTACTTGCAGAGCGGTTGCGACGAAAAAGTGATCTTCGGTGTTGCTGATTGCGCTGGTTGTACTGTTGCTGGTAACAGGTTTGATGCTGGGAAGCTTTGAGCGCGGCGACTTCGAATGTTAGCTTCCGAATTTCTTCGAGAAGAAACTGGGTATCATTGGCCTTGGTTGAAGTGCCTTCGATCATCGATATGTGTGAGCTACTGCTGTTTTCGATCATCTTGTCCGCCAGGAGTGCCAGTTCGTCGAGCTTCGTCTGCGTGCTGAATGTTTCACTCACTGCTAGTACCGATCGAACATGTGGTGGTAGGTTCTGGTCTTGCAGGGATCTTCCTTATCGGTGTTCGTAACGGGGTCACCAATGTAATAGTGGTGAATGGGGTCCACTATTAACAGACTCCGAGTGGTCTAGGAGCGGAGAAATGAAACTATTTTCTTGATATGCCTTACTATGTGCAGGCGACTGAAGGTGTTTATTTAGTGAACCCTGCCTATATTTATATTCCCGGCTACATCCCTAGTTACCCAATAGCAATATCTTTTATTTATTTAGCCAATTGGAATTTCTACATTTTGACCAATGAAATTAATCAATTACAATATTATATACAACTATTATATGAGTATGTCGCGCTCCATTTGCCGGCGTAAGACGCGTAGATAGCTTCTCGTAGCTGCGTTGCTGGACGGGACTATATAAGTCATGCAGACCGGCGCGCGCGCGTAATCGGCGAGCGGCGGCGGCGTGGGACACATCTCCGGAACAGCAAGAAGAAGCGAAGCTGCGGCGTTGAAGAAACGGCTCGAAAATGGTCGACGGATTCATGAAGATAGCCGGCGTGTGAAGACGATGCGGGGCTGATGATATTTGCGGCTGTTTCTTGTTTCTATATTAGATCGTTAAATATATACGTCGAATTATCACGCATCGATATGCAGTCCGCAGTATCTCAGTAGCCGGGGGTAATTAGGAAATAAATGTTTTCTTCAGACCTTCACCTTCTGCGTTATGGTAGCACCAGGGTAACGTTATTTATTACCGTTTTGGGTTGATTAGCCTGGCTGCTACAGTACTTTAAATATTACTTCAAAACGAAACTGTCACTTAGCAATGAGCGAGGATGTCTGAAAGAAAAATTCCAAATTACAAAGTACCATGAATTCCAATTTGATACCTCTGAAAAAGATACAGTGACAACATCTGACTGCATAAATGGGATAGTCAAACACAAATTTAAGCTGCGTAAAACAAATGTGACTGTAAATGTTGCCTTTCCTGTCCAGCGAATGTATTGCGAAGTGGTAACAATTAAAACAGCAAAATAGTAGACTTAAAGAAACAAAAACAGTACATACCTCAACAATTTTTAGAGTTTTGGACTATTATTTACAACTGGAATACAGAAAATGATTAAAGATAACTTGTCTGTAATTGCTGTTTCATTTTAATATAGTTTTACCCTATAATTAGTGCAAATCATGGTATTTTGGTATAATTTTATATAGCAGTATTATGTTAATAGGGCACATGTCCACCCATTATTACTGAAAGGGCACATATCTGTTCAAGTTTCTAGTAAAAGTATTGATAATTGAAAGTTGTTATTTTTACAAAATAATAGCTAAATATTTATATTAAAACATATAAAAAAATCAAATGCTAGAACCTTACCAGTCATGAGATATTTAGTGTTTTCCTTCTCCTGTAAAAAATTTACTAGTAAATTCAATTGTGACAAGTGCCCTTTTAGTATTTAGGGATTCATATAAGATATAAACAGACAAATATAAAATTAATTATTAAAACTTATATTTTTCATTTTAATTAGATTAAATTAAAAAAAAATATTTTAGAAAAAATTGTAAAAAATGGCTTGAGATTGTCTAAATTAAAACTGCACGCGACTCCCTTGTATTTTGGTAGATTATATAGCTTGGATGTTAAAAATAGTCAAAATATTAAAATATAATAAAACACAATAGAAAGATCCTAACGTAACTTAATACGGCAAATGTGACAAAATCTACTAAATACAAGGAAATCGCGTGTAGTTTTAAATTAGACGATCTTCTTTAAAAATTGAACAATATGTTAAGGACAATAATTATAACAAAAAAAAAACTCTTATTTTGCACTTCGAAGTCTCCAAGGTACTGACATAATAATAACATTTAAAAATATCAATATACATTTTGACATTGTACTGACATTATTGCAAGGATGAAACGATTTTTTTTTGAATCACACCTGATAGTAAGTGGTGATAAAGCTTCAGATGATAAGTCACACTCTTTTAGACACCTTTGGAATAAAAGACACCCAGACGAAAAGACAGATGCCAACAAATACTTCATTCCCTTGCTGTAGGCATTACGAAAAACGAAGCAAACCATAATGATTTCTTATTATTTACGCGAATACTACACATTGAATAAAACTATTTCTACTCAATGATATTCATTGAAATATGTTCCTTTGTGGTCTATCAACTCTCAAAAAATGTCTAGCATATGATCACAAACTACAGACGTCCCGGAGCATTGGTGTTTCATGTCAGCTATATTATGTTCTTTTACGCGAAATCATAAAAAATCGCCAAATCAAAACTAAACCCAAGCGTACCACAGCAAGATTTCCAGACACAGTTAGCTCATTTTGCGTAGATCGGACCAAAAGTAATAATTAAAAAGCTAAAGGAAATCTAGGTTAACTTTTATATCGGGATGTCAATTACCTCAGGCCCTCCCGTGACCATGAGTAAAGCACCCGAAACGTCGTGAATTAAAAAGTAAAATTAAATGCGATGAAATCCTTATAAATAGTTTTATACAATGAAGCGAACCGCTGATTCGAATGCGTTGATTTTTGACATCAAAGAGGTTGCCACCCCTTGTTGCAATTGCAACTTGACATTGAAAATTCTCTAAGAATGTCTTTTTTTTGAGAACCGGTCTAGATTTTGATGTTCATAAGAGTTTTAAACATGCCCTAAAAGTTTGTACTTTAATATATCTATGGGCTGCATTCGCCAGTAACTATCAGGTGCTTTGTTTGCTTGTTTGTATGGATGATGGATTGTCTTACGCCATCAACACACGGCAAGTGTCACGTTATGGTAGTGAACGATATATTGTCTGTTTATCCTTTCCAGTAAATACAATTTTCAACATTTCCTAAGAAAGGTGTTTCTTAATTTAAATTTCGTCTTTAATTCTAACAACAATACAATGGGAATATGTGCAACCTCTAAGAAGCTCATTAAAAGTTAGGAATTAATTAAAAAGTTTCGAAGTTTACTCATTAATTATTGATATTATAAGATGCCAGCTAACATTGATTGGATTTGTTCTGAGACGTGGGAAACTCGGCAAAAGTTCTACAGATATTAACCGAAGCGCGAAGTATGTAAGCCCTACAAAAATGAGTGTTCTTACCTTATTTCTTTTTTATTTATACTGTTGTTTACACTTAACAAAAGAATTACAAACCGCGGATTTCACTCTGGGCGTAGTGAGAACAGATAACGTGATGCATTAAATGTAAATAATGTGTCACGAAGGTAAGAAGCTGAGTTTAGACCACAATTAGGTAGTTAGACCATAATAGCCTACATAAACACAAACGCAAAATCCCATTAGTCGCCTTTTACAACATGCTAGGCAAGTAACACAGTTGGCACTTCCTTTTTAGGGTTCCGTACCTGAAGGGTAAGCAACGGGACCCTAATTACTAAGCCTCCGCTCTCCGTCCGTCCATCCGTTCGTCCGTCTGTCTATCGGGGGGCTGTATCTCATGATCCATAATAGGTAGACAGTTGAAATTTTCACAGAATATGTATTTCTGTTGCCGCTATAAAAAAAAATTATAAAAATAAATTACAAATTAAAGGAGGCTCCCCTACTAGAAACGTGTTTTTTTGCATACATAGTATTAAATCTTGTACGATGATACGGAACCATTTATGAGCGATTCCTACTAGCACTTGGCCAGTGTTTTATATAAATTCCACGTAATTATGGGACCTATAAGTCCCAGGCTAACGTGGGAATAATTATATAACATTTTATTAAATTAAATTTGGAATGTGCAAGTTGATTTAGAAAAGGAATGGGGTGACAGATCAAGTCATGACCATGCGCATGATCACGGAAAAGTCTTTGGCCAACAACTAGAAAGTGTTTTGTGCATTCAAGGACTTGGAAAAAAAACAGAGTGGATAGGAATGTGTTATGGCAAACGCTGAACTTGAACTGAAATAGGCATTAAAGTCCCTTTATAAAGAATCTAGTGCTTGTTTCAGGATCAACGGGGTTTGGCATCCAAAAAGGTGTCATACGGGGCTGTGTAGCTTCCCCGTGGCTGTTTAACCTACTATGGACAACTTTGAAATTTGAAGAATGTGGGTTGAGAATGGGTGAGTTAACCGTCAAATGTCTTCTGTACGCCGATGATGAAGTCATATTTGCGTCGTCGGCAGACGAGTTGCAAATGATGGTTAAATCAATGAACTGGTTACTAAAAGAAAAGGGAGTGAAAGTGAACGCATGTAAGACGAAAGTGATGGTTTTTAAAAGAGGAGAAAGTAAAACGTTATTCGCAATAAGAATTGAAGGGGAGTTGGTTTAACAAGTGGATGAGTTGGTGTATTTTTTTTATATAGGATAGATTGACAAACGAGTGCACAGTCCATCTGTTGGTAAGTGGTTGCTGTGATCCATAGACATCTACATCTATCCTCAATAAAGAGTCAAAATGCAGATGCGTTGTCACCCGTGAGGACTAAGATGGAATGCCTCTTTTCCAGTAAAAAGGGTCTCCGGTTCTCTACACTCACCAAAAGAAACACAACAGTGTTAAGCTGCTATTTTACGCTGGTAATCTGTGAGATTTGTGATGTGTATTATAGGATGGTAGATACGATAAGGATATAGAACGACGAGTGAACGCAGGAAATAGAGTGAATGGAACTCTACACTCTATTTTGAAAAGTCAGCTACTGCTAAACTATGCTATTGAAAAGCATATTCCTTTGACTAAATCCGTCCATGGTCCTTATACTGTGTGGTACTCTTTTCATTTAATCAACCTTTTAAGACAAAGATATAGATTCCATAAAAAAATTAAAAGGTATAAAATCCACTAGATCAAATAGAATTTGAATATTTAAGAGAAAACTGTAATAAGATAATGAAGGAGTGCTATAATAAATACATATATGCAATAGACATATGCACAGATAAACAGATATTAAAACTAACCCAAAACAATTTAGGACACATCAAAAATCTACGTAAGAACTGCTACATCTAATTTTTCTTCAATATATGAAAGAAATCTTAACGACAAAAATTCAAATAATATTTACCCAAGATTCAAAGCTAATTCCTTTGATGTTATCGGGGAAATTCAATTTAAACCAGAGGATGTTAAAAATAAACTGAAAAAGCTGGATGTCACAAGGGAAGGCGGCCCAGATAATATATATACACTACTTTTAATAAACTGTATAGATGGATTAACTTTTCCACTAACTTTTCTATACAATTGATCTCTCAAAACGGACATATTCTCTGATGAATGGAAACTAACCAGAGTGGTACCTATATTCAAGAATGGAGCAAAAGACTTAGTAGTTAACTCCGTCCAATACCTATCTAGTCAGCAATATTAAAACTTTTTTGAGTCATTAATTCACTCTGCAATTTATCGGCATACTCAAAAATACATAATCAAAAATCAGCATGGTTTGATATCAAGAAGGTTGACCTATACTAACCTTATTCTCTTCACTTCAGATCTGAAAGAAAAAGTAGATCAAGGCTTACAACTTGACGCCATCTATAGAGATTTTTCAAAAGCCTTCGACAGAGTGAACCACAGCATCTTCATAAATTATATTTATTTGGATTTATAGATAACATACTGGAATGGAGTAAATCTTACCTTTTAAATCGCTTTTCTAGGGTGGTAGTTGATGGGAAACAATCAATGCTATTTAAAGCATTTTCAAGAGTACCCCAGGGCTTGATTTTAGGGACGCTATCTTTAAAATCTTTGTCAATGACATAACACGTGTGATTAACCAGAGCGATGTACATATTTTGGCTGACGACCTTAAATCACGAAAACGGTATCAACAGCTTCAGATGCCCAATATCTCCAAGAATACATGGATAATCTTCAAGAATGGTGTAACAATAATAAAATGTTCTTAAACACTACGAAATACTATCACATTCACTACAGCCGAAAACGTAATAAATTTCAATCGACATAGACAATAGCAGGCACCAAGTTGGAAAAAGTGACTACTATTGATCTTGATGTTGTAATGGATGGACATTCGAAGTTTTCGGACCAAATTGACAAGATAGAGGGGTAAGCAAATGGGTCACTAGGCTTCATATTGAGAAGCACAAAGGTTAAATCATTTAGCTTAACAACAGTTTTGTAAGGAGTAAGCTCAAGTATTGCAGCACATTATGGTGCCCTTCTTACAAAATTCACATAGACAGAATCGAAAAAGTTCAGAAGAAGTTCAGAGTAATTTGTAGCTTAACCTACCGTTTTGGTATTCCAAGAAATATCAAAACCTATAGTGAAAAATTAAGCATTTTCAACTAGTCTCTTTCCTTACGCCGAAATCACTTAGAAATGTCACTTCTACATAAAATTGTAAATAATCACATAAGCTGTGTAATTGATGCTGCCGTCTACTTGGGATCCTATAATTAATAAAACTAAAATCCAAACCCAAGCATACTACTGTAAAACTTAATAAGCTCTATTAAGTTTTGCAGTAGTACCATAGCATAAGCTCATTCTGCGTAGATCGGACCAAAAATTAATATTCAAAATCTGAATGTAGCCGGGCTAACTACGACATCGGGACGTCAAACACCTCAGTCCCCCACGTGACCATGGGTGCTGTAAAGCACCCGAAATGATGGGAATTAAAAAGATAAATTAAAGGAGATAGAATCCGTAAAAATTAATTTCATTTAATGAGTAATCCAGTGGTTCTCAAGTTTTTTTTTGTTTCAATTGTATGTGGTAGAGCCATGCTGCAGCTATATTAGTAGTATAGTTGTAGCACGAATGGGTCGGCTCGACCGGGGAAAGACTACGCTCTCACAGAATACCAGCGTAAAATAGCAGCTTAATGTTGCTGTTTTTCGTATGGTGAGTGTAGAGAACCGGAGACCCTTTTTACTGGAAAAGAGGCTTTCCATCATAGTCCTCACGACTGACAACGCATCTGCATTTTGATTCACAAACGAGGATAGATGTAGGTTTCTATGGGCCATAGCAACCATTTACCATCAAGTGGACTGTGTGCTCGTTTTTCACACGTAGTCTATAAAAAAAAACTGACTGTGCATATACAAGAGGTGCGTTCTGTGTTTTATAAATAAATATGAACTTAACTTTTATTATTACTTTCAAAAATACTAGGGTCTTTTTGAAAGTAATAATAAAAGGAAATCCACAGTTTTCCTTTACCGTAGAGCACGTGGTAAATCAGCATTTAAAATTATAATTAACAATTTCATTGGTGCCAGCGGGGTTCGTACTGTGATATTTATAGCGAGCGCTTAGCTCCTGAGGTAGCACGTGCACATGATGAAGAAAAACATCGTGAGGAAACTTGCATATCCTAGAAATAAAAAAAATATTTCGAAGACATGTGAAGTCCATAAACACGCATTGGAACAGCTTGGCGGACTTTTCCTAGTCCTAAAACCTTCTCAGAAATAAGAGGAGGCCTGTGCCTAGGAGTGGGACGTAGTAGGCTGTAACTTTTTTATCAACACTGTTTTTTTGTCGTTATATGTCATAGCAAATTTTGCGCAGGCAGTATTTAATGTTCTTTAGTATTTACTTCTAAACACTTACTGTGTAACATATTATGTTTCTTATATTTTATAACAAAGTTATTGCCGAGTAATATTCCTTTATTTGAATAATTTCTATCATCAGAAGTGGAATAACTTCTTATACAATATAATTTTGGTTGATTTTTGTATTCATTGAGTGATTCTATGAATGGAGAGTTGTAAGTGGGATATTCTCAGAGTACGTTTGCAAGTGATACACACACCTTCTTATTGTAGGTCTGAAAAAATAAGATAAAATTAGTGTTTGCTGAAACCAACCCTGAAGATGGTATTACAAGGATTAAATTATCGTCTTTGCAGTCATCAAATTACTTTTACGAGCTACGGCATCTTAACTACGTTTTGTCCTTCTTGATCAGCCGGCAAATGTCCACTGTTATACATGGGCTCCCATTATAGAGAGGATTTACACAAAATTGCTTGGCGCTTGGCAAGGGCAGTTTGAGGATCGCAGTACTAGATGTTTCGCACCTTTAATGCTGCTTCTAGTCGCTGGTTGGCGTTAACAGAATGACACCGCCATTAATGATTTCTTATATTTACGCGAACACTACACATTGAATTAAACTACTTTTACGGATTATATCGCGTTTAATTAACTTATTTTATTAATTCCCGACGTTTCGGGTGCTTTACAGCACCCATGGTCACGGGGGACTGAGGTGATTGACGTCCTAATGTCAAAGTTAATCCGGAGTACCTTCAGCTTTTTTAATTATTAATTTTGGTCCGACCTACGCAGAATGAACTAACTGTGTCTTGAAGTCTTGCAGTGGTATGCTTGGGTTTGGTTTTAATTTTATTAATTACAGGTTCCCAAGCAGGTGGTAGTACCCAGCCTCCCTCTCTATTGAAATTAGGATGTTTTTAATTTCAATAGCCTCACGTATCATCCTTGGCAGGAATCGATGTTCTTTCGCGAGAATCTGTGGTTTATCAAATCTAATGTAATGGCGGGGGCCGTCTAGGATATGATCACAAACTGCACACTTCCCGGAACGTTGGTGCTTCACGTCAGCTATGTGTTCTTTTGCGGGTTTTAATAGATCGTTTTGTTTGCCCTATATGAGAGACCATTCACAATCAAGCTTGTACACTCCTGCATCTTGTAGAGGAATATTGCACTTGACGGATGGTAAGAACTGACTAATCTTCTTCGGCGGCTTGAAGAATGTTCTTATAGAAGCTCGCTTCAAGATGTAGCCAATCTTGTCTGTGACACCTCTGACATATGGTAGTACAGCAGGCACACGCTCGACTGTGGCCGGCTTCACTCGGTCACTGTAACGTAGGCGCGGGACCCGAAGCTTGTTGTCGTGCAGAACCTGCTTGACGTGCTGAAGCTCGGTGACCAGGTGTTTGCTGTCACAGATCCCTCGTGCTCTCTGTAACAAAGATTTGATGATATAGCGGTGATTTGTGAGATACCGGTGAGCCCATTGCAACACCATCTACTTGCTTGTAAAACTCTTCCTTCCACAATAGATAGCCAGATGTAAGGCAATGTCTAAGCAGTACTGCATATTCTGCTGGCATGTTGTTTTCCCCTAGTTTCCTAGTTACAATTGAGATGCAGTCTTCAACAGGTAGGCATGTAAATAGAGACTGAACATCAAAACTGACCATAGTTTCATTGTCAGTAAGACATAGGTCTTTTATTTCACTAACAAAATGGTATGAATCCTTAGTGTGTACTCTTGTGTGTCCTCTGAGTGGTGATAGTGTTTTTGCTAAGAGTTGAGCCAATCTGTAAGTTGGCGAATCGATCTGACTCACTATTGGACGTAAAGGAGCGTTCGGTTTGTGTATTTTTGGTAACCCATACAACTTAGGTGGTTTGGCACACGCAGGTATTATCGAATTGACGTCTAGATTCAATTTCTCGGAGTATTTCTTAATTAGATCGCTAGTTGTTTTAAGCGTATTAGTTGTAGTTGTAGATGTATTAGTCATTCGAAATCCTAACAACACCATAGGTCACACCGTGTATAGAAAAAAGACCCATACAAACAGATATTTAAATGGTGAATCCCACCATCATCCTTCACAGTTGGCTACCGTGGGCAAATCTTTGTTACAGAGAGCACGAGGGATCTGTGACAGCAAACACCTGGCCGCCGAGCTTCAGCACGTCAAGCAGGTTCTGCACGACAACAAGCTTCGGGTCCCGCGCCTACGTCACAGTGACCGAGTGAAGCCGGCCACAGTCGAGCGTGTGCCTGCTGTACTACCATATGTCAGAGGTGTCACAGACAAGATTGGCTACATCTTGAAGCGAGCTTCTATAAGAACATTCTTCAAGCCGCCGAAGAAGATTAGTCAGTTCTTACCATCCGTCAAGTGCAATATTCCTCTACAAGATGCAGGGTACAAGCTTGATTGTGAATGTGGTCTCATATATAGGGCAAACAAAACGATCTATTAAAACCCGCGTAAAAGAACACATAGCTGACGTGAAGCACCAACGTTCCGGGAAGTCTGCAGTTTGTGATCATATCCTAGACGGCCCCGCCATTACATTAGATTTGATAAACCACAGATTCTCGCGAAAGAACATCGATTCCTGCCAAGGATGATATGTGAGGCTATTGAAATTAAAAACATCCTAATTTCAATAGAGAGGAGGCTGGTACTACCACCTGCTTGGGAACCTGTAATTAATAAAATTAAAACCAAACCCAAGCATACCACTGCAAGACTTCAAGACACAGTTAGTTCATTCTGTAGATCGGACCTAAATTAATAATTAAAAAGCTGAAGGTACTCCGATTAACTTTGACATTGGGACGTCAATCACCTCAGTCCCCGTGACCATGGTGCTGTAAAGCACCCGAAACGTCGGGAATTAATAAAATAAGTTAATTAAACGCGATATAATCCGTAAAAGTAGTTTAATTCAATGTAGTGTTCGCGTAAATATAAGAAATCATTATGTAAACCAGTACGGACTGGAAATAGCAAATAAAATACGCCGACTATAAGATCTCAAGACCAAGCGCGCAAGATATGTAACATCATTAAATTTCTTGAAGAGATGCAGAGACCATAATCTCATTCCTACGTGTCAAGATATCTACTAAAAAGACATTCGAGGAAGCGCTAAGATCTTAAATCAGGCAAGCAAAAAGTTGTTAATAACGGTGATTCAGCAAGAACGTACCGATCTATGTTTCATAAACAAAACCATAGACAAATCGTCCAGTGATCTAAAGACAATTTTATCGACATTTGATTATAAGAATTGCATGGAAACTTTAGATAAACGGAAATCAACTAAATACAATGAATGCAAAAAATAAACATATAGATAAATACCAAAACTAACAACTAAATCAAATGTCCAACACCAACGTCAACGTAAGAATGGAACATAACCATTGACAACAGACGCGAGTAATAAACAACGCGCGGTCTATAACCTGTCAAAACAATCTCTGGACGACGCGACAATAAAAGTTTTGGCTAAAGGTATGAATTTCGCAATAACACCGCGAAAATCCTGTATGAAAACATTATCTGTAGTGTTGAGGACTGTCTGTATAAAATAATATTGGTAAGGAAGATTTAGAGGCCATACGTCAAGACATCTCGTCTTTGTTACGTCGAAGCTCAGTGCCGAAATTAAATCTTCCGAGGATGAAATTAATGCATTGAAAACTTACGCAACAGACCAGATTAACGATTCTCCGCGCAGATAAAGGTAATGCTACGGTTATAATGGATACGTCGGATTACAATTTAAAATACAACAACTTTTATCGGATGAAAGTACGTACGTAAAGGTCAAAACAGACCCTACAACTAATACGCTTAGAACAACTAGCGATCTAATTAAGAAATACTCCGAGAAATTGAATCTAGACGTCAATTCGATAATACCTGCGTGCCAAACCACCGAAGTTGTATGGGTTAACGAAAATACAAACCGAACGCTCCATTACGTCCAATAGTGAGTCAGATCGATTCGCCAACTTACAGATTGCCTCAACTCTTAGCAAAAACACTATCACCATTCAGAGGACACACAAGAGCACACACTAAGGATTCATACCATATTGTTAGTGAAATAAAAGACCTATGTCTTACTGACAATGAAACTATGGTCAGTTTTGATGTTCAGTCTCTATTTACATGCCTACCTGTTGAAGACTGCATCTCAATTGTAACTAGGAAACTAGGGGAAAACAACATGCCAGCAGAATATGCAGTAGTGCTTAGACATTGCCTTACATCTGGCTATCTATTGTGGAAGGAAGAGTTTTACAAGCAAGTAGATGGTGTTGCAATGGGCTCACCGGTATCTCCCATTGTCGCCGATATTTTCATGGAGGACTTTGAGGAGAAATGCCTGCTTACTGCACCAGTAACTCCAAAGTTCTACAAGCGGTACGTAGACGATACTTTCACAATTTTACCATCAGACAAAGTAATTGCATTTTTAGAGCATCTTAATTCCATAAACTCTAAAATTCAATTTACTATGGAGTTAGAGGCAAATAATTCTTTAGCTTTCCTAGATGTATTAGTCATTCGAAATCCTAACAACACCATAGGTCACACCGTGTATAGAAAAAAGACCCATACAAACAGACATTTAAATGGTGAATCCCACCATCATCCTTCACAGTTGGCTACCGTGGGCAAATCTTTGTTACAGAGAGCACGAGGGATCTGTGACAGCAAACACCTGGCCGCCGAGCTTCAGCACGTCAAGCAGGTTCTGCACGACAACAAGCTTCGGGTCCCGCGCCTACGTCACAGTGACCGAGTGAAGCCGGCCACAGTCGAGCGTGTGCCTGCTGTACTACCATATGTCAGAGGTGTCACAGACAAGATTGGCTACATCTTGAAGCGAGCTTCTATAAGAACATTCTTCAAGCCGCCGAAGAAGATTAGTCAGTTCTTACCATCCGTCAAGTGCAATATTCCTCTACAAGATGCAGGAGTGTACAAGCTTGATTGTGAATGTGGTCTCTCATATATAGGGCAAACAAAACGATCTATTAAAACCCGCGTAAAAGAACACATAGCTGACGTGAAGCACCAACGTTCCGGGAAGTCTGCAGTTTGTGATCATATCTAGACGGCCCCGCCATTACATTAGATTTGATAAACCACAGATTCTCGCGAAAGAACATCGATTCTTGCCAAGGATGATACGTGAGGCTATTGAAATTAAAAAACATCCTAATTTCAATAGAGAGGGAGGCTGGGTACTACCACCTGCTTGGGAACCTGTAATTAATAAAATTAAAACCAAACCCAAGCATACCACTGCAAGAATTCAAGACACAGTTAGTTCATTCTGCGTAGATCGGACCTAAATTAATAATTAAAAAAGCTGAAGGTATTCCGGATTAACTTTGACATTGGGACGTCAATCACCTCAGTCCCCCGTGACCATGGGTGCTGTAAAGCACCTGAAACGTCGGGAATTAATAAAATAAGTTAATTAAACGCGATATAATCCGTAAAAGTAGTTTAATTCGACACCGCCATTCTATCGAAGCCATGAGATCTATTTGGCATTTCTAATTATCACCTCTTACGATACCTTTGGTGTAGCTCAAAGAACCGACAACCCATGGGGAAGCAAAGTTCTCGAATGGCAACTTCGTACCGGTAAGCGGAGTATACGGCTCAGGACCGTGCTATGTGGCATTCCTTGGGAAAGCCTATATTCAGCAGCGGACTTGTGAAGGGCTGTAATTACAATACTCTCGGGACGATCACCTTACCTTTGTATTTTTTTTTAGTTTTTAAAAAACGTTACCTCTACACTAGGATTTTCGCCTGTATCGTGGGGGCAGTTTACATACATATATTTCACAAGGACAAACATCCATACCCTGAACAATTATTTGTAGGCCATACAAATACTTGTTCCGTGCGGGATTCGAACCCGTACGAACGAACGTGTATAATTGTAAAAAAGTTGAAGTAGTAAAATAAGGGCCTATGATCACCCCTCGTGACAACTTTTGTCACTTCTTGTGATTAAGTATAAAAAATATATTACTTTACATTATCCTTTTGTAATTTTATTTTCATTATGGTGATTAAATAAGATAATGGTATAGCCATTCCCTTTAAATATTATTATACCTCTAGTACACATGTTGGTTTTACTCACTGCAACGTTTACGTCATAGACTTAGAATATACTAGCGTATAGACGGACATAGTGTGCAAGGGAGAAGAAAATTTCTCTCATTATGGTCATATGGTCTTACACAGCTGGTTACTTCGCCTACGCGGATTCCAGATGTGGAAGATCATGAACCTTCCCTGTTGGACCTTCTGCTGACCTCACATCCGGACGGATATCAGATTTCCGTCGACGCTCCTTTAGGCTCGTCGGACTATTGTCTTGTCCGGAGTGTGGTGCCACTCACACTAACGTCGCGGTTGCATTCTGCAGGCTACCGCCGTGTTTGGCACTATAGGTCGGCCGATTGGGATAGGATGCAGTCTTTTTTTGCATCCTACCCTTGGGGGCGGGTTTGCTTCTCGCCGGAAGATCCCAGCGTTGTTGCTGATTCTTTTACTGATGTGGTACTTCAGGGTATGGAACTTTTTATTCCATCTTCTGTGGTGCCCATCGGAGGCAGATCCCAGCCATGGTTTGGTCGCTCCTGTAATATAGCATCACCAGTAGCACTCCTCCGTAAGCAGGAGTGCTACCGGGCCTAGGCTGACGCATCAACGTCTCGGGATGCAAACACCAGCGCTCTTAAAAAGAAGTATAATTCCGCCTTCAGGTCCTTCAAAGGAGTCATTGCCAAGGCAAGGCTTGAGCACATCGGCAGAATTGGCGACAAGCTAGTTCACCTTCCTTCGGGAACCCGTGCATTCTGGTCTCTCGCCAAGGCTGTCCAAGGGAACTTCTGTCAGCCATCTCTACCATCTCTGCACAGAGAGGACGACTCACTGGCCCATGCCGCAAAGGAGAAAGCCGATCTGTTAGGCTCTCTCTTTGCGTCCAACTCGACTCAGAATTACGGGGGAACACACCGCCGACTATCCCGCGGTGTGAATGCTCCATGCCGGACGTGCGGTTTACACAGCGCTCGGTTCGCAAGGCACGTCAGCAAGTCGAGTGGGCCCGATCGAGTCCCTCCCATTGTGCTGAAGACGTGTTCTCCGGAGTTGGCACCGGTTTTAACGCGTCTTTTCCGGTAATCCTACTCCCAAGGCGTAGTACTGAATTCATGGAAGACAGCTTTGGTCCACCCGATCCCTAAAAAAGGCGACCGCTCAGACCCGTCCAACTACAAGCCCATCGCCATCACCTCCTTGTTCTCCAAAATAATGGAGTCTATTATAAACTGCCAGCTCATGAGCCACCTTGAGGATCACCAGCTGATTAGTGACCGCCAATACGGTTTTCGTCGTGCTCGATCAGCTGGTGATCTTCTAGTCTACCTGACTCATAGATGGGCGGAGGCAGTAGAGTCCAAGGGGGAGGCATTGGCCGTTATTTTGGACATTGCAAAGGCTTTCGATCGGGTCTGGCACAAAGCGCTTCTTTCGAAGCTCCCTTCCTATAGGCTTCCCGAGAAATTGTGCAATTGGATCACCAGTTTCCTTGCTGATCGGAGCATCAAGGTCGTAGTAGACGGTGCATGCTCTGATTACAAGCCTATCAACGCTGGTGTTCCACAAGGCTGCGTGCTGTCACCAACGCTGTTTCTCCTGCATATCAATGATATGTTGCAAACTGGTAACATTCATTGCTATGCAGACGACAGCACTGGTGATGCCTTATATACCGGCCGTGCAAATGTTTCTCGGGAAAACGTCGCCGAGTACCGGGACAAACTTGTGTCTGAAGTCGAGTCTTTGCTGAGCAAAGTCTCGGATTGGGGGTGACTAAATCTAGTCCAGTTCAATCCCCAGAAGACACAAGTTTGCGCGTTTACCGCTAAAAAGAACCCCTTTGTCATATCTCCTCAGTTTCAAGGCACTCCCCTTGTTGCTTCAGCCAGTATTGGAATTCTTGGTGTCGACATATCGAGGGACGTGCAGTTTCGTGGTCATTTGGAAGAGAAGGCCAAATTGGCCTCTAAGAAGCTTGGCGTGCTCAGCAAAGCGGGACGGTATTTCATGCTGGTACACCGCTTGCAACTTTACAAGGCGCAGGTTCGGCCCCACATGGAATACTGTTCCCATCTCTGGGCAATAGCTTCCTAGTGCCAGCTCCTTCCACTTGACCGCATCCAGCGCAGAGCGGTTCGAATCGTTGACGACCGAGTTCTTTCCGATCGGCTTGACTCACTGCCACTGCGTAGAGATGTTGCATCTCTTTGCGTATTTTATCGCATCTACTACGGGGCGTGCTCTGAGCAATTGTTCTGACTAATTGCAGCCGCTCAATTTCACCATCGCACATTGCGACAAAACTCGCGATACCATCCATACCACCTGGATGATTGGCGGTCCACCACTGTGTGATTTAGAAGAAGTTTTCTTCCTCGCACAACTTCCTTGTGGAATCGATTACCACCAGCGATTTTTCCGGACCGATACGACTTAGGGACCTTCAAGAAAAGAGCCTACTCCTTTCTAAAAGGCCGGCAACGCATCTGCAATTCCCCTGGTGTTGCGGTTGTTCATGGGCGGCGGTAGTCACTTACCATCAGGTGAGCCGCATGCTCGTTTGCCCCCTCTCCTATATAAAAAAGGTGCACTTTAATATATCCTGCGTATTTGGATAGTCTCTGTTATGATCATTATGTTTTTAAAATCTTGCAGCTAAAATGGTAATAAGTTTATTATTACTTTATATTTATCAAGAACAGATGAAAGAGAAAGTAGCCTTATAAACATATTGGCCTTTAAACACAGCATTCTTATTTAACTGATTCCTACAATTTTCCTTACTTAAATTATTAAGTTTACATTAAGATTTAAGTCGAATATTAAAATATACTTCTATAATGTATTTAATTATTAAATGTTCATATTTTTATTAAATCCAATACTTAAAATATGAAAAATAAAGCAGCTGTTATGTTCTCAGTGTCCCCGTTTATTATGTCACCTGCAAAACATTTTATGAAATACATCTTTATATATAAAAATTACGTGTCATATTGTTTGTCCGCGATGAACACCTAAACGACTGAACTGATTCCAATGAAATTTTGCACAATGTGTGCTGTTTGGTCCAACTTGAGAGACAAGATAGTTTTTATCATGCTAAGTGACCGTCAATATTTTTTTTAATTGGGGATAAGGAATTTTTATAGGAAGGGCAGAACAACGTCTGCCTTGCAAGCTAGTAAAATATAAATAGGTATTTATTAAATTATTTATTTATTTATTTAAAACTTCATATACATATGTGTTATATAGGCGGACTTAATGCCTAAGGCATTTTCTACCAGTCTACCTTGGGATGATGCAGAGATAGAATGAAGTAGGTGTAATAAAAAGTTAATATGCGAATACTAAACCAAAATAACAAAAAAAATGTAATCCATGGAAATAAAATATATAAGATATAAATGGTACATCTCCAAAAATTAAATAAAATATATAAAATAAATTATAATAAAAATAATAAAATGAAACATAAAATAACTAAGATAATAAAAATGTATAATACATAAGTACATATTATAATGTCAGATGTATATAAATTCATAAAGATATACAAATAAAATATATAATATACATAATAAGAATATATATATATATATATTTATATATATATATATATATATATATATATATATATATATATATATATATATATATATATATATATATATATATATATACATATGTATATATAAATAAACTGTTACTATGATGATTCTTCCAATTTATTAATTAAGTGTTCCTGAACCTTCATCTTGAACGCGTAACGATTGCAAGCCGTTCTTATTTCGAGACTGAGACTGAGTGCGTTCCAAAGAAGAATAGATTGAATGTGGAAAAAGAATGAACAAGTCCAGAGCTATGGGAGGACATAAGAGAAGAAGGTTGATCGTGAGCGGAGGTTTATCTCATTGTAGTGGTATGTGGCTTCCTCCTCCCAGTATAGTGTAATAAATACATCTACACCTAGGTTAAGCAAGGAGTAATAAAGAGATATTGTAACGAGACAGTTGTTTCTATTGGTCCGATCCCCACATGGCGACCCTGCTAGGCGGTGCGCTGCGACAATGCAAGCGCACCGCCGGGCCTATTTAAAATTAAAAGGTGGGAATAAATATTGCTAAATTAAATAATGAAAACATGAGTAAAATGATTGACAATAAAGTAATATTATAACGGAATCGACGTAATACCGGACGTGACGGAAAATAAATAAATATGAATTCAAGAAGAGGCCACAATAACACAATAAGAATTTTATAGAAGCTGACTGAAAATTTAAAATATATCTATGAAGACAACTAACGAAGAATGAGGAAAATAAAATGTGGATTTTTTTTTTAATATAATGACCGAAGAACAAAATTCAAGAAACAACAGATTAATTTTTAAAAAAACGGTTGTATTTCAGCGAGCTTTGTCCAGTAAAATATGAAAAGTGAACCGAAAAGAAAAAAGAAGATATATAAGAGGTAACATTGCATCAGCGTTATTTTTATACATTATATTTAATTATTTTATTATGTTTTAGACTATATTAAATAAAAAAGTAACGCATTAAATATTAAATGTACGGTATTTACAAGTAACTAGAAAATATTTGTCAGATTTTAACAATTTATAATATTTTAGTAGATATTGTTTTCTAAAAAACATACATTTTACGATGAACAGGTTCGTGTTAAAGCAAATATATTTTTAAATTTAACCCAATTTTTTTATAGTATTTTTTATTTAAATGTATACAATTTTGAAAAGGGTTTTATAAAAAAAATCGTAATTATTATAAGTTATAATCATTTTTCTTCTTTTCTAAAGGTATGGAAAGCTTAAAGTAACTTTATTATTATATATAAATATATATTATATAACCTTTAATAAATAATCTTATAGTTAATATTACTTACAATAATTACTTAAAATATTAATATTACCTACTTAAAAATCTAAATTGTTATTTTCAATATTTAAATATATTAATGTTTTGTTTATACAAACTTGTTAGCTGTAATGAAATAGTGATTACCGGTTTTTCTGTAGATATACGATTTCTTAAATATCATAGTTCTAGCAATCCTACTTTTTATATGTAAATTAAATGTATTATTAAAGCTAATACATTTTCGATATAAGTAAAAGTAATATAACTATAAGCGATGTAACTTCTGTGTCAGTTAGAAAATACTTAAAACTATCATTTTATGTAATAAGGAATATAATAATTAAAATAGGTCTTAATAATAATGTTTCTTAACAAAGTTAAACAAGGACATAAAATTGACTGGCAAATATATTACCTTATATTTGTACAATATTAAAAGTATATATTTAAAAGGTGTGAGGAGGAGAAGGGATGTTCAAAAGTGTGAATACGAATGATTGAATTGCTAAGTTTCGTCAATATTGGACTGATCACCCAAATATTTGATGATGCTTAAACTACTGGTATTGAATCCATTATGAGCGAGATTATGCAAGTTATTATATGGAAGTGGAGCATGAAAGTATATAAAAGTTACCGATACAGTCAAGTAGATAACAACATGTACTAAAAAGATAAAGAAGGAAATAAAGATTTAAGAAGAGAATAAAAGATAAAAGAAAAGATGACTTTGATAAACAAATAATTGAGAGATACGGGAACAACGTCCATCACTGGTATAGCATATAGTCCTCGAGTAGGGTATGTTTCCATGATTGGATGATAAAATCGGAGATAACGGGTACTAGGGAACAATACCTTCAGTACAAGTGATGTGAAAGAGTTTACTCATATTAGTACTGTTGGGGACCAGAGAAGTCTTAAATTTGTTACCCTTGATAATGGTACATAGAGGTCACATCCTTCATTGGATCATAGTGTGAACTTAGTTTTCCTCAGTGACAATTGTTGGAGTCCTTTTAAATGACTTAAACGTAGACCTCAAGGTTGTGCGCACAACCCAAGGCACACTATTACCTTGATATAGTATAAAAAAGTTTATGTACCAATAAAATGAAAGGAATGTAATGAAAATGTAATATAATACCCAAGTAAATGGGGGGCCCATATGTATAAAGTACCCGCGTGATATATATCATGAAGTTAAATATAAATAAAGTGAATTAAAACTCCGATTCCCGATATCAAATTAATAAAGCTAGCTAAGGTCATAAATAATTTAAAAAAAAGTACGTACAACAATTATGAAAAAAAAGGCCTGACAATCGAAATCAAAGGAAATGAGAGTAGTATTAGTATGAAAATAATTAACGTGCAGGGGCATGTCAACAATTAAAATGAGGTAATAAGGGGATCCCCGCCCAAATCTAAAAACAACCACACGTAAAAAAAAATCTAATAAATATACATTTTCGCTAAGATATATTTTATATCAATTTACATAATTGTTTCATAATTTCAATAACTCTACCCTAAATTTCTTTATTAGTAAACAAAGAAAACATAAAATTATTTGTTTATGTAAAATTTGTAAAATTTTGAACTAAATTTGGTTTATATATTGCTTATTAAAATCACGTCGAAACAGTATCGGATCGCTATTATTATAAGTTTCATAGTGTAATAGTTTTTTTCTTTTATTCCAAAAATTATGTTATTATATATACTTAAAATACTTATAACAACAAATACAACATATATTTTGCTATACAAACTTATATTTGTGTAATAGCCTATTTTTTATTTATGTTTCAAATAAGATAAACATACTACACTTAGAAGACATGAAATCTTAAAAAGGTAATAATGTTTCGACTATTAATGACAAATAGCATATACCTATTATAAATACTTGATAATGTATGTAATAGTATTATAACAATGCAATGTAATAATCTTAACTACATAAATAAAAAAGTGTTTAATACTATAATTTTCAGATACATGTTAAGTATATTCATAATAAAATATTTTGTAAGTTTTGTTGAAATTAGGTGCCTATGTCATACGATGAAATCGCAAACGTTCCCATAAACGTACTTTGGAATTTAAAACAATAGTGTCACAAATCGCTTACGCGGCTGGGATTTGCAACTTGTATTTTGATCTGGCTGTTGCAATATTAATGATAATGATAACAATGCTTCTTCTCTTCTTTGTTCTGTTAGTCTTAATATGAAATGTAATTTTTTTCGCTTTTATATTGATTGTACTTTAAAATCATAAGCTTTTAATTTTATAATCCATTATTTTCCAGGAAAATAGTTTTAATATTTAACTTATTTATGTAGTACATGAAAATAATTTCTTTATAACGATTTTGAAACTCCTAAGTTTACAATTAATTAATTCATTGTGAGCCTCATTCTCTGACAGCAAATGATGTACCCAAATGATATAAGAGACTACTTATATACTTATATGATATAAATTGTAAAAGACGTGAAAAAAAATATATAGCTAAGTTACAGAATACGTAATTATAAATGAAACTATTGAAAGAAATAATACGTGGGTAAAAGTTGTGATATAGGTAAGGAAAATTATCGGAGATTAGCATATCCCTAATCAGCTAGCCTAATCAGCTGAGAATTTGGAAAACCTAATAACCGATTAATTTTTTAAGGTTATTCGGATGCGATTAAATGCGGATTGAGTTTATGTATCGTTAATCACCAACTCAACATATTCATTAGTGGAAAACTTCAAATAAAATAAAGTTTTAAGCAAACATTTCACTTATAAATAAAATATCATATTATATTATACTCAAATAAAGTATATCGGTACATTAAGTAGACGTTTACACAGTTATTTATAAAATAATACAAAGTGTAAAAAAAAAATAGTATCTTGAATCATTGTATTAAAAATATTTTCAAATAGTTTTAATAACAGATTGTTTTGTTAAACTTAATACTGAATCTCATACAGCAAAAGATTCCAGAAGCGTATGGAAACGGCATTCATAATAAACATGAATCGCTCGCGCTGTAAGAACACAAGCGATCTAATTGAGCACAAGTTTTATATTTTAATTCGTTACCAATTATGGCGAATGGTATCATCGGTCGAGATCTTTTAAGAAAATGTAGATCAGTTTTGCATTTTGATTCGAATATTTTAATATTATATGATCATCTAGGTAGATCATATAGCCTATTTCTAGCACTTGTAACAATTCCTTGGTAAGTTTTTCTTTTATTTCACTAATGTGATAAGACGGGTTAAGAGATACTTGAAGTTTTGTGTTGAATGGCAATTGTATAATTTATTGAGATTTGACTGATAAAATAAATTCAGTGAGTGTTTTATACACAGTGGTTAGAGTAAATTCAAATATTAACTTATTTCAATGAAAAATGTTGGAATGTTAATAGGTAAAGCACAAGATCTGGTAGATAATTAGTTATTTCAGTGATAGTCGGTGCGCAACCGAGTATTATGTAAATTCTAAAAGTCAATGAGAACTTTTCGTAAACATCAATTTTGGATGGGATAAAAAGTACATAATATAATATGATGTCAAGTTAAATGCAAAACGATATATACGAGTATACTTGATCATACTGTACGCGAGATGTCTGCGTGAAGGTTAGTGTGTAACGCTAATAAATAAATATAAGAAATAATAATTATAAAAGGGTTAACCAAGAATTAAAGAAAATTTTTTTAAATGTGGGAGTGATCCGAGCGCTCCATATATAAAAATAAATTAATAAATAAAAATAATTACACGGCTGTAGACCCGTGAAAATATAAAACTGGGATTCAAAAAAAAAGAAGTATAGATTAAACGAGGAACTATAGTTTATGTAATAAATCTGAGAGAAAATAATTTTTTTAATATAGGTATGATATGATATGTGATAAGTTCGTGCTAACGTGTTGTTGTAACGTTGGTTAGTACAAAAATACGACAGGTTAATGACGTACAAAACAAAAGGTAAACGAAATAAAATCGCATGCGTATCCTGGACTGACTTAATAATATGTATAATCTGATCATGATCATGAGGTTATAATCTCTTTTATATAAAATCAATTTTATATTTTTAACTATTTTATCTTACCACTTATCCATGTCTAACATTGTATTTTATTTTAATGTTCAATATTAAATGTATTATTATGTTATAAGATTCAGGGTTGATATAATATTATATTTAAATATTTCATTTTATGTTCATATTCTTGATAACAGCATTAGATGACAAGTATTTAGTACAATGTAATGTAAATGTAATCAGAAATCATTTTGTTATAAGAATCAACAACATAAAATGTAAAAAAAAAAGTAAATACAAGACATTTCTTTTTTTTTTAAGTATCGGGGGAGGTGTAGTGGTATGTGGCTTCCTCCTCCCAGTATAGTGTAATAAATACATCTACACCTAGGTTAAGCAAGGAGTAATAAAGAGATATTGTAACGAGACAGTTGTTTCTATTGGTCCGATCACCACATCATGACTAGTACTAAGCAACTGAAAGTAAGGAGATAAGTAGGAAGGGGAAGTTGGAGACATCAGGATAGAATAAAGGGTGGCGAGTGCACGCAAACTACGGCGTTGAAGAATAGGTAAACATTTTAATTGAGAACGATACGTGGATACATGGTCATACTTTTGAAGATTGAAAATGAATCGAATGCAGTTATTCAGAAGATGGTCATATTTGTTAAATCGTACAGGTCGAAATAACACACATCGCCATAGTCGATTAGGGAAAAATTAAACTTTGCACAAGCATTGTCTTAATTGCAGATGGTAGAAAATTTTTTAGGCGATAGAGGGAACGCAGGGTACCGGTGACTTTCTTGCTAACGGTCGTTGCTTGGGCTTTCCAACTCAAAGTGGAATCATTAAATAAACCTAGATCCTTCACAGTAGAACACAAATTAATCTCAGTACTATTAAAAAAGATAGGAGGTAGAGCTACTGTTTTCAATCTCTGGACACTTCGAAGAGTTGACCATTAGGCCAAACCTGTCGGACCAGTTCTTAATGTACTCAAGGTCCCTGTTAATTATGTCCACTGCTATAGAAATATCGTCAATACTCGCTTGTGTGTACAATTGCAAGTCATCGGCATACAGATGATACGCAGAACGAAGGTTTTGGGTAGTAAGATTAATAAATATAACTGTAACATTTTATTTATTTATTTATTGGATGTACACAACAGTTTATATTCACTTTTACGTAACATAAATACCTAATATATACAAGTTTTGACCTAGAATACAAACCAAAACGCATACATACAGTTGCAACATGCATTATACGTAAACAAACCAATGAAAAAAAAATTTGTTAAACAATTTTATGACAATTTAGTGGAAGTTTTTTTTAGATATAATTAAAGACGATGAAAAATTAATGTGGAGTTGACTTGAAATAGTGGAACAGTTGAGTGCGAAGTTTATTTATATTATTGTCAAAGACGTCAATGTTCCTACCTGACTCTGTTAAAACCATATCATTATAAGAGCGACACATTCGTATTAAAGGATTGTAAAATGAAGGATTGTTCTTATAAAAGTTTAATATAAACGTATTAAGACGACGCCTGGGATTCGACTTGATATTAAAATTGATTTAGGATAAAACATTTGGGGAAACAATTTTGCAGTGTATTAATGTATGTAAGCAAATAATATCTTGTATTGCACGTCTATTGCGGAGTGATGAACTTCTTAAGAGCTTTGTTTTGGATCTCTTCTAGACGCTTGGAGTGCACATCGTAAAATGGAGACCATTCAACAGAACCATACTCAAGAGGACTTCTTATCAAAGCGTAGAAGAGATATATAAGTGTGGATGGGTTTTTGAAATGTTTGGTTGTTCTGGTAATAAAACCTAATGTTTTGTATGATTTCTGAAAGTAAGTTTTTCATCAAAGTAAACACCTAAGTCTTTTGCCACTGAATTTCGCTTAAGAATTTGACCTTCAATTATATAATCGTGATTTATTTTGTTACGTTTGTAGGTAAAACAAATAACGAAGCATTTATTTATATGTAAGTACATACAGTTTGGTTTGCACCAGTCAGCAATTGTGTTAGCATCATTTTGCAAATCTATACAATCATTGATGTCATTAATTTTCTTGAACACTTTAAGGTCATCTAAGGTATAATAGACAATCATCTTTAAGGTATAATAGACAAGGACAAGTTAGTTTTGGGATTAGGTCGTTTTATAAAAATAAGAAACAATAGAGGGCCCAGATGGGATCCTTGTGGGACACCAGATTTAATGGTGACGGCAGTCGATTTATACCCCTTTACAGTAACTAATCGGCTACAGTTTTCTAAGTAAGACTGTATCCATCGGAATAAATTACCACGGATGCCGTACCACTTGAGTTTCTGAAAAAGCTACATTTACAATAGGTATAACAAAATAAAAACTGATAGCTTTTTTAGGGTTCCGTAGTTACATAACGAGGAACCGTTAGAGTTTTGCCATATCCATCCAACCGTCCGTCCGCGGTTTTACTCAGAGAGCCTAGGTGCTACAAATCTGTAATTTGGCACAGTTATAGATATTAATTACGCCTAAAATACTGAGAAATAAAATCTTAAAAACATTTTTATTTTGGATACTTCCCATAAAAGTAAATGGAGGATGATTTTTGTTTACCCGTCTATTCCATCGTATGGGGTACCGCTGGATAGGTTTTTCAAAAACACTGGGGGTGTGGAACAACATCTTTACGATTCAGGGGTCCGTTTGCGAAATATTTAGCTTAAAATTATACACGATAGTAGTATATATAATAAAGTAAAAACCAAAACTATCACAGCAAAGTAGAATTAAGAAGTTAAAGAATAATAGTAGTAACTTATAAAATGCACTTGGATTAGTAAAAATTTAGTTACAACTCCATAGAATTGTTTTATAGGATAAGGGTGACAAACGAGCACACAGTTCACTTGATGGTAAGTGGTTGCTGTGGCCCATACACATCTACATCTATCCTTGATTATGTATCAAAATGCAGATGCGTTGTCACCCGTGAGGACTGAGATGGAATGCCTCGTTTCCAGTAAAAAGGGTATCTGGTTCTCTACACTCACCATACGAAACACAGCAGCGATAGGCTGCTATTTTACGCTGGTATTCTGTGAGAGCGTGGTCCTTCCCGGTCAAGCCGACCCATTCGTGCTACAACTATACTACTTATATAGCTGCAGCATGGCACTACCACGTAAATTACATAAAACTAGTTGCATTATAACTTTGTGATGTAATTGTAAACTGTTAAAAATAAACATTTTATGAAGAAAACGACTTATATGCATTACTACTATAGCTTTACTTTTTCATTTGCGGGATCGGCAGGGAGGATCTTTCCTACTTACTTACTACTTTCACTTAATTTTTAGTTGGTAGTTATTCAAGACCTCATTCAAAGTATTCATACAATTATAACCTTGTATGAATACTTTGACGCGGGCGACCTCAGGATAAATTAGGGCAGTGGTGGTGTACGGTCGTGAAGGTTCGTTATAGTCATATATATTATCTTAGGGTTGCTCTACCGGGAATATATAGATAGAAAGTCAACTATGATCATCTTTGTACCTTGGCATGTGAATGATTTGATGTAAACTGTATTATTTTCAAAAAACTATAAGTCTGATTTGAAAATAAGTCCTTCAGTTACCATCTTCTTATTTGAGCCCATTTTTAGTCGTTATAGCGGTCAAAGTCAAACCGTGAACCCCCTATTATGCTCATTATCAAGAAAGCTCACTTATTGTGAAGCGCAACTACGGAACCCTACCTCTACATTGTGCGTGAACTGACACGAACTTGGCCAGTTTTTTTTAATTATATTTTTTATTATTCCTTTTTTGCCACTCTGGTAGGTTTAAATTGCTTGTGTTAGGAGTGGTTCATGACAGTAATCGAATGGCGGATTCGGACCGACCAACGACCATTGAGTTCGCGGTCCGTAATCTACCATTAAGCTATTGTCGCTTAAAGTTGTCTTAAAAGTTCTTTTATATCTCAAATCTAATAGCATTACATAGAGTGCTTAGTCTTGAGGTATATTTGATACTTAGAATCATTTAAATATTTACAAGCCATTTATACGCACTTTATTTTTGATGAAGAGTGTCTAAAATGTAATATAAATAGAATGAGAAAAGTAGCGTTAATTACGAATAGCTACTTTATTGCGCTCTTGTAACTTGTTATGTTAATTAAGAGCTGTTTTATGAATTACCGCGTGGGAAAAGTTTATTCACTCGGATTTTATATTATCGTGGTTACAAAAAATAAACAAACTTAATTTGCTGAGGATTGTATGAACAATTTAAATAGTGCATATTTACAAGAAGAGAGTCGCGGTAGCTCAGCTCAATTTCACAGTATGCGAGCAAACTGGGTTCAGTCCCCGATGTTATCAATATTTTTTATTGCGTTTTTACGTACTGATTTACCATTTACCTGCCGGTGAATAAAAATCATCGTGAAAAAGTCCGCATATCTGAGAAAATAATAAAATATTTCGAAAAGGTACCGGCCACCAAAACGCAATAAAACATGCGGCAGACATTTCCTTGGCCTTAAATCCTCCCAGGTTTAAGGTTGTGAGGAGGCCTGTGACTGTATATAGGCTTTAATGAATTTTTGAGTAAGTTTAATAATGTCCTCAAGACCAAGTTTGGTCACGGCGGCTGGTTCCAATCATCATAATCATCATTACAGCCTTATACAAGTCCGCTGCTGAGCATAGGCCTCCCCCAAGGAATGCTACAAAACACGGTCTTGAGCCACCTGCATCCATCGACTTCCTGCATGTCTTACCAGGTCATCACTCCATCTATTGGGGGCCGCTCTACAATTCGCTGCCACTCGAGAACGTTTCTTCCCCATCGGTTGTCGGTTCTTCGAGCTATATGGTCGGCTCATTGCCACTTTATTACTAATTCGTTGGGCTATGACGGTTACCCTGGTTCTACTGCAGATATCCTCATTTTTAAGTCTATCACGCAAAGAAACCCCTACATATATAAACTTATAGATAGCGTTACAAAATATAATTCAATCTAATTTTTTTTTTTTAGATATTTTAGATATTATTTAAAAACTATAATAAAAAAAAAACTAAAACTAGTAATTTAATTATCAAACAGTCCTACTCCACGCGGTATCGTGCCTAGAACGCTGGCTGCGTTTCCCCGCTGAATGGCTATACTTAGCCTTTGAGCGAGAAAAGAGCCAGCCCTCTTATCACCAGCAGCAACAACCAGCCGCGGGTGAAGTTCCTTTAAGAACTTCACCGCACGTGGACCCCACGGACCGATAGTATCTACAGCAAATGGCACAAATATGTAGTCATCTCTCAGAGACTCATATTTGCGCCACTTACTCAGTTCAGCTGCCTCTGATGCCGCCCCGGCTCTGAATGAATTATTAAATGTATATTATGATTGTTGCATTACTATTTTCAGAGATGATATTGCATTTTCTAAATTACTTTATCTGTAAACAAATTAAAACATATTTTCTTATGATTAAATCCTCTTAATATCTAAACTCTACACTAGCGTCACTGAAATGTAATACAACTATGCTTAATATCTCCATCAATCCGGTACTGGTATTGTCATGAAAGTCTCATTGAACGGATACATTTTCAGACAGTGTTACTTTGATCTCAATCCGACAACCGGCTAATTCGTAATATTATATTTCACAGTTTAGTTATTACAAGGAAATATTAAAGAGTGTGTAGTAATATAATAATGGACTATTCTTCTCTATTTTTAATTTGAATGTCAAACATCTCCCTTGTACATCTGCAATGTTAAGATTTAAATAGTAAATCTGATATACCACAGAATTATAACTTTATATTTTTCATTCACTGACTTACTAACAACCTCACTTAAAAATAACACAAACTACTTCTAGTTGACTTTAAAACTTGAAATTTAGCTTCATAGTAGATACATAGTAACCATTAGCCGTATAAAAAAGAAAAGATAATATGCAAACTTCATATTTATCGATATTCGAGTTTGTCTAATTTATTGATGCAGTTAGTTTCGGAGACTATATTTGAAATAAACCGCACTATTAAAATGTGTTGATAAGAAAGGTTTTTTGATTATAAAGATATATATTTTTAAATTATTAAAGGATAATTTCTAAAGAATAATAATATCCCATCAAGAAATTGAAAAAGGGGTCAACATCGGTACTGCTAGTATAGCTTGCCTCCTGATTACTATACATTATTTTTAATTACAATTTTAGTTTTTGATGGGATTTAAAATTACAGATATAATTAAAGCCCATGCTTTATTTGGTATTCTATCAGAAATCACCGACACTGAATCGCAAACAATTAAAATAAACAAACGAACCATTTTGTTACCAAAGCCTTGCGAAACGCAACAGGGAATAACAGAATAAAATATGTGTATTTTATTTTCCTTCATCATATTACGGTGAAATTAACAATTGTGGTTACAGCAGTTCAGAGAAGTAAGTAAATATAAATTTCAATATCATACAAAGAAAGCTCCACTTAACCATATCAGCCCGTGGGTGTCTTAATAGGCGACAGAAGGAAACTGAAACTAAAGATGGACAGCAGCTGTCCATTTTCTGTGTTAGTTTCCCTTTCCTGATATTCATGCTTTCCTGATAAAAACTCAAAATAATACAAAAACTACTGTTGCCGACCCGCCTGCCAGGCATAGAAACTATGGCAACTCACATATAAGGGAGTCTATAGGGGAGGCCTATGTTCAACAGTGGACTTGATGTAATGATGATGATGATAACAATGAAAGCTTATCACTGTTCTGTTCTTCTATATGCTAATATATCACATCATTACAACTGCTACATTTTTAGATCGAGAGATCATAATTTGATAGATCTCTTTAATAAATATTATGAAGTTCCTATTTAGTAATAAGTTTCAAATTAGGTGCAATATGTCTCTCACTTCACCCAACTAGAACTTTTAAATAATACAACTCTTTTGCTCTTGTAAAATTCTACTGCTGGACATAGGCCTCTCCCACTATAGGAAGCCTTATTGTCACGTTTGACAGGTGGATTTACAGTTTCAGTACCAGACGTCTCGCACCTTTGACGCGGCTGTTCGACATTTTTATCGTGCTATTTTATTGTTTTTTTTACGTCTTGTGTAAGCTAAATCGTTATAGCGCCATCTATGGGAAGCCTTAAGATTTTCATTCCCATAAATTCCATTTTGAACATATTTTTACTTCATCTAATTAAAACATAACTTTCAGTACCTGTGGTAGTTCTTTTTCATCCTAAGATATAGTCATAAGCCATTGCGTCAAGAAATATAGCCTGCGTTATTCATACTGTACCACAAGGTGTAGATGTCGACTATATGATATTTTAAATCTGTATTGGAAAAATTGTATACCTAAAAGTATTGAGTATCTGTCAGATAGTTAATGCAAGCCGTACGGAAACACAGTTTTGTTTTATTTTATTGTCAGAAATGAAAAATTGGACAATTAAAAACTTACAATATCTGATCTGACACACGTTAGTTTCGCAAACATAGGAATTAACTGAAAATTATTTTTATAATCGAATACTTTCCCTTAATCGATTATCAATATCAATATTCATATTGATACTTATATGGAGGTTCCGTATAAACCATGCAAATGAAGGGGTCATACAGTGTGCTCGTTTGTCACTCATATTCTATAAAAAAGAAAAAATCCAACATGATATTCTGCCAATTTTTGATCATAAGCATAAGGATTTTGTCAAGCGCATGTATTGGCAGAATATCATGTGATACATAAATTAGTTTTGCTTGTTTTGTGATTTGTCTTTATTTACAGAAGTAAAGCTGAAAAACGAGCACTCCGTTCATCTTATAGTGAGTGTATGCTGTGGCTTATAGACAGCTTCAATTAAGAATCAAAATTCGTCTTCAGCCCTGAGAACTATAATAGAATGTCTCGGTACTAGTAAAAAGGGTCGCCAGTTCTTTACTCTCACAATACAACATACAGCAGCATTAAGCTGCTATTTTAGGCTGGTATTGTGTGAGATCGTGGTCCTCCCCGGTTGAGCCGACCTGTTTGAGTTGAGCCATAATATAGCTACAGCGTGGCTTTACCAAGTGAAAAATTACCTGTCACCGATATATTTTAATTCTACAGCAATCCTTTGGCGGAGCCCAAAAGAATACTCCGTTTTTATATCCAATCGTATTAGACGAGTCCTAAGATTTTGATAAATAATGTATGACGTTAGCTCAACATTTTTAAGATGGACAAATATCATGTAATATGACTTCAGTTATATATAAGTACAATCCAAATATACAGGGTTATTTTTCAGAGAGTAGCCAAATTTAAACTTAAATTCAAATAAATAATGACGTAACGTTATTGCAGTTTTTTAAAATAAGAGCAAATAAAACTTCTTATTTTATTTGAAATTATCCCAAATTGAATGTGATTTATGGGCAACAACGTTTTTGCCTACCAATCGACCCTTACGAATGTATGCGTGCGCAGTAAAATCAGTTAAAATAATCCATTACCACGCATTTTGAATTTTAAAAGATAAAGAGGACAGAATGTTTGAGATTTTTTTAATTTATTTTTCTTCGCCATTTGCCTATATTACATATTCTTAACCTTCTCTACAAAGAAGACAATCGTTTTTAGGAAAAGATACTTATTTATTATAGTAAAAAGCCTAAAGATTTTATGAAAATCTAACCGGAATCAAAAAAAGAGTTGTTTTAATATTCGTCTCTGGCTAGTGTAAAGAACAAAAATGCGTGTAACGAACAGCAGTATGAAAGTCCCCAATAGCTTGCTTTTACGTTGATACCAGCGCCATCTCATAGGCAAAAAGAGCACCCCACAATTTTCACACATTTTTTTCAAGAGATAGCGCCACTACCGGCATTAATATCATTTATTGTTTATTTCAATAAAAAAAATCAGTTGTAATTTTATTGTAAATACTATAATATTTTGGACATTAGGTATAGCCAGGGGTATAAAAGTCCTCAGTAGCTTGGTTTTACGTTGATACAAGCGCCATCGCAGAGTCATTAAAAGCACTATTTTACACATTTTATTAAAAAGATGGCGTTACTGCTGGCATTTATT
The DNA here is from genome assembly GCA_029286625.1 of Parnassius orleans. Lineage (NCBI taxonomy): Eukaryota > Metazoa > Arthropoda > Insecta > Lepidoptera > Papilionidae > Parnassius > Parnassius orleans. The sequence goes on along the minus strand of JAGSMP010000231.1, from coordinate 41,293 downwards.
TTATTATTTATACCGAAATCTATTTACATTTTTTTAGAAATATACATTATTTGTTACATTTATTTACATAACATAATATACAATATTTTATTATGTACAATATTAAGAAATATGTATAATAAAAAAAATACAGTCCTACTCGCTGCGGTATCGAGTCAAAAACGCTGGCTGCGTTTCCCCGCTGAATGGCTATACTTAGCCTTTGAGCGAGAAAAGAACCAGCCCTCTTATCACCAGCAGCAACGACCAGTCGCGAATAGAGTTCCTTTAGGAACTTCACCGCACGTGGACCCCACGCACCGATAGTCTCTACAGCAAATGGCACAATATGTAGTCATCTCTCAGAGACTCATATTTGCGCCACTTACCTAGTTCAGCTGCCTCTGATGCCGCTCCGGCTCTAAACGAGGTACCCCTGAGATGAGAGGCCGCCAAAGTAGTAGTCGTACTCAAGTAGCATCCCACACTAGGGCTTTACCTCTCTCCCAAGGGACCAATGTCATACCGTCGGGTCTCTTGCCATCGTCTCTAAATATTCCACAAGGCTCTAAAACCGAGGGAACATTTATAGAGACAAGAGCCCTTCGGATGACATCGTTCAAAGAACCGTGCCGTGAAAACCTACCAGCACTTTTCTTAAATGAAAGTCCGTGGAGCCCAAACTTGTTGACGCTGCTACCACAGGGGCACTGATGGGGTTAATTACATTAATTGTTAATTTCTCAGTATTCCCGTTAGATTCGGTAAAACTAATATAACTTTTGTAATTTATCGGTTATAAGGAATAAATCGACATATATTTCATTAAGTTACGCCACAATTTGTGGTGGGCCCATTCTCCATACTAAAAGAAATTGTCTGCTTTGGCCGGTTATTGCAAAATAACCCTGTATATATGTTTATAAAAATATGTTATAAAATATATCAGACTTTTTTAGTACTAGTTTACTTTTGAAATGTTTACTAAATAACATCGTTCGAAACAGTCAAAGTAATGTTACATCTTATACACGTCCCAGTGCTGGGATAGGCCCCTTAATTCTGAGTTGTTTTTTTATAGAATACCTGTGACAAACGAGCACACAGTCCTCGTGTTGTCAGACATGACATGTCCTCGAAATATTTTATTCCATAGACTATCAGATTTTCTCACGATATTTCCTTTGCACGTGGTAAATCAATACTTATAATTGCATTCACAAATTTCATTATTAAAGATGTTAAAAATTAATTACCTAAGATAAGCATAATGAAAAATGATGTGTCTTACCTAGTTTGAAGAGCACCTCTCGCTCTCTCTCAATTGCGTGTACTATCCCCGTCACATTTTATGGACTTCAAAATAGGTAAGACACATTATTTTATTTTATTACGCGGATCTTTGCTTATTTATAATGAATTAAAGATGTAAAAATTATATTGCGATGGGTTCACGCAAATTAACGCCCGATTCTATTCATTTAATTGTTGCTGGTGAGGTTTAAGCCCGGTTTGCTCGCGTACTGTAAAATTTAAAGGAAGCGCATAGCCCCTGTGCTATTACATATTTTGTGTGTCATAACATATATCCGACATTCTCTTGTTACCGTTACCGTTACAGCCTATTAAAATTCACTGCTGAAAATTGGCCTCCCCTATAGAATTCCTCATAGGGAGGATATTTGCCATTGTTGCCACGCTTGGCAAACAGGTTGGTAACCACAGTTTTTTTATTCGTTTTTAGGAAGACGCTGCAGCCTATTTCCTGATTTGTTTCCCTCTGTCACCTCTTACGACACCCACGGGATGATATGGGGTAGTGGATATTCGTACATTGCCACTACGCGTTAAACAGTGTTGACTTCAACGACATTATTAAAATTAGTAAAATGTACGTATACAAAGTCCTTATATATTAAGCGCATACAAAGGTGGGACGGAAAAGTACAATATTGCATACCTTAAGTGCAAAGCACGTAGGTATGTTCTACTAGCGCCTAAAAATCAAGATTCCAACGTTTTGTCGCATGAAATCGTATCTAACAATCATAATGAAAATTTAAATGTATAAAAAGCAGATTGTTGAATTTATTTATTTTTTAAATCGAATTGCTATTATTACATTAAAAAGCGGTTTTTGTGGCATAAGGTGTAGATTTATCAAGTCCGCATGGAGGCGTAAACACGGTAACTTTTGAAAATATCAATTGTTCAACTCAATCTATTTTTTAAACTCTTCACCTATCATGTCGCAAGCCATGGAATGTAAATGACAGTTTAATTTTGTTTTGTTTAGTTATAATATTTTTTTCGGCTGAGCAATAGCGCAATTTTCGGTGTTTTGAGCAGCCTTGCATTAATTTATTTTACTAAATACACTTTGCTTTACTCCCGGCCACAGAGTACTTTTTTACCCCGGGCTCAGCCGCCGTCGTAAGTGGTCATTTGTTTACAGCGGTTCGTGCTGAAAAATATCGATACAAAATATTCCAAAAACCAAATTTGATACATATTTAACCAAGGTAAGTTATTATTATTATTTTCATAATCACAGATATTTATTACAATATTTTGTTTCGCTAAAAGTACGCAGGATTTATATATAAATATACTTATACGTCTTAAACTTTATGGAGACATGAAGGTGTACTTCGATATCTGTTACTGGAACACCTTGACGAGTAGAACTAGGTGTGCCGAGATTGTGCTCGTTATATTAGTTACCCCGACTTGAACGTTTACTTCGGTGAATGCTACTGGAACTCCTCGAAGAGTAGTAATAGTAATAAGTGTGCTGAGTTTAGGCTCGTTTTGTTAGTAATGATAAGACCTTACCTCCGAACAGTGGCGGATTATCCTTAAGGCAATCTAGGCACGTGCCTAGGTGCGCAAGGTTAAAAAGGCGCACGCAGAAGTTTTTAAATGAAAAAAAAATCGTCGTACTATTTGATTACTCCTAAATTGCTCTTACTCTCTCATCACATTTTTCATTTATGCCCCCCTGTTAATGGTACTCGTATCCTAATTATTTTGCAATCATTAAACTATATTATAAATTATAAAATAGTTTATTTGCAAAATGAGTATATTTAATTTAGAATAGATATAATATGGCCCCTGGAGGGGCGCCGATGAGGTGCTAGGCTAGCCTAGGGCGCAGTCGACATTTAATCCGCCTCCGGACTTGATAGAGTGACCTATAAGTGTACTTTGATGAATGCTACTGAATGCTACATCTATAAATATAAATAAAAGTGTCTGTCTGTAATATTGGAATAACTGGCTTCAGCTTCAGCTTCAGCTTATTTGCATTATATATATAGCTTATATATATAGTTTTATATATATAGCTTATATATATAGATTTCGCAACATCAATATATCCTATTCAGCCAAAGCCGGGGCAGATTGCTAGTTAGTAATAAAATACTAATAGTTTTCGTATTCCCTAAAATGTAATATATTATAACATTGACATAAAATCGATTCTGATCTGAAAAAGATCGGCATAAGAAAGTATACCTACTTCTTACCTTAATCCGTACTTAAAAATAGTGGCTTTAGTAGCCCGCCACACAATTTCATTGGTGATTTTTGTTAATATAAAATAATTATCTCTTTATATTCACGCTCTTTATAAGCGGAATCATGTAAATCTTGTCTTTCCGGACAAGCTGGATCGTCTCGTCAATAACTTTATCCCTTTTTTTCGTTCGGCTTAAACTTGAATTGAAACTCGAATTGAAACTTGAAATGAAACTTAAATTGATCTTAAGTCCAGCAAGATAAAATAAAAACACAAAAAAGAAATGCAAATATTAGCTTTAGTCCCAAGTCGTTATATCAGGTAAAAATGTTTTTATATAGAAGCAAGAGGGACAAACGCGCACATAGCCCACTTGTTGGTAAGTGGATGCTGTAATCTATAGACATCAACATTTATCCCCAATTAAGTATCAAACTCCACAGACATTGTTGGCACTGAGGACCAAGATGGAATGCCTTTTTACTAGTAAAAAAGGTCTTTAAAGTCTTAAAAGTCTCAAGCAGGTTTTCTACATCTCAAAAATATTTAGACAATAATGTTTTGTAAAAATAACAGCACATTAATATTGCCGACGTAACCGCAATATGCCATATTAAATAAATGATTTGGGTTGAACACCTGTCACGCTTAATTAAACTTGAACTTCCCGCAGAGGGTCATGAATTTAAAATGTTTATTTACATATAATTTACCTTATACATAACGTTGGTCTGGAAATATGAAGTTACATTCTCAAAATATTCAAAAACTTTGGAAAACATTACCAGATTGTCAAAAATTTTTAGGTTACCAATATGATTTTAAAGGTAGATAACGAGTACACAGTCCACCTGATGGTAAGTGGATTCTATGGCCCATGGACATATACATCTATCCTCAGTTAGGAATCAAAATGGAGATGCGTAGCCTCCTCTGAGGACCTAGATTGAATGCTTCGTTTCGAGTAGAAAGAGTCTCAAGTTCTTTACATGGTGCGAAAAACATGATAATTGCCGTGTGGTGGTCGCGTCAGAGAATTCATTACAACATTTCGTAACGTGGTTGTCGTAAGAGGTGACTATGATAATTAATATGAGAGATATCTATTGTCTTCCGATAGATTTTTTTAAACATTATATACCAGTGCTTGACTACTTTCTCACCTGATTGTAAGTGGTAATGCAGCCAAAGATGATAAAGAGTACTGACTTAGCTTAACAAAAGACATAAACTTTTGTCTTGCAGACATCCACATTATAGTAAATGGGCTGTACCTAAATAAAAGGCTTATTATAATATTAGGTCTTTACCTATGAAATTGCTGTTTTTTATGAAATAACTTAACGTAACTTTATTTCAATATTTTTAATTTCTATTAATCAAAGAATGCAGTCGATGCATCATTCCCAATGCAGTGGCAGTTTATTGATGCCCTTCTTGAAGAAATCAGCTGGACGGGAGGCAACAAATTCTTCAAAGGCATTTTATACTGCCTCTCGGGTATTGAATTTTTTTCCCGCCAAAAAGTTATCCAAATTCTGGAAAAAGTAGAAGTCTGTAGGGGCAAGGTTTAGTGAGTACGGTGGATGACGGAGAGCTTCAGACCCCAGCTCTTGTAAAATGTACACCGTCTGTTGTGCACTATGAAGTCGCGCGTTGTCGTGCAGAACCAGCGGGCACGAGCCATTGAACAAAGCTGGTTGGAGACATGCAAGCTTCTCCATCTCCATCTGCAATAATGCTCATCCCGTTTAGTAAGAAGCTGTGATAAATTACTCCGGGGCTAGATCACCAAACAGTGACCACCACTTTTCTAGGGGTATGTTTTCGTTTAGGTCATTTTTAGGTGCTGAACGAGGATCAAACCAACTAGCTGCGCATTTGAGATTGTCAAACAGAATCCATTTTTCTTCGCAGGTAACAATTCGGTTCAAAATTATTTCGCTTGTACGCCTGTTGAGCCTGTTTTCTCGACGCGTACTTCGCGCTGGTGATCATTGAGTTCGTGGGGCACCCATTTGTCAAGCTTTTTTACCTTGCCAAATTGACGCAAATGGATCAATATTGTTTTGATGATAATTTCGAAAGCTGCCGTAGATTGAGTATCATCAGCTTTCACAATCGCTTTTAATTCGGCATTCTGCATCGACCAAAGTTTTCGGACGACCACGGTTTTCATTTTTCGTGTTGAAATTTCAAGAACAGAAGCTGACAAACCAATAACAGGTGGTGTGTTCGTTTAGTATTCGCTCCGTAAACGTCGTTGATGTTGCGTGCCGCTTGTGCCACGAATTTTTAACGTATCCACGATGACGAAAAATATTCAACTGCGATGAAAATACAACGCTCATCAATAAACAAATGACTAATTTTGAGAAAACAATTCCATGTTTTAGTAATTCCATGGTTTAAAATAAAATTAGTTTGAAATTAGAATTCTTAGCCAAACAAAAATTATTTTGATTTGTAATGGCCAGTATTGCAGAAAGATTATTTCATAGTTAAAGACCTATTATTAAACAATCTAATGGACAGACAAAAGCTGATACGAACCAGATAGAAAAAAATAATAATGTACAGAAATATTTTTATTCATCGTCGGCTCGTAAAATGTAAAAACCTTGTTCTCTCCACTAATAAACATTTTTTTTAATAGAATAATGGTGACAAACGAACAAACAGTTTAACTGATGTTAATTGGATGCTGTGGTCCATAGACATCTACGTATATCTTCAAATAAAAATAAAAATGCAGATACGTTGTCACCCCTTAGGACTAACATGGAATGCCTCGTTTCCAGTAAAAAGGGTCTCCGGTTCTCTACACTCACCACACATCGTGCTTCAGGGCATTTCTGAGGGGGTAGTCTATGTTCTGCAGTGGACCTGTTAAGGGCTGTAATGATGATGGTAAGTTGATTAAACCGCTACCTATGGGGGCGCATAAAGTAAAAGAGCTCTTTCTAATATATACCGTAGCCAATGTTTAAGAAATCTATGGGAAGAGATCCATACCTTGTGTATGGGTTCTCTCAGGCTTTTTCTATTCTCATTGTATGATTTTAAAGCAAGTAAGGGTGGATGAATGCTGTGGCCCATATACAGCTACTTTTATTCTTATTAAGAATAAAAATTTCTCATGAGAATTAAATGTTCAGTGGAGTAGTGACTTAGCATTAAGTTGCGGCACGAATGGCCGCGGGTTTAAATCCCATACAATACAAGTACCTTATCGCCTACAGATAATGGTTCCGAATCTAGATGCCTGCCCATATGCAATTTATGTATACTGCCTTCACAATTCAGGAGCAAATTCTAGCATGGGGATGACGTTTCATAAAAAAACGTCAATGGATTGTCACTCAGAGGACTAAGATAGAATTCCTCGTTACACAGATTGCGACACCATACGAAACACAGCTACATTATTAATGCTATCCAAACGTTGGTATTCCGTGTGAGCGAGTAAATCACCCCCCCACCCCCCTGCTCTAGGTCGAGCGACTTTCTTCATGCTGTAATAATACGCTACAATGTGACTCTACCACGTAGCAAACGTAGATATTATTGAATAAACAAATAAAACGTATTTCTTTGTAAAAATTATTTTGTAGTTGCAACAGTTTTATACAACTCTGTTTTTCGTATTTTGACTTTTTGGATGTGCCCGTAAGATATACTATATCTATCTTCGGTTAAGAATCGAATTGCAGATGCATTGTCACCTTCGAGAACTAAGATAGAGTGCCTCGTTTCCAGTAAAAAGGTTTCTTCATTCTTTACATAAACATACGAAAGACAGCAGCATTAAGCTGCTATTTTACGCTGGTATTCTGTGAGAGCATGTTCCTTCCCCAGTCGAGCCAACCCATTCATGTTACAATCATAATATACGAGTAACCACACCATGGTTCTACCACGTATAAACGTGATTGTTTGCTAAGATTATATTGTACCTGCACCACTTTTAAATAACTCTGTTATTTAATACTTTGACTGCCTCGTTTGGGCTTTTTACATGACTATTATATAGTAGACAATATCTATCGAACACATTTCAAATGTAGCTCACAATAACAAATGACATGAATAAAATAACTGACCATTTTACGCCAAAACGTGTGTTCAATATATTATTATATTACTTCTGTGTCTCTGACGCTAATCGCTAAGCGTATATAATAGCTCATACATAATATATCGATGACAGTTAATGCCTCGTGCTAATATTGCGATGAATTTTTTATTGCACTCGGGGCTGTCTGACACGAGTATTTTATTATATTTACGAGGCAGTCCCAACTTATGTTATTGTTATATTAATTATAAGTTTAATGAAAATAAGCATTTTAAAAATTGATTTATAATTTGATTTTGTACGTTGTAATACATGCGTATAAGTGATTACGATCTCTATTCTATTGTAAAGTGAAGTAGAGTTACAACCTGTATACGCCACACTGCTAAATCTCCTCTCAGAGCTAAGAAGGTTTTAGGGAAAAGAAAATGTCCACCGCGCTGTCCCAATACATGTTAGAGAACTGCACATGTCTTAGAAATATTTCTTTTTTAATTTCTCTCAAATGTACGTTACCTCACGGTATGTTCTTCAACCACCGAGCACGTGGTAAATCAGCACTTTTTTTTATATAGGACAGGGGGCAAACGAGCATGCGGCTCACCTGATGATAAGTGACTACCGCCGCCCATGAACAACCGCAACACCAGGGGAATTGCAGATGCGTTGCCGGCCTTTTAGAAAGGAGTAGGCTCTTTTCTTGAAGGTCCCTAAGTCGTATCGGTCCGGAATAATCACTGGTGGTAATCGATTCCACAAGGAAGTTGTGCGAGGAAGAAAATTTCTTCTAAATCGCACAGTGGTGGACCGCCAATCATCCAGGTGGTATGGATGGTATCGCGAGTTTTGTCGCAATGTGCGATGGTGAAATTGAGCGGATGGAATTAGTCCGAACAATTCCTCAGAGCACTCCCCGTAGTACATGCGATAAAAAACGCAAAGAGATGCAACATCTCTACGCAGTGGCAGTGAGTCAAGCCGATCGGAAAGAACTCGGTCGTCGACGATTTGAACCGCTCTGCGCTGGATGCGGTCAAGTCGAAGGAGCTGGCACTGGGGAGCCCCTGCCCATAGATGGGAGCAGTATTCCATGTGGGGCCGAACCTGCGCCTTGTAAAGTTGCAAGCGGTGTACCGGCATGAAATACTGTCCCGCTCTGCTGCGCACGCCAAGCTTCTTAGAGGCCAATTTGGCCTTCTCTTCCAAATTACCACGAAACTGCACATCACTCGATATGTCAACACCGAGGGTTCCAATACTGGCTGAAGCAACAAGGGAAGTGCGTTGAAACTGTGGAGATACGACAAAGGGGTTCTTTTTAGCGGTAAACGCGCAAAATTGTGTCTTCTGGGGATTGAACTGGACTAGATTTAGTCGCCCCCAATCCAAGACTTTGTTCAGCAAAGACTCGGATTGGGGGCAAACTTGTGTCAGAAGTCGAATTGCTCACGTACTTAGCACTTAGCCTTAGCCCTTGAGATACTGTGGATCACTATCTACTTCACCTCACAGATTTTTTTTTTTCATCGATCCATTAAAGCCTAATAAAAATCCACTGATGAACATATGCCTTTCCCATAGATTGCCTCACATATTTTTCGTGTCAAACTTGGCCGGCGGATTGGCAACCACAGTTATATTATGTTTGAGTTGTTAACAGGAATATGCCGCTGCCCATCGCTTTTTTATTTTCCTCTGTCTTCACTTACGACTTTCGGGGGGTGATTATGGGAAAGTACATTCTCTTGCACCGCCACTTAACTGTCAGATCATTTAATATACCACAAAATGTATATCTTATTAATATTTTTTCATATCATAAGCAAGTAAAGAATTGATACATGAATGGAGCTTTTGGTACTTAATCTCGATTTTCATCCTATTTTATATTGCATTTTGTCAATGCTTTTACGACAATGGCAAAACACATTCATCAATCAAGAACCAAGGCTCCAAAGTCTTTGCCAGAGATCTGTCTGCCAGATAGAGCCAACTGTCAAAACTGAAGACCGAGTGTGGCAGCATCGTTTCCGGGACACCTGAGATTTTGAGTGAGATTGAGAGGTTCTACGGGCAGCTGTACACGTCATCGTTGGAACCACACGAAAGTGTGAGTAACGATCATAGAGCGAGTCTTATCCGACACTATTCCGATGATATCCCGGACGTCAGTCTGAGCGAGATTAGAATGGCTCTCTAGCACCTTAAAAACGGTAAGGCCCCAGGTCAGGATGGAATTACAGCGGAGCTTCTGATAGCGGGTGGAGAACCGGTACTTGAAGTCCTTCAGAAGCTCTTTAATTCGGTCCTCCATGGTGGCACTACTACAGAGGCGTGGAGCAGAAGTGCGGTGGTCTTGTTGTTCAAGAAAGGCGACAACGCTCTCTTGAAAAACTACAGACCGATTTCCCTTCTGAGCCGCGTCTACGTGCTGTTTTCGAGAGTCATTACGAATCGTCTCGCACGCAGACTCGATGATTTTCAGCCTCTTGAACAAACCGGTTTCCGAAGAGGCTTTAGTACCATAGACCACATACACACCCTTCGGCAAATTGTATAGAAGACAGAAGATTACAATCTGACACTTTGCCTTGCGTATGTGGACTATGAGAAAGCCTTTGATTCCGTCGAAATTTGGCGGTGCTACAGTCCCTTTAGCGGTGCCAAGTTGACTGTCGGTATATCGAAGTGCTGAAGTGTTTGTACCGTAGGGCTACGATGGCTATCCGAGTACAGAACCAGAGTACGAAACCTACCCAACTGCAGAGAGGTGTAAGACAGGGTGACGTTATATCCCCGAAAGTATTCACCGCTGCATTGGAAGACGTTTTCAAGCTACTGGACTGGAAAGGATACGGTATTAACATTAATGGCGAGTACATCACTCACCTTCGATTTTCCGACGATATAGTCCTTATGGCAGAATCGCTGGAGGACCTAAGCGCTATGCTCAATGACTTCAATAGTGTCTCCCAACGGATAGGTCTTAAGATGAACGTGGACAAAACGAAGATCATGTATAACGTCCATGTCACACCTATGCCAGTAGCTGTTGGGAGCACTAAGCTCGAGTTGTTGACGAATATGTTTACCTGGGACAAATCCGACTAAGTAAGTCCAACTTCGACCGAGAGGTCAATCGACGGATTCAACTCGGCTGGGCAGCGTTCGGGAAATAACGACAAATCTTCTCCTCGGTTATACCTCAAAACCTGAAAACTAGAATGTAAAACCAGTGCGTGTTGCCAGCACTGGTTGCCAGCACTGATGACTTATGGATCTGAGACGTGGTCCTTTACTGCAGGCCGCATGAGGACGCGCAAGGTCGCTCTGCGAGCTATGGAGAGGGCGATGCTCGGAGGTTCTTTGCGTGATAAACTTAGAAATGAGGATATACGCTGTAGAACCAGAGTAACCGACATAGCCCAACGGATTATTAAGCTGAAGTGGCAATGGCCCGGCCATATAGCTCGAAGAACCGACAACCGATGGAGAAAAAAGGTTCTCGAATGGCAGCCTCGTACCGGTAGGCGAAGTGTAGGGCGACCCCCCACTAAATGGAGTGACGACCTGGTAAGACTTGCAGGAAGTCGATGGATGCAGGTGGCTCAGGACCGTGCTTTGTGGCATTCCTTGGGGGAGGCCTATGTTCAGCAGTGGACTTGTGAAGGGCTCTAATGATGATGATGATGATGACTAATATAGGTTAGTAATTCTGTGGATGTCTTGGTGAATGTTATGGATTCGGGTTGTATGTGCCATACTTACTGCTTACTTAAATTTCTCAATTTGTAGGAAACTGGCAATTAATCTATAGTCTGACGAATGCAAAATATGAGGCGATTTATATTCATTCCCAAATATATAGTGATTCAATTTAAACTTTATTTTTAAATAAATTTCCTTATGATACGTTTTATTTAGCAATAAGTGACCCGATCCGGTTTTGCCTGTATAGGATCTATAAATGGGGTGTTATTTAGATTAAAGATAAGCATGTGTAGGGTCTATAAATGTGGTGTTATTTAGATTAAAGATAATCAAAAACTACTTATTACATTATTTTTTTTTAAAAAGTTCATAAGTTTTTTTGAATAAAATGTAGTCTAGACCACTTTTGACATTAGTCTTTATCTGTTCTGTATAATTATCGCAAATATTGAAACAAATTAACTTGCTTTTAAACACGGAAATGACACGGATGGCAAATTGAATGGAATAGACAAACAGTAAAACAAATTTCTACCAAAATCAAAATTATTACAACTACCAACAATCTTATCATCTTTATCGTTATTACAGCTCTTCACAGATCCACTACTAAGCATACCTTTGAGTCACCTACCTCCATCGACTTCCTGCAGATCATCTTCATCTAGCGTGGTGACCCCTTAATGTCCGCTGAATTTAGGTCACGGGGCCAGTCTAAACGGAGACTAAGTTCATCTGCGTGATAATACAGGTGCACGGTGCACTATCAAACCAACGGCTTTTGTTGTTTCCGAGACATAGGATTTTTTATTCAAAGATTTTTATTAAAAGATAACTTGGTAAGTGGGTAGAGAAGCGCAGTTTTTTTTTTTCATATTGATATCGCAGATAGTACTGCTGAACATTTTCTTGGTTAAGAAAAAGTTCCTTCTGTCGCCGTTTTCGACACCTACGAGAAGAAATGGGGTAATGGACTCTCTAAAGCCGCCAGCTCTCGGCTAACATACATATTATATTAACATTCATAGGCATAATGCGGAAAACTTCCGTCAGAGTTAATCGGGTGTATATGAACGTTTTATAATTTCCAAGTATTTATCTGGGATGAAATGTGTATAGCAATACAGTGAAAGGATTTTTTTTCCAGCCCTAATCTCACAAAATATTTGTCATATTAGTAGTAAAAGGTAAGTACTCACATTACGTGATATTTACTAATTATAAAGTTCATATCATATTTTAGTAGTATGCGTAAAAGTTAGGCCTTGAATTATGTGATTGTAACGTTCGGCAACTAACGTAATTGCCAAAACTTTTTTTATTTACATTCCGTCTGACTGATGCGAAGAACGGTAAGGGAAAGGTAAAATAAACCTCGTTTTAAGAAGAGGTTATTCTAGATATTTATGCAATTATAACGCTTTCCCAGCTCGTTTCATTTTCGTCTTCCAAAAATTGTTATCTTTTCAAATGCGTTCAATACGTATAGATTCATTTTATAGTACAGGGTAAATTCAAAATAGTCAGAACATTTTCCTAATCCAAATTAAAATTAGAGAAAATCAGTCTGTCGTATAAGGATGTTATAATATGTAGCTTATTTGACACATTGTAATCACACAAGTCTTAGTCTGATAATTTCTGATCTGACTCAGAAGATATCGTATAAGATATTATGTCAAACACTTTTTGAATATAATGATTTCTTATATTTACGCGAACACTACACATTGAATAAAACTAATTTTACGGATTATATCGCGTTTAAACAACTTATTTTTATCAATTACCGACGTTTCGGGTGCTTTACAGCACCCATGGTCACGGGGAACTGAGGTGATTGACGTCCCGATGTCAGAGTTAATCCGGAGTACCTTCAGCTTTTTAATTATTAATTTTGGTCCGATCTACGCAGAATGAACTAACTGTGCCTTGAAGTCTTGCAGTGGTATGCTTGGGTTTACTTTTAATTTTATTAATTACAGGATCCCAAGCAGGTGGTAGTACCCAGCCTCCCTCTCTATTGAAATTAGGATGTTTTTAATTTCAATAGCCTCACGTATCATCCTTGGCAAGAATCGATGTTCTTCGCGAGAATTTGTGGTTTATCAAATCTAATGTAATGGCGGGGCCGTTCAGGATATGATCACAACTGCAGACTTCCCGGAACGTTGGTGCTTCACGTCAGCTATGTGTTCTTTTACGCGGGTTTTAATAGATCATTTTGTTTGCCCTATATATGAGAGACCACATTCACAATCAAGGTTGTACACTCCTGCATCTTGTAGATGAATATTGCACTTGACGGATGTTAAGAACTGACTAATCTTCTTCGGCGGCTTGAAGAATGTTCTAATAGAAGCTCGCTTCAAAATGTAGCCAATCTTGTCTGTGACACCTCTGACATATGGTAGTACAGCAGGCACACGCTCGACTGTGGCCGGCTTCACTAGGTCACTGTGACGTAGGCGCGGGACCCGAAGCTTGTTGTCGTGCAGAACCTGCTTGACGTGCTGAAGCTCGGCGGCCAGGTGTTTGCTGTCACAGATCCTCGTGCTCTCTGTAACAAAGATTTGCCCACGGTAGCTAACTGTGAAGGATGATGGTGGATTCACCATTTAAATATCGGTTTGTATGGGTCTTTTTCTATACACAGTGTGACCTATGATTTTGTTAGATTTCGAATGACTAACACATCTAGGAAAGCTAAAGAATTATTTGTCTCTAACTCCACAGTAAATTGAATTTTAGAGTTTATGGAATTAAGATGTTCTAAAATGCAGTTACTTTGTCTGATGGTAAAATTGTGAAAGTATCGTCTACGTACCGCTTGTAGAACCTTGAGCACTGGTGCAGTAAGCAGGCTCTCCTCAAAGTCCTCCATGAAAATATCGGCGACAATGGCAGATACCGGTGAGCCCATTGCAATACCATCTACTTGCTTGTAAACTCTTCCTTCCACAATAGATAGCCAGATGTAAGGCAATGTCTAAGTAATACTGCATATTCTGCTGGCATGTTGTTTTCCTCTAGTTTCCTAGTTACAATTGAGATGCAGTCTTCAACAGGTAGGCATGTAAATAGAGACTGAACATCAAAACTGACCATAGTTTCATTATCAGTAAGACATAGGTCTTATATCTCACTAACAAAATGGTATGAATCCTTAGTGTGTGCTCTTATGTGTCCTCTGAGTGGTGATAGTATTTTTGCTAACAATTGAGCCAGTCTGTAAGTTGGCGAATCGATCTGACTCACTATTGGACGTAATGGAGCGTTCGGTTTGTGTATTTTGCGTAATACAACAGTTTCCCATACAACTTCGGTGGTTTGGCACACGGTGGTATTATCGAATTTACGTCTAGATTCAATTTCTCGGAGTATTTCTTAATTGGATCGCTAGTTGTTTTAAGCGTATTAGTTGTAGGGTCATATTAAAAAACAATACGAATTTTATAAAGGCCCTGATTATAAATATAACGATACTACAGAAAATAATCAAAACCTATAATGAAAATGACTAACTAGTTCTGAAAAACGAAAAACATACCAATAATATAAAATATATTCAATTTTTGATTTCCAAAAGAGTTGGAATGACTACATGGTAAGACATGCATGAAGTCGATTGATGCTTGTGACTCACGACTATGTTTTGTGGCAATCCTTGGAAGGGGCCTATGTTCAGCAGTGAACTTGTGAAGGGCTGTAATAATTAATAAACATGACGACATAGTCACTAGTGAAGAAGGATTTTATTTTCATACATTCTTGAATTAGAATTCATCATTTATTTTTAACAGAACAGCCTATCAAAAGTCCATTGCTGAACATATACCTCCCCGTAGATTGCAGAATATTAAAGAAATTTTAAGGTAATAATATTGCCCTCAAGACCGAATTTCAGTCACGGCTAGCCATCTGCGCACTACAGGATTATAGTTCACAAAAGTATGCGCAAGAACAGGTGCACTCTATTTCCTCACTTCAATACAAAGGCAATAGAGATCAGGCGCAGGACCAACGGCTTTACGTGTTTTCCGAGGCACGGGGGTGAATAACCGCGACCTTCCTGCTACCGAGAATTTATTGGCACAAAAACTCAATCACGTTTTTTTAGGCCAACCCGGGAGTCCATTAGATAGAATAGAATAGAATAGAATGATTTTTATTCAATATAGATTATTACATAATGCTTATTGAAAGTCATTCTTTTATTAACCAACCTAGAACCTCATGATCAGCAATCGGGTTTTCAACCACTAGACCAACGTAGTAGTCAAGATCAAAGAGGCAGACAAACGGGTAACATAAAAATAAAGTTGGACTAGAATAATTATAATGTTTATTGATAAACAAAATATGGTACACACTTATAATCTAATCTTAAGATTAAAGTTTCGGGTAGAACAAAAATGTTTAAATCAATAGATACTTGGATGCTTAAGATGTTGTCTCATTCGAAGAAAAAACAAGTTTCACCAATAAGGCTGTGAACATTTCTTAAGAATGTAATTTATGTTGTATATTTAATTGTACAGAAAATTGAAATTTTAAACATTTAAACAAGGCCAAGCCTTTGTTTTAACTGCTTGTTTCTTCCTTAAAGTAAATTAAAATTGAAAATACACTTAAATGCTTTACAAATTACTACTTTTTGATAACGTGCTAATAAGGTGCATAATATTTAAAAATGTTTTATTTTAATTTAAGTTTAAATTTTAAAACTCAGCTCATTTTTTTATTGTAAATAGATCTTCAATGTCATCATTACTTTGTGATTTAAGCCAAATTGTCAACATTTTTTTGCAATTGTATTTATTTGCAATGACACAAGTATCGGCAGTTTGGTGGAAAACAGTGAGTTAACTTTATCAGACTTTCTAGTATTTAAGTCATATAGACAATAAATTAGCTGAGTTTATAATGATTACTATGAATATGTTATTGCAAAATTTTCTGATTAAGTACGACCTAAAACTTAAACTAAGAAGCATGCAAGAATGTAAAACAAATATAAGTAAAGATAAAATATTACAAAATTGAAAATATGTGTAGCAAAGTAATGTTATTGATAGTCATTCCGTGTTTTTAAGATTTAGCAGATCAGTTTCACACTTTATTTCAATGTGCGGCGATTCGTCGATTTTGCGGAGAAAAGTTTTCCCGTTTCTGGTCCAACAATATTTGAATTTAGCATTTGAAGCAAAATTTGAAGTAAAAAAATAAAATAAAAACTTGTCACGAGGAGAAAAGTAGGAATCTCGTCATGAGGATTCCGTATGAACTTAATTATGTATTATATTTTACTTAATTAAATATCATTACATTTCATCCATGCCGCGAATTATAGGTAAGCTATGCACCGAAACCCTGGTACCCGCCTTTGTAGTCATAGCTTGATCACCGCGGATGTACTACGATAAACCCACATGGCTGTCCCGAGTTCGGGGCCGGCCCAAGTGGTCCAGTATCCTCATCAGACTCATCCGAGTGGAATTTGCGAGCCCACTTCGAATGAGTGTTGGTTGACGGTGTTGAGCGAGATGTCCTCTCCACATACCACCGTAGGCGAGATGTAGTCACGGGGTAACAGGAGTGTTGGTATGGCGATGTGCCACTTGCCGTGCAGTCTCTGCGACAGAATCGTGCGCGGTCACAGAGCTATAGACTAAATCTGCCGCTGGCCTTCTTGTAACGGTTTCGGGGAAGTGAGAAAAAGGGGAAATAAAAAAGAGAGGGAAATGAACACCAACACACCCCAAGTGGAATAGATACCCTAAAGCAACATAGTGTTTTCAGTCTAATGTATCTTTTTTTGTTCTTTTTTCGCAAAGTACATTGAGTTCCGTTTCCTGAGCTAAAATTTATAAAGATTTTAAATAAACATGTTTTTTAAAATTACTTGTCAGATTGATAACACAGTACTTAATGATTTCTTATATTTACGCAAACACTACACATTGAATAAAACTATTTTTACGGATTTTATCGCGTTTTACTTTACTAATTTTCATTTTTTTGTCACGGGGGGGACTGAGGTGTTTGACGTCCCAATGTCATAGTTAACCCGGCTACCTTCAGTTTTTTTTTTTGTTTTGTACTTAAGTTTACATGAAGAAGCTTGTACGACTATATTGTGGAATCGTTTACCAGCGGCAAAAATTTAACGTTATAAGAAGTCTTAAATAAAAATTTGATGTCATTATCACATTGAATGGCACTCTCTATTTATTTGATTCTCTTAAATTATTTAATGACTACAATGGATGATAAATAATGACGATTACTGGAAGATAGAGGACCCTTATATTTCAAGATTCTGTTTGAAGTGCTACTTGAGAACACTCGATATTTACAGCAAGGCAAAGGCAAATAATAAATTATTATCAGACCTAATCCTCAACTAAACTGCTAAAATAATATTGTCTTATTGTACCTACCGCTCAAGGTATTCTATCTGTAGTTTTTTTTTTGTGTTTTCTGATGTACAATATATATATATATATATATATATAGGAACCGTGGTAGCTCAGATGGTTAGCGCTCGCTGTAAGTTTCACAGTACGCGACCAACCGCCCGGCACTAATGAAATTTTTAATTACAATTTTAAGTGCTGATTGACCACGTGCTCGGCGGTGAAGGAAAACATCGTGAGGAAACCGGCATGTCTGAGAAATAAGAAAAAAAAAAGATATTTCGAAGACATGTGAAGTTCGCCAATACGCATTGGGGCTGCGCGGCGGACATTTCCTTGCCCTAAAACCCTATCAGAAATGAGAGGAGGCCTGTGCCCAGCAGTGGGACGTATATAGGCTGTAACTTATAAATACAACTCAAATGTTAGTGCCAACAAGGACATGTAAGTAATTTTCATACCTATTAAGACTTGTAAAACTAGTATACAGGTACCACAGTAACCGCTCAGCTCGAGACAGCTATCTTAAACTATCTTCTATTGATTCATTGGGCTAAATAAAGCTATAAAATTAATAAGCGTTTTAATCCTACTCATACAAAAGACATTTTTTTTTCAGAAAAGTAGCCCTCCGAAACAGTCACGTTCCGTCATATATTCCTTATTACTTTTACTATCTTAAATAATAACTTTTGATAATATTATATGCTTTAAATATTTATTAAAAAGTTCCAGAAACTCTAACATAGATTAATTATAAGCTGGAAAAGAATTATAATCGTCCCATTTCGTCTCTCATGGGTGTTTTCGAAAACTTTCGGTAAGATAGCTTAGTTGATTAATTGCTTCAGTTATTTGTATAAACGCACATACTAACGGAACAATAAGTAATAACAATTACGCTAACTCTCTCTACCTTTTAGACGAGAAAACAGCATTGCAAGGACTGCTATTTGGCGGCAAGAATTGGTACGAGGGTAGTACTTACCCAGACGGACTCCTAGGTAGAAAGGCGTCGCATTGCTAGTGTTTAATTTATCTTACACTAGCGAACCACCCTGGCTTTGCACAGGTGATTTCTGGATCTTGTCAACAGCGCACCTACCGGGTACAAATTTGAATCTAAACCATCTAATGACCCATTCAAACATACACAAAAAAAATTTAGAGCCGTTTTTGAGTTTTAGTGAGACTAACGGACAGCAATTGATTTTTATATATAAGAAGATATAGATGTGTAAATCATACATTTGGCAATACTGATTGTGATATTTTTTGGTTATTGGCATATCTTTCGATCTTTGATTAGGCATATAATAAGAGCTTTCGATATATCTTAAGGTAAGGTTACCTAATACATAAACACTCACGCCTATCACCCAGAGGGGTAGGCAGAGATTACGGACTTCCATTTGGCACGAACCTGACACACTTCTCTCGCCTCCTTTACATCCATATATCTACGCATACACGCTCGTCGCCGACTCTTCCGTTCACTTCTGCAACATAAATTTGCTTTGTCACTCTTTCCTCGTTCATTCTTTCTACATGACCAAAGGTAATGGTTAATTAAAGTTTAATTCTTTACATTTTTAAAGTTAATTTACTATGGTCAAAATAATATTTAATTTATTAGTCTTTTTTTTTGTCTTTATTTGGATCACCAACAGATGATACACAATACTAACAAAAATATAACTCAACACTGCGACTACATGCTTTGTGTTCATCTTCTTACAGGTAACCACAACTTACATAAATAGCGAAGTGACTTTTTTTTTAAAAGAAAAAAGGAAACATATGTATAATAATATGCTAATAAATATACAGTCTTATTACAATTTATGGTATAACATTTATTTGCAAAATATCCATATCGTTGTGCTCTGTTATTCTTTCATATTTGAGTAGATTCAAAATTTTATAAATTTAGTTCTAGACATCTTCGCTTACTTTAATATTTACATACGTACGTAAATATTAAGGTAACGTATGTTCGTAGTCTTCCTCTTTGCATGTTTATTTGCGTATGCGATGAGCATACGAAAATGAACGGTTAAGAAATTGCAAGGAAGACGTCATGATCTCAGATATGTACATAATATTTAACATATAAAATATATTATATGAGGAGTTTGCGAACAGGACGGTGTAGTTACGCTTCTGGTCAAAATACTTATTTTTCTATTCCGAAGGTTATTGGCCCGCTGAATACGAATCTCAACTCATTTCCAAGGAGAACGGCCTAATAACATGTAAAAATGTCTGAAACTATTGGGTTAATCAATCCAAGGTCAAAAAAGACGAAAGATGAATGAAAGTTTCAGAATGACGTCATTTGAGGTGAGCTTCCTTTATCACATGTTTGAGACATGTTTGTTATTGTTACTAGATATCAAGATAAGGATACATTACTGCTTGATATCCAGTCACCGTGTGGACTTTTTAAGAAGAGGTTTAAATGTGTATCCGACTTCAAAATCGGTCATTCGCCTCCAGCTACAGATTTCTGCACCACTCGTTTTTTTTTTTTTTTGAAAATAAGTTAGGAATGCAAGTGACATCAGAGAAAAAGTCACAGATTGAGCTTACAATCTACAAATTACGCTTTAAAGCATTTTACAAAATCACGAAGCAGAAGCCAGACAAATCTTTATTTATTACTTGCAAAAAATTCAGCCTCTTCTGAAAACTCCTATCCAAGAGGCGAATTACTTAAAGTTACAGTATTGTTACAAGTATTTTGGAAAAGCTAGGAACAGTATGAAGAATAAAGTTGGTATAAAAAAGATTACGGAGCCTGCACGAAAGCAATGATGATGAAAAAGAAGATTATGAAAGGGAATGTCAGGATGGTATAACTAATTCTCAAAAATTAATCAAAAATGTTCTTCCTGGTCAGGGCTCATTCTTGGCCCATTTTTATTTCTATTCTAGATTAATGACCTACTTTCTCTTGTAGGGGATAATCATGATATATTATTATTTGCTGATGGTACTTCGTTGATTTTAAAACTTAAACGTCAATCATTTTAATGGGTCGAAGTGAATAATAATGCTATATCAAAATATGTGAATTGGTATAACGTTAATAACCGCTCGCTTGCTTCTGGCAATGATCGTTTCCAATACGAAAACTCGAACTTTGCTATTGGCAACGATCGTTTCCAAAAAAAAAAAATTATACGACGCAAAAAGAGCCAAAGTTTTAAGTTTTAAAGTTAAGTTTTCCAAAGACCGGCAACGCCCTGCAATTTTCTTGGTGTTGTTGCAATAATATTAATAATTTTCTTGGTAAGCCGCATGTTCGTTTCCCCCTATTATATAAAATGTTCCACGTAGCCGGCTAGGAGTAGGTGGAAACTATGCGAAATATCCCTCCTGTGAGGCAATCTATGGGGAGGTCTATGTTTAGCAGTGGATCTAATAGGCTGTAACGGTAACAGTAAATTCTTTAATATATTAAATTACAACATTGTGCCAAAATCCATTTTATACAATTTGTCTACAATATTGTTTCTTTTATGGCGAACCTCAAATTATTAACTTGGCTGAACGAACTTGATTGTGATAAAGCTTTATAGTCTCCCTCGGTCTGTTGTAGTCTTATCGAACATTTTGGTGCTATATTGAGTCGCTATTATTCGTTTTAAATATTTTTGAAACTTCATAAGGTTAAGATGTACTAGATGTAATGACCATTTTTCTGTCTGTCCATATGAGTAGGTCCTCTTTCCTATTTCTGCAATCAAATAGCACTGCGTGCACTGCTATGTTCCGGTAAAGGGACAGAGATCCAATATAATTACAAACTGTGAGTCATTCAGTCTTAATCCTCAGAGGTGACTACGCATTTGTAGCCTTCTTTGTTTGAAGTTGGTTTCAGTTGTCCATGGGCTGCGGTAGTCACTTATCATTAGGTAAGCACATCCCTCCATTTCGTCCGGAGAGTCTCGGAAAGAAATCACCGAAAGATCTTATGGCTTCCAAAAGATGGCGTTATAACCATCCCGTTGCAACGTCAAAGATGTCGAACGTGGTACTGACGTTTGACAATCCAAGGCGGATTGAAATTAGTGCAAATTCTACGTAAATGGACAGACCCAAGTCCAGTAAGCTCTTTGGTAGGCTTTTAAGGTCAATGAGAAAGAAGAAAAATTGATGATTAAGTATAGAACATATTTATAATCATCAATACTGCTCTTTAGAAGCCCCCGCTTAAACTTAGGCTAGGCCTGTATTTGTATTCGCTCTATCTGGTGAAACCTAGCCTATACTCGGCCAACCAATACGCAGCTGGCTTCGATAGATATCTTAATTCTCCATCAGTTGTCGGTTCTTCGAACTACATGACCGCCCCATTATCACTTCAGCTGACCAATGTTGGTCTTCCTCTAATTTGATATGCAGGAATGAAACACAGACTCTCTGTTAATACTTTAATAATTCCAGTTAACATTTTAATAAAAATAATAGCCGTGGTAGCTCAGATGGTTAGCGCTCGCTATAAGTTTCACAGTACGCGAGCAACCCGGGTTCGATCCCTGCCGGCACCAATGAAATTGTTAATTGCAATTTTAAGTTCTGATTTACCACGTGCTCGGCGGTGAAGGAAAACATCGTGAGGAAACCTGCATGTCTGAGATATCAAAAAAAAATATTTCGAAGACATGTGAAGTTCGCCAACACGCATTGGGGCAGCGCGGCGGACAACATCCTTGCCCTAAAACCCTCTCAGAAATGAGAGGAGGCCTGTGCCCAGCAGTGGGACGTAATATAGGCTGTAACTTTACTTTACCTTTTTTTACATTTTAATACTAAACTCAATGTTTTCTGAGATAAGTAACTCCCACCAATGCTTTTCCAAGGCTCACTAGTTTCGCTGTGCATTTTTCAGTCATTTTTTATCCTCTCTGTTAACCAATATTGCCATAATAATTTCTAAAATTACAAAAACTCCTTTATAAATTTGACAAAACCTTACTAATGGTACAATTAAACAAAATAAATGATTCTATACAATTGAGCCAATGATCGAGAATAATTATCGCACTTACAATAAAATTAAGCGGACTTAACAACGTTTTTAATGGATATAGCTTTGGGTTGTTAATTAAATACTTTGGCAGTAAATTTAGCCACAGGCTGTAACACAAATTACCCGACATGTAATTGTGAATAGATGGAGCAACTAATAAAAGTAGTAGTTCCATTGAAAACGAGTCTACTTCTATGCGATCAGGCACAATTTATAACAATAGGTTAGCGATGATATTATCTAGTAGCTCAGAAAAGAAAGGAAGAAAACTAATAGAATCAGGCGTTACTTTGCGGAAATCTATTATATTAAAGTTGGAAAAATTTACTTTGCCAATATTTGCTCAATAAAATAAAATGATGTGTCATACCATGTTTGAAGACCACCTCCCGCCCTCCCTCAGTTGCGTACACTATCCCCGTCACCACTAATCCCAGCACCACTACTCCCACCACCAGTACAGTAGGAAAGATACACCACCGACGACGACAATACGACACGTGCTTTGCCTCTACACGAGGCATCTTCAGGTGTAGTAGACTCTACGGTGGCTAACCGCTAAGTGAGTGGCGAGCCAAAAACAGCTGCTATTTATAAGACACAACCGCTCCCCACTTAAGTAGCGAGCGACTGCGTCATGCGATAAAACATGCGACCAATCAGCACCTGACGTACGCAGCCGCCTGCTATTAAATTAATAACAAACCGCTGCGAAACGCCCGCCTATCCTCCAACCACGCAAACAATCGCTGATCACCGTGTAGGTGACGAACGACCATATTGCGAGGCTGTCCGTTATTAGAGAGCAGGTTTAAAGATGTTTAAGAGAGGTGAGTTAGAAACATTTGTTTGTTCATTCAGCAGTGCAACATTACTATTTTTATTTTCTAATATCTCCAACTGCTCCAGCACACACTGCGCAGCCCTTTATTACAAGTATGTAAGACTTTAAAGGAGTGGTCGTTGGTTAGGTTGTGTCCAGTGTCCAAGTGATGTTTAGCGAAATGGGATGTATCATTTAGTGTCCAAGAGATGTTTAGCGACATGGGATTTAAAAAAATCATTAGAGACTGTGGCCGTTGACGCGGAGATGGCCGTTGTGATCGGGAAAAAAGAAAACATCATTAAAAGTTTGGTAGCTAAAGAAATTCGGGCTGTACCCGCATCTTCCCATTACAATCGTGAGTTCCCTATTTATAAGTCACTAAAGCAGAGAATAAAAGAAAATAACCTCATTGTTACTAAAGCCGACAAAGGCAATATGGAGATTCTGTTGTCATTATGGAGAAAGCGGGTACAGCCAGAAGGTTAACGATGTTATTCAAGGAGATGACTTTGAGTTATTGGAGTCTGACCCAACCAACAAGTTTACTTCGGATATTAAAGTATGTATACAACAGTCATCATATGTTTTCCCGATCACAACTTGTTCGGAGTAATCCTGTTCCAATGAATCCTCAAGCACCCATTTTATATGGGTTACCTAAAATACATAAAGAACATGTTCCTATTCGTCCATTTGTCTCATATATAGGTATACGTGGTAGAGCCATGCTGCAGCTATATTAGTAGTATAGCTGTAGTACGAATGGGTCGGCTCGACCGGGGAAGAAGCGTAAAATAGCAGCTTAACGCTGCTGTGTTTCGTATGGTGAGTGTAGAAAACCGGAGGCCCTTTTTATTGGAAAAGAGGCATTCCATCTTAGTCCTCACGGGTAACGACGCATTTGCATTTTGATTCGCAAACGAGGATAGATGTAAATGTCTATGGGCCACAGCAACCACTTACCATCAGGTGGACTGTGCGCTCGTTTGTCACCCTATCCTATAAAAAAAAACAGTTTATTTCCTTGCTAAAAAATTAAACTTCCTTCTTCGGGAGAAATCTGGTTTTAACCCAACTTACAGCCTTAAAAATAGTTTAGATCTCGTATCCAAAATTAAAGATATTCGTATTCCTCCTAAATCCATATTGTTATCTTTAGACGTTGATAGTCTTTTCACAAATGTCCCATCCCCTGACTGTTTGCGTATACTCGCAGATCTCTTTAATAAACGTTGTGTACATCCCGGAGAAACAAACGATCTTCCTAATTTGACCTCTCTCTGTATAAAACAAAACTATTTCCGGTTTAATAACCGTTTCTATCAACAAAAAGAGGGGTTAGATATGGGTTCCGCTCTAAGTCCTCTTATGGCGGACATTTTCATGGATAATTTCGAAAAAAAACATATACTATTATAGATATGTAGACGACATAATTATTTGCTGGACTGGCACAAGGAGACAACTGGATGTTTTCCTTAATAAAATAAATAGAGTCCACGATAAAATTAAATTTAAGCTTGAAATGTTCCCTTAATTTCCTCAACTTAACAATTACAAGAAAAGAGTGGTTGAATGTTTTCCAAATTTACCGAAAGCCAACTCATACCGACAGGGCCATCCCCGCGTCATCGTGTCATCCTTGGCAACATAAATTAGCCGCTTTTTATTATTATATTAATCGTTTGTTTACTGTCCCATTAAGTAAAGAAAATTATTTAAAAGAGCTTAACGTAATTTATCAAATTGCGGTCTCTAATGGTTTTTCGAAAAATCTCAGTAACAATTTAGTCAAAAAGAAAGAAAGTATGCTGTTCGCAATTCTCTGTACGCGGTTCATAGTGTTCGTCGATATGTGAGCAGTTTGACCTACTTAGGCTCCATATCTGAAAAAATAGCTAATACTCTTCGACAGAGCGGCGTTTACGTTGCGTTTAAAACAAACAATTATCTTAGTAATATCTGTAATAATAAAGATAAGTTAGATATTCGTCAAAAGTCGGGTGTTTATAAACTTGTTTGTGACGAATGCCACGCCGTTTACGTGGGTCAGACTAGTCGCAACTTCGAGACACGTTACAAAGAGCATTTAGCTGCGTACAGGAATTGCAATCCTGGTAAATCCCATTTCGCTAAACATCTATTGGACACTGGACACAACCTAACCAACGACCACTCCTTTAAAGTCTTACATACTTGTAATAAAGGGCTGCGACTGTGTGTGCTGGAGCGGTTGGAGATATTAAAAAATAAAAATAGTAATGTTGCACTGCTGAATGAACAAACAAATGTTTCTAACTCACCTCTCTTAAACATCTTTAAACTTGCTCTCTAATAACGGACAGCCTCGCAATATGGTCGTTCGTCGCCTTTACGGTGATCAGCGATTTGTTGCGTGGTTGGAGGGTAGGCGGGTGTTTCGCAGCGGTTTGTTATTAATTTAATAGCAGGCGGCTGCGTACGTCAGGTGGTGATTGGTCGCATGTTCTATCGCATGACGCGGTTGCTCGCTACTTAAGTGGGGAGAGGTTGCGTCGGCGAGCCTTATAAATAGCAGCTGTTTTTGGTTCAGATGTAGTGTCTACTGAAGCCTGAAAATGCCGTGTAGAGGCAAAACACGTGTCGTATTGTCGTCGGTGGTGTGTCTTTCCTAGTGTAGTGGTGGTGGATGTAGTGGTGCTGGGATTAGTTGTGACGGGGATAGTGCACGCAATTGAGGGAGGGCGGGAGGTGCTCTTCAAAGGTGCTCTTCAAACAAGGTCAGACACATTTTGCCAAAGTAAATTTTTCCAACTTTAATAAGGAAGAAAACGTTTTAAGTGAGAAGAAAACTGGAGGAGAAATATTATCCATTGTTTTATAAAATATTTATTAGGGATTTCAATATCTAATTTTTTATACCTAAAAAGGATTTTTGCGAAACTTGTTGTGTGTGCTATGTTGACAGAAAAAAATATTAAAAGAAAATTATGACAAACATGAAGAAGAAAAACGTTTGTCCAGATTAGAGAAATAAAATGATAAAAACAAATCAGAACCGCATATTTTGATTGCCTTCTACGATTTAAAAGTTGTTGTACAGTTGCCTAAAGGTAATGTCTCCCTATTTTATTATAAATGCAAATTTAATGTTTTAAATTTGACTATTTGTGACATGATAAATAAAATAACCGATTGCTACATATGGGATTAGTCCAATGGAAACAGAGGAATAAACGTACTTGATACTACTTGTGTTCTTGAATACTTGAGAAAAGCATCCGATGCTGGAAAACCGAAATCGTATTGCATAGTGACAACTGTGCTGGACAGCAAAAGAACAAGTTTATTGTATGAATGTATTTGTATACTTTTAGAACCCTAAACGTAAATAAAATCACCCTTAAATACCTCATGAAGTGTCATACACAAAATGAAGGTGATACAGTTCACTCGTTAATTGAACGACAGATTAAACGCCAAGTCTGAATTAGACCCATGTATACACCCGAATCGTTTATATCAGCTATTAAAATGGATAAAAGAAATGTACCGCCTTTTAAAGCCTATGAATTAATTTAAATAAAACTAGTTTTGCGGATTTTTTCGCGTATATTAACTTATTTTATATTCCGACGTTTCAGTACTTTACAGCTCCATGGTCACAGGGGACTGAGGTGTTGACGTCCCAATGTCATAGTTAACCACGGTTACCTCCAGATTAAAAATTATTAATTTTTGTTCCGATCTACGCACCCCATGACCAATTTCCGATCTACGCACACCCGCACCTCAGTGCCCCCCGTGACCATGGGTGCTGTAAAGTACTCGAAACGTCGGGAATATAAAATAAGTTAATATACGCGAAAAAATCTGTAAAGCTAGTTTTATTTAAATGTGTAGTGTTCGCGTAAATATAAGAAATCCTATAAATTAAGT
This sequence comes from Parnassius orleans, assembly GCA_029286625.1. NCBI lineage: Eukaryota > Metazoa > Arthropoda > Insecta > Lepidoptera > Papilionidae > Parnassius > Parnassius orleans. The sequence goes on along the minus strand of JAGSMP010000231.1, from coordinate 13,798 downwards.
CACGAAAATTTCTATGATATAAAAAAACTTTTTTCAAGTTTAGGATGTGTGAATCTCGGCGCTATGAAAATTAATGAAATTAAGGTATTCGAAGTAAGTAAAGATTAATTTAAAACCAATTCGATATTTTTTAAAAAAAACTTACAACGATCATGAGTTTGAGGAAGTCGTTATCATCAAACGGAAGAATGCTACCATAGACCCACAATTAATACCCGCTTTTAAGAGAAAACCGGGCATTTTAGAAAAAACAATGATTTAATGGAGTTAGTCAATATAAAACACATACCATCATTTTATAAACCATTTTTTGAAAATTTGATTGTTAATAGCTAGTTTAATTACCTGTGCAAGACTGTATTTTATGAAACTTATCTGATTAAACCCCACCTATTTTATTAAAAATATTACCTTAATAAATTTTATAATTTTTATGATTTTTTTTAAGATTATAAAGGTATTATTTATAAGAAGTATAAAGATTTACATGTAAGGAATCTTTTGAGGACTCAGCACTGAAATGTTACCATTATTATAATTACGCGATACAAATAAAATATAAGATCCTAAGAATATGTTTTATTTCATTATATTGTTTCGATGTTTTCTGCAATATGATCCTAATTTAATATAAATCATCTGTTATTTGTTCATTTTTTCTGTAACAACGACATATAATGAAAAAAAAACAGTTACTGGACAAGCTTTTTCTACAATAACGACATAAGTGATTACCGTATGTTTTTTTTATTAATCACGCGAACACAGTACATTAAAAAACATAATTTTATCATTTCGTTTTAATGAACATTAATCAACTCAATGAACTTAAAATAGTTCAACAATTGATACTGCTTTATGTTTAAAATATAAACATGAAGTTCAAAGTTTAAAACTGTTCTCCTGTTAAATGACGATTTTTGTGTTATGTCTATGTCTTGCAATGAATGAGCGATATATATATCGCTCATGGAACGTGGAAGGACCATGCCCTCACATAATATATATATATATATTATTATTCATTCTGTGAGGGCATGGTCCTTCCACGTTTTAGCCGAAGAATTCGTACTGCAGCCATAAAATAGCTAGAGCGTGTCTCTTCTATATCGGCGTACATGTTTATTTGTCGCTGGTATTGATGCAGATGGAAAGAATACTTCCAGTTTAATAAGATCGTTATCTTGATAAAATCATTACAACACTTTAGAGTATGTCAATGTCAATGTCAAATAAAAATTATTACAGGCTTTTAGAAATTTGATCTTCGTTTTCAAGTCACATTGCATCTTTGTTGAGTTGAGTGCCTTAATTTAGTTTTGTAAAAATAAATTAAGGCAGCTTACACTTGGGACTGCGATATCTTGGTGGAATTTAATTTTTACTTTATGACTATGATGTAAAACATCAAACATATCGACATCATTTTTTTGTTTACATACATGCTTTATAGTTTATATGTAAGTAACTAATGTTAAATGTTTGACATAAGGACTGTACCTCAGTTCTCACCATAAGGTCTGTACTTTTAACACATATTAGTTATTTTTAATTGGTAAAAGTACAGACCTTAATGCATGCACCGGCTTTAATGCAACTACTTCACGAGGCTATGAATAATTTTATCATTCACATAGTAAATTTTGAACACTGAACATGTGTTTATTTTACGTAATGTGTTGTTTTGAATGGTTGCATTGCTGTTAGGTGTGCCGCATATAGCAGTGGACACAAATGGTCCATTCCGATGTAAACACGTTGTGTTAACTACGCTAAGCCGATAATAAGCCGCGTTTGAAATGGCTGTCTGCCAGATGTGATCAACAATGAAGTTTACTTTTATAAAATAATGAAATTTAGTTACTTTATTGTTATAATAATTTGCATCATATTTTATTTATGTCATTGTTTATTATTATATAAAATTTGGCTAACAACGTGTAGTAGTGGTGTCAAAATATCCACTACCCAATATCATCTCGTGGGTATCCTAAGAGACAATGGTAAACAAATCAGGAAATAGGCAGTCTTCTAATAACAGCTAAAAATAAAATAGACATCTTCATTCATCCTTGACTATGAATAAAAATTCAAATGCGTTGTCACCTTTAAGAATTAAATGGAATGCATCTTTGCCAGTAAAATGGGTCTCAGGTTCTCTATAATACGAAACACAGCAGCAGAATGTAATATACTGAAATGTTGCATTTATACGTCCCATTACTGTGCATAAACCTTCGCTAACTTCTGAGGAGTTATGGAGCAGTTATTCTGCTCCGTGCTTCAGTGCGTTTTGGCGAACTTCACATGTCCTGATATATGCTACCAACTTCAAATAAATAAGGCTACAGATACGTTGTCAACCCTTAGAACTAATATGGAATGCCTCACAAACTGCAATTATATAGGTTCTATACTGGTTGTTACAAAACTACCAGTAAAGCCGAAAGGAGGTTAAATGGGGCCTTATAACGAGTCCATTCACAATATTTAAGAAACGTAGTAACGCTGTATAACATACCCCAAAAAAATAAAAAAAATATTATTATTTTCACTGATGTGCAAACCCTATTTCAGTAAAATTAAAGAATAAACTACGCAGAATGTACCTACATTTCTACCTAATTCGCGGAACGACAAACATTTTAAAAGACCTAACCTAACGAGACAACCTAAACGAACACTTATTTATTCATAATAAACGTCAAATTTACAGAAACGGCTCAAAGTGTGCTCCGCCTTGCTCAATACACAACCATTGCTCGTTGGGATATGGCTTGTGTAGCATTTCGTACCACCGTCGGTGTTATTGATGCGAAAACCGATCTAACACGCTGTTCCATCTCGGCAACCGTTGGGCAATCGGAGAAATACACTCTTTCCTTCACATAACCCCACAAAAAGAAGTCCAAGGTTGTGAGGTCCGGAGAAAGAGCAAGCCATAGCACCGATCCCCCGCGGCCGATCCATCCTCGCGGAAAGCGAATGTTAAGATTTTCTCGTACGTTGCGAGCAAAATGTGCCGAAGATCCATCATGCTGAAACACCATGATTCTTTGGTTCTCAAAGTAATCCCAGTCAGCCACAGGAAAGTCGTCAATCACCTCTTTGAATTCCGTTTGTAAAAACGTTAGATAGTTGCCTACCGTTCAGACGTGATGGCATAATGACGGGACCGATGACATGCCCGTCATATAAGCCAGCCCAAACATTCAGCCGCCACTGGTGTTGGAATCCGCCCTGCCGTGAAGCATATGGATGCACGCGAGCCCAAACGTGATCGTTATGCATATTTGAAAGTCCTGACCTCGTGAATGTTGCCTCGTCCGTCCAAAGAACATAATTTACGTAACTAGGGTTTTCCTCCAACTGCCTGAGGTACCACTCGCAGAAGTTCCTCCTGGGTGCAAAATCGGAGGGTATCAGCTCCTGTGTACGGCGATAGTGATAAAGGTGACGATTGTCGTCACGAAGAATTCGCCAAACTGCAACATAGTTTATACCGAATCTTGTTCCGGCTCGCCTCGTACTTGTGGTCGGCTCTTCTTCAAAATGCTCTAACACTAATTCAGCCCGCCTGGCGTCGACTGTGCTTGGACATCCACTTCCAGTAGACTGATGAAAAGAGCCGGTGGAATGTAGTCGTCTTGACATGTTCAGAAAACACTGGTACGAAGGCAGCCGTCGCTGTTCAGTGGGGGTCTACCATCGATAAATCGTTGCCGATACAGTTCGCGAGCACGATTTAAATTGCTATCTTCATGGCCTACGCATAACATGACATGATATTCCGAGTTAGAAAGCATCGTTTTTTTGCAAAAAATGTTGGGAAAAAAACTCGAAAGAGTTGTAGGATATCGATTAGAAGATTTGTAATTGACAACATATTTTTTTCCAACTTGACATTTATTGAGGTAGGAAACATTTATGAATGAAAAACTACTAAAAAACTATTAAAGTAGACAATTATTAGGTAAAATAGTTACGTAGGCCTTTCTGTTAAATAATCTGGTTCCCTGACATGACAGCTTACTAGGGTTGACCAAATTTTTGGCTTTGATAATTAATTATATTTTTACGGGGTATTTTGTAACACGTTGTATACTCTTACGGATTAGTAAGCTGAAGTGGTAATGGGCTGGCCATATAGCTCGAAGAACCGACAACCGATGGAGAAAAAAAGTTTCTCGAGTGGCAGCCTCGTACCAGTAGGCAAGTGTAAGACGACCCCCCACCATATGGAGTGACTACCTGATAAGACATGCAGGAAGTCGATGGATGGGGGAGGCGTATGTTCAGCAGTGGACTTGCGAAGGGTACTGTAATGATGATGATGATACCCTTGAGACCGGAACTTGAAAGAGAAAGGTAACTACTCAGACGGTCTCCAAGACATAACAGGAGTCTCACCACCAGACAACCGATGAGAGAAAAAGGTACTCTAGTGGTTATCTCGTATTAGTGAGAGAATATAAACATACGAGTATATAAAACAGGAATTTAATGGATGCAGGTGGCTCAGGACCGTGTTTTGTGGCATTCCTTGGGCAAGCGCTTTGAACAGCAGTGAACTTGTATCAATATTAATCAAAATTAATATTGATTTTGATTATGTTAACTTACATTATTTTATTGTTTTTAACTTTAATTTACTTGGCATATAAAATTTTGGCTATTGCTGGGATTCGGAATCTGAATCCATGGTTGCTAGGTAATTGAACACATTTGACCAAATGGTCATGCATATAAAAAAAATGCAATTGTGGCGGCGTTGTCGTCGCGCCATAAGCGATAGGCACTGAAGCCTAAATCACGCTATTAAAGTTTCGAATTACTACAGTATATAACTTCATCACAACATCCCTCTTCTGATGTCAGAAACATTGGGAATACATCAGAAGGTCAGTTGTTAAAAATAGTAAAAGTGTGAGAGCGTAGATAGAGCAATAAAACAGGGTACTGTACTATACTAATATGTCCCCGTCACTATTATACACTGGTGTAACATGAAGGACATAATTACATGATACCACCAAAGTATGCATGCAGACTCGACGACTTTCAGTCTCCCGAACAAGCCGCTTTCCGAAAAGGCTTTAGCACTATAGACCACATACATAATATTCGGCAAATTGTGCAGAAGTCCGAGGAGTACAATTTGCCAATTTGTGTGGCGTATGTGGACTATGAGTAAGCCTTTGATTCCGTCGAAATTTGGGCGGTGCTGCAGTCCCTTCAGCGGTCCCAATTGACTGTCGATGTATTGAAGTGCTGAAATGTTTGTACAGTACGGCTACGATGGCTATCCGAGTACAGAATTAGAGTACGAAGCCTATCCAACTACAGAGAGGTGTAAGACAGGGTGACGTTATATCCCCGAAACTCTTCACTACCTGCTTCACCGCTGCTTTGGAAGACGTTTTCAAGCTTCTGTAATGGTAAGAATACGGTATAAACATCAACGGCGAGTACATCACTCACCTTCGATTTGCCAACAATATAGTCCTTATGGCAGAATCGCTGGAGGACCTAAACACTATGCTCAATGACCTCAATAGTGCCTCTTAACGGATAAATCTTAAGATGAACAGGGACATAACAAAGATCATGTATAACGTCCATGTCACAACTATGCCGGTAGTTGTTGGGAGCACTAAGCTCGAAGTTGTTGACGAGTATGTTTACCCGGGACAAATAGTCCGACTAGGTAAGTCCAACTTCGACCGATAGGTCATACCAGCAGACGAAGTGTAAGGCATCCCCCCCCCATTAGATGGAGTGACGACCTGGTAAAATATGCAGGAAGTCGATGGATGCAATTGGCTCAGGACCTTGCTTTGTGGCATTCCTTTGAGGAGGCCTATGTTCAGCAGTGGACTTGTGGAGGGCCGTAATGATGATGATGATGACCAAAGTATGCAAACCAACAGCAACATCTCAATGTTACACAGAGCAACGTCTAAGCAACACCATCCTCCTTGCTTGCATCAGAAGAACCACCACCACAACGGACAGAACCACGATACTATCTTAGCACTAGTACTACGTAGAATACTTAGGCGGAATTTCTCGCGCTCGGCATCTACACTGAATTTCATAATGTACAAACGAGGGGGGGGTTTCCCGATCTACTCTCAACTCTACCCCGCCACTATCTATATGACGCTCCGCTAGCGTGATGTAACCTCTCGCCCACTCTCGATCCAACTGTTATTTTATAGACACCTCTGCATGTATAATAGCTCTGTAGTATTAAACGGAGCGTTGCCCGCTTCTCGGGCCAAGCACCTTGCCTAGCAGAAGATTTCCCCTTTTCCTTCTACGGCTATAAACGGCAGATGTAAAAATTAATTATAGCTAAAATCCACGTGGAAAATTTAATGGTGATGTGGCAAATAAAATATGAAGGTAAGTAACCTAGTTTGATTAGATTGCCTAGATTAATGAGCACCTCGTTCCCATCCACCACTGTATGCAATTTAACACCAACCACTACATCCGACACTACTACATTATAAATAACACAACACCGTCGATAATTTGTGTTTCGCCTCTAAACGAGGCATCATCAGGCTATAATAGACTCTGTGATGGATAACCGCTAAATAAGCGGCGAGGTAACCCACTTGTACATCTCGCTAACGTAGTTTAGGTAATTAATTGTCACATCTTTAATATAATGTATTTCCGATAAATAACGCCTGGTTCTATTAATGTGTATAAACAAGTAAACATCCTCTTTGTATATGTTAATGACTTAAAATTAACAATTAATACCGTGGACTTAATCGAATCTATCAAATTTAGAGTTCAAGTTATCTGATGAAGCTATGTTAATCGACTTCAGACTTACAGGTGATAGTTAAGTAATGCGTATACGCTTTAAACTTGATTCAATTTGTGAACTTGAGAAGTGTTTGGGATTTCGCGAAGTTGGGTAATTATAGTGATGTCACATTTGATTCATTAAACTATTTCGCTAACCTTGTTTAACTAAAAACACATTCATCATACTTTGATATTTATTTAAAATTTAGCTAAAGAAAATATATAAAAAGATAAGGTGATGATATCTGAGATAGATGGAAGAGATACAATTAAGGACGGGAATATTGATAGGAAACATTAGAGCTCCAAGTAATAAGCTTTGAGTAGATTTTTGAATGGTAGAATGGACCGAGCAAGTGGAAAACATAAAGGCAAAGATTTCCACAAACTATATTCAAATTTAGTTTAGATCTACTATAATTCTACCAAAGTCCCTTTAATTTTCATAAAAAGTGAATTAAAAACAAAGAAAAATGCATCATGTACTTATAATAATATTCCATCAAAAACACAAAAGTTAATAGGAGACGAAGCTCAGAATGAACGACATTCAGGGCTGTCGGCTACGCTACTAAAAGAATTAAGATCTGAACAGGCGGCAAGCTCCATAGCAGTTGCTTCAATCAGAGGATCTCTAAGATTTTACCATGTTCTTGTAACTACTATGGAGATAGGTGACCACCCTGGGACCATAATTGCCTGTTATGAAACCCTGAAAATGATGAGGATTTCACTCGAAAAAAGATTTGGAAAAGGTAATTTCCGAACCAGTGGTAAATTAAAATTCAAAATCAGTAATAATAAGTTTTATTAAAAATCAATATAGATTGAATAATTCTACTTAATTAAACTGTATCCGTAACTTGGCGTCATTACTGGCTGTTGGCAGATTCTTTTCTCACTCAAAAGCTAAGTATAGACAATCAACGAGAAAACGCAGCAAGCGTTCTCATTACATTACAGTAGGGAGTAGGACTGTATGATAATTTAAGTTTTTATATTTTGTTTATGGTAATAAATATTGTATATTTGGATGTTATGTTAACAAATTATTACTACGAGTATTTCTTTTTCATTCGCCGTCACCACAAGTCTAAATAATTATCATCACTGCTTATTTGGTCGAATAAATATATTTGTATTTAACATAATAGAAAAATGTCGTTATTGTGAGTTTAGAATTTAACTTTTTATTTCAATAAAAGGTTATTAGACAACAAACCGATATTTATTAAATGTCTCAAACTTAGATTACTGTTTTATAGGAGTCTTATTCACGGAAAAAGTCTCGCCAACGCCAGTCTTCGATAAAATTTGACTATAGCAGTCCTTTAGTACCTTTCATTTTGCATATTTTCCGCCAGACTACTATCTGGAAACAGACTCTAGTTAAAACCACAGACTAATTAAATATTAATTTTTGTAATAAGACGGATTAAGTTTAAAATAATTATTTTCTTTGTTTAATCAAAGCGTAGTCAGATGTTAAATACCAAGTGTAAGTGTAATTTAATAGATTCAAAAAGCACGTGGCAAATAAAAAAAACACACACACACACAATACATTAGATTTGATAGACTACAAATCCTTGCTAAAATACACCGAATCTTTCCAAGGATGATTCGCGAGTCTATTTAAATAAAAACATTCTAATTTCAATAGAGCAGATGGCTGGGTGCTGGCTAACATTTGCTGGGGATACTATAATGAATAAAATTACATCCAAACCCAAGCATACATATGCAAGAATTCAAGATACAATAAGCTCATACATTCTGCGTAGATCGGACCAAAAATTCATAATTTTAAACTGAAGGTAGCCGTGGTTAACTATGACATTCAGACGTCAAACACTCAGTCTGCCCGAGACCATTAGTGCTCTAAAGTACTCGATAAAATCCGTAAAAACTAGTTTATTAGAAAGTGTGATACAGCATGCTTAAAAATTTAATGAATTTCGGTCGAATTTTCAGCAATAAGCGAATACTACTTTCAGAAGATATTTATAATCAGCAACATATTGTATCTTACAAATAAATTTTAGCTGTCGTTTGGATAAAAAATCAATAATCGAGTGGTTGAAATTAGTATCATTACTAATCAAGCTCCGTCATCATCTATATATATAAAAGGCAAACCTGACTGACTCATCTATCAACGCACAGCCGAAACTACTGTACGGATTTCGCTGAAATTTAGCATACAGACAACTGCAATGACGTCGGCATCCGACAAGAAAGGATTTTTGAAAATTCGCCCTATAAAGGGGTGAAAAAGGGGTTAAAAGTTTCTATGGACGTCCGTCATTTTTAGAGCTAGAAGCCTGAAACTTTGTTTTTAGGTTAACGATTAGAAATAAACAAGTACGTGTCCTAGTATTTTTGAAAATTCAACCCCAAAGAGGGTGAAGAAGGGGTAGAAAGTTTGTATGGGGAAACAAGATTAGTTAAACTATTTTATTTGAAACTTCACAGGAGTACTCCTATAAATAAATGAGTAAACAAGTGTACCAGACTCTTTCAGAATTCAATTCCTAAAAGGTGGAAAAGGGGTGACAAATTCTGAAAATCAACATGGGTATCGTTTTTATGGTTTATCGAGTCGCTGATTACGAACTATTTCAAAATCCAACGTAGCAGACGGGAAATACCTACCATCATCCCCTGTGGGGGTGCGATGTGGTTGAAATGTCAATATGGGTGTCGCTTTATGGTTTTTCGGGACGTTCATTACGAAAATGGCATCGATTATGGTCTGAAACCTACATGGATGGAAGGATGGATGGATGTATGTTTGTATATAAAAATCATCATGGGTTGGGTGACTTGGGTGTAATTTTTAAGGTTTTTGGGTCGTAAATAACGTAAATGATATTGATAAATATTTTAAACTTAATTTATTAGAATAGAATAGAATATACTTTTATTGCACAAAAACATAAATCAAAATAGACAAGAAGATTTGTACAAAAAATTTGCACAACATTACACCTTAACAAAAAAATACTAATTTAAAAATTAAAAAACAATGAAAATAAACAACCAAACCAAATATATTTTTTTTACAAATTAATAAAATGGCAAAACCAAAAGAAATACTTAGCTTAATAAAAAAAAAAAAAACCTATTTTATATTGATGTTCAAGTTACAATTCCTACCAAGAGATGGCGTTGGTATCGTTTTAGAACGCGGTAGCGTTGTGTTTTTTAGAACTTATATAGAGTGAATGGGGAATGAGCGCTTCAACCTGTACCACATACGGTACCTATTCACTGTTAACGGATATGTGACTAGACTTCGACTTTATTTGCTTGCTTACGGTTTAAGATTTGCTTCGTGTTTCGGATTAGTTGCTTGATTTTGTCTTTCTTACAAGCACTGTTCAAACTTGGAATTCGATTTGCTTTCTGATTAGGTATTGTTGATAGAAGTATTTTTTCTCACTGAAAAAATTACTACAGAAACTCTTAATATTAATGAAAAAATGGAAGAACATACTGTCGTCCCGATTATAGGTGACGGCGCCTGTTTATTTCGTGCTCTTTCATTTTGAATGTACGGAACCAAAGAAAATGCGATGGTGGTGCGTTCACAAATTGTTAGATTTGTGGTAAATGATTGGCCTAGTTTTCAGTTATGACCCACGACAGAAATGGCGATAAATATTCAACAGAAAATGAATATTCAGCCGATATGTTAAAAAATGAAATTTACCATGGACTTTGTGAATTGGTAGCTGCAGTATTAATATTTCCGTTTCGGTTTGAAGTATATCGAAACGGTCTGCTATACACAGAGTCCAGAACAGATATCTGTCCAGTAGGGCGATTACGATTATTTATCTAATGAACACTTTGACGCCTATCTGCCTATTGTTGCGAAGAAAATTACACAGCGTCGCATGGAAGTACCTGTCGAAGAGCGTGATCCTTTTTCAGAGCTTAACCATTTAACTGTTACATCTTTTGTAAACAGTGAAATATCATCTCCAACCAGCGGAAGAGATCAATCGGTATCGTCGACATTAAAATATGAAAAGAAGAAAAATAAAGGAAGGTCGAGATTTACTAATTACACAAGAAAAAGTCAATTTAAAAGTGCACAAGAAAGATATAGGCAGAACAAGCCAGATTCAAATCGTAAAGCTGTGTCCGATTATCAGAAAAAATCCCGATGTAGACAGGAAAGCTGTTCCAAATTACCAAACTGCGAATCCACAAGTGCATAAAGCAATTCAGTCACGGTATGAGGAAAACATTACACTGCGTTTATGGAAAAACAAGGTCCATTTCGCTATGGAGTATGACCCTGATATTGCTTATAGAACTGACAGCAGTGTAGCCTTGGGTTCTATGACATAGAAGTGTCAGTGGTGCAATGCGCTGAAATGGAAAGATGAGACACCCGGTATGTGTTGAAGCGCTGGAAAAGTGCAACTTGATCGGTTGAAACAACCGCCTGAACCATTTTTTTGTTTGATTGACGATCTACACCCAGGTCATAACCATTTTATGGGTAATATTCCTAAATATAATGCCTGTTTCCGGATGACTTCTTTTGGTGGTAAACAGGTAACAGCAGATGGTTTTTCACCGACTTTTAAAGTAAAAGGATAGATCTACCATTTAATTGGAAGTATATTACCAGATGCCGAACATGACTCTAAGTACCTTCAAGTATATTTTGTAGGTGAAGATGATCGAAAAAACAAAGATTCGATGTTCTAAATTTCCTAACTAAAAGCTAAATTTAATCAAACAATTGCAGAATATGCTGCATCAAGTGCACCCGTATATAAAAGATCTGAAAAGTGCGATTGATAAAGCCCCTCCTTCAGAGTTATACAAAGTTGTCATACATGCTGATAAAAAACCACCAGGAGAACATAGAGGTAGGTACAATGCACAAACTACAAATGAAGTGGCTTTAGTGTAAGTGGATCAACAATTTGATCGAAGGGACATCATCCTCGAAAGCCGAAGTAATTCACTTCAGCGTATTAGTGAGATACATCTAGCATATGATGCGCTACAGTATCCATTGATGTTTTGCTCGGTGGATGATGGGTATTCAATCAATATTCCACAACGCGATCCCACAACTAAGTTGCCGCTTAATAAAACTGTCTCTTCTGCAAGTTTCCCTCCTGTAGCTCACCTCGCTGTTCATTTGAAAAATGGGCAAAGGGTTTATTTTAATGAGCAAAATCGCAGTGAAAGAGTGAATAATTCTCCAACAACCACAGTCCTATCCGTTTTCGATTTGTGTAAAGTGGACAATTTTGAACTTTGCAAAACCATTGCTCTACCTAAAAGTACCTACATACTACGTTTGGGATTAAAGAAAGATCCAAAGGAGAAAGAGAGGAGCAAACGTTGAAGACTGGCTAGGGGTCAAAAAAGAGCACGTTCTGGGCAAGGTTTACACTGTGCATCTATACAATACAGAATGCTATCACCTTCGCATGCTTCTTCAGGGGATCCGGGGCCCAATTTCGTTTGAAGCGTTAAAAACTGTAAATGGTCATGTATATTCCACGTTCCAATCAGCGTGCAAAGCTCTCGGCTTGCTTGACGATGATCAGCATTTGTTCGCAGCAATGGAAGAGGCAGCACTTTGCCAATCACCGCAAATGATTCGGGATCTTTTTACGATTATTTTAGTGTTCTGCCAAGTATCACACCCTTTAAGCCTTTGGGAGAAATTCAAAGAATACCTATCTGAAGATTTTAAAAGGCAATCAGAAAGAAAGGGAGATGTGGATGTAGAGCTCATAACAGATGTGGTATTTAACAAATGCCTTTCGATAATAGAAGATGCCGTATTAGCATTGGGTGGTCGGCTTCTATAAGAGTATGAGTTACCTCAGCCAAGCAAAGAACAACAATTTGAAAATAGAGAGTTTCTTAAAGAAACGACGACGTTACAACTTAGGATCATTAGAAAATACAGTTAAAATGATGAAAGATCACTGAATGACGAATATAAAGCAGTTTACAATCAAATTAACACAAAAATTGAATCAAATGAGGGTGTAATATTCTTTTTCGATGCTCCCGGTGGAACAGGCAATACATTCCTCATAAATTTGCTATTAGCAAAAGTTAGAAGTACTCGCGGAATTGCTTTGGCTGTGGCTTCTTCTGGGATCGCAGCTACACTGCTTGAGGGTGGACGAACTGCTCATGCTACCTTCAAGTTACCACTCAATTTAACAACAGCTGATCAATGAACTCTAATTTGTAATATATCGAAACAAATTAATTTTGCTGAAGTATTAAAACGTACGAAAATGATAGTGTGGTATGAAATAACCAGCGTGGCGCAGAGGCTTTAAACAGAGCTCTACAAGATATAAGAGGAAATAAGAAGTTAATGTGTGGTGTAACGGTTTTGTTGGCTGGAGATTTTAGACAGACTCTATCAGTAGTGCCAAAAGGAACTAGAGCAGATTAAGTTAAGGCGTGTCTTAAGAGATTCACTTTATGGCCTCTAATTAAAATTCTCAAGCTCTCGAAAAATATGAGAGTACACTTAGGAGAAAGAGAGTCTGCTGGTGGATTTACGAATCTCCTACTTGAAATCGGCAACAGTGATTACCCGATTAATGACGGAATGATAACCATCCCTGATAATTTGTGCACAATTGTATTTACGTTACAGGAGTTATTATCCAAAATTTACCCAGATAGTGCTCATATCCACGATAAGCCAATGGAATGGTTATGTGAACGTGCCATACTAACGATATACTGTTAACGTCTTTTGAGGGGGAAGAAATGGTGTACACGTCAATAGACTCTGTGGTCAACACAGATGACGCAATTAACTACCCTGTCGAATTTCTTAATTCACTGAAACCATCAGGTCTTCCACATCAGAAGCTTATGCTGCGCGTGGGCACTTCTGTTAAGTTGTTGCAAATTTAAAACCTCCTCAACTGTGCAACAGGACCAGACTAAAAGTAAA